>JARQOD010000004.1:276919481-277204721 GCA_033576555.1 Oophaga sylvatica
GACCCCCACCTCTATAATACACCTGACCTCACACAGACAGCCCCTGACTGTGCTTTACAGGGTTCAGCTCCTCAGAGGTGACTCACAGCCGCCTCGCGCTTCCGCCCTCACACAGGAGAAGTCTCTCCATGGCAACGGGCACAGCGCAGGAGCCCCGCCCACTCCCGTCATGTGACCCTCGCCACTGCTCCCGCAGCCTCTTCCCCGCCCGCCTCTTGCGTCACCGCAGCCGCAGGTCCTTGTCCTCCGTCCAGGGCCGGCTCCAGGTTTTTATGGGCCCCGGGCGAAAGAGCCTCAGTGGGCCCCTTTAACACAGACACGATTCATGATGCACAGATACGGCAGAGAAATATGGGTATAGTACAATGCCAAATACTTCACTTCTTCCATTACATGAGTGATATCTATTGTAAATTGTACAATAGCTCAAAAACCGCCAAATCCTCACAGCGCACAGTACAGACCGGACAGTACAGTCCTCCATACAATATTATGGGCACCACAGTCTCCCCCTCATCACCCATATAATACCCCATGCAGGATGTCACCCCCCATATAATGCTCCATACAGAATACTGGACCCAAAATAATGCTCCATACAGAATACTGGACCCAATATAATGCTCCATACAGGATACTGGTCCCCATATAATGCTCCATACAGGATACTGGTCCCCATATAATGCTCCATACAGGATACTGGTCCCCATATAATGCTCCATATAAAATATGGAGCTCTCCTCTGCGCTGTACTGCGTTCTGCACTGTTACACTCAGGAAAGGGCGCTGTGGAAAGACTCCCCATTATCATCATGATTGCTCCCCATCTCTCAATGCGCCCATCATCATCATCTCCCATCATCAATGCCTGCCCATTATCATCATGCTGCCCATCATCTCTCCTCCCCATCATCACATGCCTGCCCATCATCATCATCTTCTCCCATCATCAATGCCTGCCCATTATCATCAATGCTGCCATTATCATATCTTCTCCCCATCATCATCAATGCCTCCCATTATCAGCAATGCCTGCCCATCATCATCTCCTCCCCATCATCATCAATGTCTGCCCATCATCATCTTCTCCCCATCATCAATGCCTGCCCATTATCATCATCTTCTCCCCATCATATCAATGCCTCCCCATTATCAGCAATGCCTGCCCATCATCATCTTCTCCCCATCATCAATGCCTCCCCATTATCAGCAATGCCTGCCCATCATCATCTTCTCCCCATCATCAATGCCTCCCCATTATCAGCAATGCCTGCCCATCATCATCTTCTCCCCATCATCAATGCCTCCCCATTATCAGCAATGCCTGCCCATCATCATCTTCTCCCCATCATCAATGCCTCCCCATTATCAGCAATGCCTGCCCATCATCACACACAGACAGCACACAAGCACTCTCTCACATACATACATACACACACACACATACAACACACACAAAGCACCGCACTACATACACACACAGAGACACACACAGAGACGTCTTACCTGTTCAGCGTCCCCGCGCTCTGTGCCACAGCCGGCCGCTGAATGATGACGTCATTCAGCGGCCGGCTGTGTGAGGAAGCGCGGCGCCCCCTGGAGCCCGGAGCTGCGGCAGCGGAGGCACGGGAGAGGTATTGTTGCCAGCTGCTGCCGGGGGCCTGAGCAGGCGGGGGGGGGGCCCAGTGGCGGCGCTGACACCGCTCTCCGCGTGGGGGTGCCAGACTGCGAGTGGGCCCCCCCGCCTGCTCAGGGCCCGGCACTGGCCCGGGTGTGCCGGGTGCTGACGCCGGCCCTGCCTCCGTCCTGCGGCGGATGGAGCGCCCACCCCGGATCGGATTCGGAGGCGCCGGCTGACTCCGAGGGCGCACCGGGACACGTCCCGGTGGGCCAGCACGCCCCTGCCCGTAGCCTGGACCCAAATGTGAACAACTACTTATAATTTACTTACACTTCAGAAAAAACACTCCGGGCTACATCATAGGAAGCTGCCATCCCTGTAATACATACCTCCCATTAACTATGGGACATTAGTATTGCTACATATATATATATATATATATAATAAATATATATGTATATATATATATTTTTTTTTCAAATCCGCCATACAGAGTCAGTGATGTAGGCCTTTTTTTTAGTATTAATATTTTTGGCCTTTTAACAAGAGGGTGTCCTTCAAAGGGTAATAAGGCATTGCAGCCTAAATACATCTTGTAAGCGACACCCACTTAGCAAAGAAAATATAAAGTAGCACTAAATTAAAATCCCATATCTCTGGAAACAGCTGATTTAAAAAAAGACAGAAAAGAAAGAAAAAACAATATTCAGGGAATTAACGGGAATCCACAAGTACACTTTAAAGGGCTTATTCCGCCTTGGGCTACAAGTCTGCAGTTACTCTGTGAGAACTCGTCGGTATCTGCATCGGGTGGTCATGTGACCATAAGTATGTGATTTGCATACTTCCAGCCACATTCCGACTAGACTGTGTCCAGCCTTGTTCAATACACTTGCATTGAGTCCAAGCCCATCCAGTTGGTACAAACAGATGTATGCAAACCACTTTATTTGCAGTCACACGTCTGCCACATTCTTGCGGTCACAGTCTCACAATAGTTTCACACCCTTTAGTAAGGTAAAACACAGAACAGGTAGGAGTTGTTTAGTTTTAGCAGTTACTCTATGTGGGATCCTACTAATTTTGGCTTACAAATACTGGGCTCAATTTATGGTGGTGTTTTTAGTAAAATTCTGGTGAAAACATGAAGTAGCAAGAAAAATTTGCAGACATTTGAAGATTTTATGCCAGCTTTGCCAAAATGGACAGAGAACGGCAGGATGGAGCATGGCAATGAGAATGACGTAGTGGTGAATTCAGCGCTGTATCACTTATTAGACTGTGTGTTGTTTACTTACAATGAAGGTTTTATCATTATGAAATTATTATTGCCTGGACCACAGATAATTGGTTCGACCACGCCCCCTCCTCGGATAAGCAGCTCACTGTAAACAGACTAGGTACATACAGAGCCTGGTGTTGACTGGAACGTCCTCAGTGATGCTACCTCTAAGAACTCTGATTGTGTCACAACTGCTGCACCCAGTAAACCTGCTGGATGTGGATCCGAGTATTTCAATTACAAAAAATACTTTTTGATTGTTCTCATGGTGATTGCAGATGATGACTGTCGATTTGTCACCGTGGACGTTGGCTCATTTGGACGAGGAAATGACTCACAGACTTTCAAAAACTCTGACATGGGCCAACGTTTGTATGGCAATGATTTCAATTTCCACAGCCATGACCTCTTCCGAACACTGAAGGACCGTCAATGCCATTTGTTGGGGTTGGGGATGAGGCGTTTCAAATGTGTGCCAACCTCATAAAACCATACTCGAGTCAGGACTTGAATCACACCAAAAGGATTTACAACTACCGAATGACAAGGGCACGAAGAACTGTGGAGTGTGCCTTTGGATTGCTGGTATCTAAATGGTGCATTTTGGGAACAGCCATCAATCTAAAAACTGAGACAATTGATGAGGTTGTGAAAGCGTGTGTTGTTCTGCACAGTTACATCCTGGTGAAGAGGACACCACTTAGAACTTGATGAACCTGATACTACCACATTGCAGGATTACCAAGATCGACCTTTGAGGACAACAGTGGAAGTTGCCCAAATGAGGGATAAGTTTGCTGCTTACCTTGTTTCGGATATTGGACGTGTGGCATGGCAAGACAAAATGGTGTAAGCCGCTAATAAGTAAAATGTACCTTTAATATTTGCTGACTTTAATACTAACACCTTTACTGTAACTTTAATACTAAACACCTTGACTGTAACACCCGTTAATACTTCCCTCAACAATACACACATGTTTAAATAAAGAGATAAAGAAAACACAGGGAGACAGGGATTGTGAAATAAAATAATTTTTATTAACCAAAATAAAACCAAACAATGTTTAATTTAAAATAAATAAATACAATAAAAAAACAAAAATGAGGTTTACTTTCGTGGTCTGCCCGATGGTGTGATATTGTGGACCTGGGGGGTGTCAGGCTGTGATGATTGGCTAGGAGTGGCTGGGGAAGTTGTTACAGGGGAAGTGGCCCTTAATTGGAGGATTGGGTCAGATATATTGGCAGCAGATGTAACACTGGGGAAGAGGACACATTAGGAGTGGAAAACAAATTGGAAGGGATTGACACATTGGAAGGGAGAGAACCAAGGGAAGGTGGGGACAGAGTTGGAAACGGAGACACATTGGGAGGTGAGGGTGCAGGTGGTTGGTAATGTTTCTTGCCAACTTTTCTTTTCCTGGCCGTTTTGCTGGTTCCGAGGCATTTTGTTTCCTGTTCTGGTGCGCCTTGTGCTGGGGAGTTGAGCTGCATGGCTTGCTGACCGGCTGCAGGGTGGAAGTTGAAGGACTGCATGGCTGCTGCACTCGGCTGCATGGTGGAAGTTGAAGACTGCATGGCTGCTGCACTATGCTGCATGGTGAGTTTGAAGGCTGTATGGTTGCTGCACTCAGCTGCATGGTGAAGTTGAAGGCTGATAGTGCTGTACTAGGCTGCATGGTGGAGTTTGATGGCTGCTGCACTCAGCTGCATGTGGAAGTTGAGGCTGCTGGCTGCTGCACTGGCTGCATGTGGAAGTTGAAGGCTACTGCACTCGGCTGCGTGGTGTAGCTGGGTACTGTAAGAACAGTCCTAATGTCCAGCGATGGAGGATAGGTCACTTGCGCTGTCATCGGTTGTTGAGCAGACGGGTATCCCAGTCCTTGAGATGTTTGCAAAGGTGCTGGAGTATTCTGCCACTGCTGCTGTGCTGGCCTTTATTGACCTGTAGGAAACAAAGTTTGTGCCTGCTGCTGATATCGGGACTGCTGCATTGCCTGGCTGTAAGCAGCCTGGCAGGCCTGCATCACGTTCAGCTGGAGATCAGGCGGTAGGTTTTCCGACACACACCGCTTTATTGATGAAAAAAAATGTTGCGCCGGTCTCTGAAGGTCGGACATCCTGGAAAAGTGTGTTCATCTGAGTGAACCCACTATCCAGTGTTTCTAAAACCGCCTTCATCTCATTCCGGAAGATTGAGCCTAAGGCCGGCGTCACACTCACTGTATAAAAATACGGACCGTATTGTACAAGTGTAATACGCCAAAATGTTGCCGGCACAACAATCCGTATTTCATCCGTTGTCAGGGTGCGGCTGCGTATTTTGTGCATGTAAACATCCGTATGCAATCCGTATGGCATCCATACAGCGTATTTTTCTTGCCGCCTTGCAAAATGGACATTAACGGTTTTTAGGCCTGAAACTCATTGAAATCATCTTGCATATTTCTTGCAAGTCACATGTGTGGTCCGTGTGTAATCCGTTGTTTTCTCGCACCCATAGACTTTCATTGGCTACAACGGGCGTAATACGCATACAATTGCAGCATGCTGCGGGTGTCTCGCACCGTAAGATACGGCCGAGAAAAATACGCATGATCACAGCTGCCCCATAGAGAAACATTGGTCCGTGTGTATTGCATGGTTTTCACGCCTCTCACTCGTCCGTATTCCTCCTAAGGCCGGGATCACACATGCGACGAAAACGTCCGACGCTCGCATGTGAAATCCCAACTCTGGCGCCGGCACTCGGGAGTGGAGTGAGGGCTGCATAGAAATACATGAAGCCGCTCGCTCCACTCCCGAGTGCCGGCGCCAGAGCTGGGATTTCACATGCGAGCGTCGGACGTTTTCGTCGCATTTTTGATCCCGGCCTTAGTGTGATGCCGGCCTTAAGTCAAATAACTCGGGCATGACTGGCCTCTCCCAGGCCCTCTGCCGCTGATGAGAAGACCCAACAAAACCAGTGGCAGAGGGATGGGAGAGGGGAAAACCAGATGGACTGGCTGCCTGTTCCCCAGCGTGTGAAGCCAGTCTGGTTGCTCCATCGCTGGTGGATGATTGGGATCGGGCCTGTTCGTTGGCTGGTCGATGAGGGGATGCTCCAATGAGGACGATCCAGGTTGTGTTGTGCCGCAACAGGTTCTGTGTGAAAATAAATGAAAAACATTAGTAAAAAAAATTATATTGTTTATATAATAGTAAGACAACACAAAAGATACTCACGTTCTCTGACCAAGCGCAGGCCTCAGAAACAAAAGTAGACGATGGTATTTATATTTTCGGAACCACTTTGAACCAAAATCTCCTCTCTCATGTCCTTATTGAAGCGATCCTTCATCGAATGCCAACGGACTTTTATTCTCTTCACTGTGAAGGGGTAAAAAAGGATAAAATTACCGTATTTTTCGGACTATAAGACGCACTTTTTCCCCAAAAAAATTGTGAGGAAAATGGGGGGTGCGTCTTATAGCCCGAACGCAGGCTTACCGGGGGGTTGCGGCAGTGGTGTTGCGGTGGCAGAGATGCGGCTTTGTAGAGGCGTGGTGGGCGCCGTGCACCTGAACAGGGTCCCTTCCTCAGGTGGTGAGCTGACGCCGCGGCACGGAGAGCAGACAAGAGTGCAGAGCCGGGATTGCTGGTGGTGGCGGCCATCTTCCTGAGGCGGCGCGTGCGCAGATAGAGTACTCTGCTTACTGTGGCTTCAGGAAAATGGCCGCGGGAGGCCACGCGTGCGCAGATAGAGATCGCGCCGGCCATTTTCCTGAAGCCCCAGAAAGCAGAGTACTCTGAGCATGCGCCGCCTCAGGAAGATGGCCGCCATCACCGACAAACCCGACTCTGCACTCCTGTCTGCTCTCCGTGCCGTGGCGTCACCTCACCACCTTAAGAAGGGACCCTGCTCAGGTGCACGCCGCCCACCGCGCCTCTACAAAGCCGCACCTCTGCCACCGCCACACCACTGCCACAAACCCGGCGTCACCACACCTGAAGAAGGGACCCTGCTCAGGTGCACGCCGCCCACCGCGCCTCTGCAATGCCGCACCTCTGCCACCGCCACACCACTGCCACAAACCCGGCTCTGCTCTCCGTGCCGCAGCGTCACCACACCTGAGGAAGGTGAGTATCAGCATCACCGCACCTCTGCCACACCACTGCCGCAACCCCTGCTGTACCACCGCCGGCCCTAAGGTACCTTTAAATTCGGACAATAAGACGGACCCCCATATTGTAAAAATCTTTTTTTCTGCTATTTTCACCCCAAAATTTGGGGTGCGTCTTATGGTCTGGTGCGTCTTATAGTCCGAAAAATACGGTAATTGTAAAACAATGCAGCTACATTACCAGGTTCACTGCCGCATCAGACCACATTGCAATACTTACGAAAATCCTTTCTGGCATGTGGCGTGGCACGGTCCCAATCAGACAGCAGCAATCTTGCCACTTCTTCCAAGAGTCGTCGAATCAATGCAGAGTCGGAATGATTACGATCACAGGGGTCCCACAACGCTGCTCGCTCTTGCACAGAGTGAATGAGTTGGTCGTTAATTATCAATCTCTGGTTTGCCTTCCTCATGTTGTGGAACCTATAGATCAAATGAAAAAAAAAGAATTGCTAAGTAAAACTGAAAACAAATTCAATTACAACTCTGATAATGAAAAGACTACTTACACCCTGTCTTTCCTCGGGTGTCATCATAGTCTATTGGTCACAAATTCTTAAACTGTCACCTTTATACTATAATGGCATCAGTTTAAGGCTACGTTTACACAGTGTAAGGATAGGTTTACAAGAGCGTATTTTTTTCACCGATAAAGTGTTTTGAGAAAAAAATCTCAGCATGCACTGGTTTCTATCATCTATCAGATGATTTTTTAGACTCAGGCTATGTGCACACGTTCAGAATTGCCACAACAACCTTCCACGGCAATTTTGCAACTCCCTGCTGCGGAAATACGCATGCGGAATTGGCATGCGTTTTCCCGCTAAACACTAGCGTTTTGCAAGCGTATTTAGCTTGCAGAATGCTAGCGTTTTCCAAGCGATCTGTAGCATCGCTTGGAAAACTGATTGACAGGTTGGTCACACGAGTCAAACATAGTGTTTGACAAGTGTGACCGACTTTTTACTATTGCTGCTGCCTATGCCGCATCTGTAGTAAAAGATATAATGTTAAAAATAATTAAAAATCGTCATATTCTCACCTTCCGGCGGCCCCCGCAGCCTTCCTGGTCCTTAGTGACGCTGCTGGCAAACTCCCGTTCCCAGGGATGCTTAGTGAAATGACCCCAGATGACATAGCATCACGCTACGAGGTAATTCTCGCAAGGAATCACTGGGAACGGGAGTTGCCGGGAGAATATCACAATTTTTTATTTTAATTATTTTTTTTAACAGGGATATGGACCCAGGGCCTGGAGGAGAGTCTACTCTCCTCCAGACCCTAGGTACCATCCGCACATGAACCGCTCATTTTGCGCATGGTGGGCATTCCTATGTGTGCGGAATCGCAGCGATTACACACAAAGAATGGGCATGCTGTGTATTTTTCCGCGATGCTGTGCTTATGCGAATTTTTCCGCGGCGGAATTGCATCGCGGAATGCCATTGAATGCAATGGGTTGCGTTGTGTAAACGCGGCAAAAACGCTTACAATCCGCAACGTGTGCGCATAGCCTAAGAGTGTTTTAATCCGAGAGAAATGAAGATTTTGTTTACAACTTGGCTTCCAAGTTTGATCAGTTTTTTCTCATCCCTTTCTTCCTCGCTGAAGCAGGTAGACTGAGCTTTTTTTTTATCTTTTGACTTTTAGCAATGGATCAGTTGAAAATGAATGAAACTTGGATAGATCTGTGACGTACAAAGTCGGTCTTCCTACACTGTGTTCCAAATTATTATGCAAATAATATTTTCTCAGATTTTCCCAAATTACCTATATGAATTGCAGTCATTGTAATTTTCCAGTCAAATAACTATTAGAGTACAATTGAAAGGTTTTTGTACAAACTGCCTATGATAACAGTATATTTTTTAAAAAATAAAACACTCAAACTGCACTCAAAATGCATGTTCCAAATTATTATGCACAGCAGAGTTTTCAACCTTTTCATTTTAATAAAGAACAAAAAAATGGTCATTTTTGAAATTATAAGCATTAGCAGGTTCTTACAAACTGAAATCAGTTTGCAATTCAAAACTTTATTCTAGGTGATGTTACATTTGCACATAGGACCCCTTGTTCGAAAGGAGCTTCTGAACTCTCTCGTCCATTGAATTTGTCAGGTTTTGGATGGTTTCTGCTTCAATTGTTTTGCATGAGGACAGAATACCCTCCCAGAGCTGTTGCTTAGATGTGAACTGCCTCCCGCCATCATAGAAATGGGGTTGAGGTCAGGGAGCATGGGGGCCACACCATAAGTTTGTCCCCTTTTATGCCCATAGCAGCCAGAGATGCAGATGTGTTATGTGCAGCATGAGACGGTGCATTATCATGCATCAAAATGATCTTGCTGCTGAATACACGGTTCTTCTTCTTGATCCATGGCAGGAAGTGCTGTTTGAGAAACTCAACAGACACTATGGAGTTCATCTTTACCCCTTCAGGGATCCTAAAGGGGCCGACAATCTCTCTCCCCATGATTCCAGCCCAAAACATTACTCCACCTCCTCCTTGTTGGCGCAGTAGCCGTGTTTGCATGGGGTGTCCATCAACCAGCCATCCTCCACTCCATCCATCTGGACCATCGAGAGTTGCACGGAACTCATCGGTGAACAAAACAGTTTTGAAGTCAGTCTTCATGTATTGTTTGGCCCACTGGAGCCGTTTCTGCTTGTGTGCAGTAGATAGAGGAGGTCGACAGGATGGCTTACGCACAGCTGCAAACCTCTGAAGGACCCTGCATCTTGTTGTTCGGGGGACGTTGGAGGCACCAGCAGCTTCAAAAACTTGTCTGCTGCCTTGACAAGGCTTTTTTGCCGCTGCTCTTTTAACCTGACGTAATTGCCTGTAGGAAAGAGTCCTCAATTTTCCCTTATGTGTACTGTGAATCAGTTACATACTTCTTGATTGTGCGATGATCACGATGAAGTGTCTTGGCAATGTTGATTGTAGTCGTGCCTTGACCTAAACACTCCACAATTTGTTGCTTCTCAGCAGCCGACACATCCTTTTTCTTTCCCATTTTGGCAGAAAATGTAGGCTGTTAATAATGTAGGACAGCCTTCTTAAGTAGTCTTGCCTTTCATTGGACACACCTGCCAAACTAATTAGCACAGGTGTCTGCAATTGCTTACAGTGATATAAAGAGCCCTGACACACATCACCATCAATGAGTTTAACTGACAAACAAAAAAATTCTGACCTTATCACTCCTAAACAATTTTTGCATAATAATTTGGAACACAGTGTAGTTTCATCCATGTCTCATGGATCCCCATAGGCCTAAATAACTGAGTCTGACCTGCAAAATCTGATGAGAATGAGACATGCTTGGAGTGTGATGGACCAGACACACAGATCCGTTTTCGATTACTGTTATGTGTATGGCTCAATTAAACTGTATGGGTCAGTGTACTGTATTATTAAAGGAATGAGTCAGGATGGGAGACATTATTAACCCCTTAATGACCGCCGATACGCCTTTTAACGGCGGTAGTTAAGGGTACTTAAACCACAGCGCCGTTAATTCATGGTTGAAAAAAAGCATGTAAAGATAGACAGGCAGAGAAAGGAAGTTACACTAGAGGACAGAGTTCAGGGAAAGAGCCAAAAGATTATTTCTGGGCTCTAAGAAAAACTTGGGTGGAAATGGGTTTTGTCCCAGAAAACAAGACTAGTGAGAGGGTTCTGGCAAGTTTTATATGAATGGGTTAAAAAAGGAAGTGACAGAAAGCTGAAAGTAAGTAGACGGATTGGAGATCAGTAAAAGCAGAGGATCTAGCCAGAAAAGCACAGGGGGCACAACATGATTTAGTGCAGGCAAAAAGAGGTAGCTTGCACATGAACCCCCTTGTCTCCTTACCCCCCACTCCTAATTGCACAGTGCAGGTGAACACCAGGGGGACATGAGGTTGAGTTCCAAGTGGACACGGGGGGGCAGACAATTCAGTAATTACAGAAGAGGACTGGCCATTTGGGAAAAGTGATTTCTCCCACCATGTTATAGCGACTCCTTACAACTCTCCATCTATCCTGCTCCCCGTCACTAAAAAGATTCCCCTGCAAATTCAAGGAACCCTGTACACACACAGTTAATGGTATCACCACGGAGTCAATGTAATCTTTTAGGAAGTGATGTGTTGTCACAATTGCAAGCACATATTGAGTATCATCCTGATGGAACTGTCACTATGACACCAGGACTGAAGCCGAGCACTCTTTGTAAAATCATGTCGCTAGACGTTGCTAGTATAGAGGACATAAATGAATTTCCTTCAATGTTAGAAGGTGTGATACCGCATGATTTCTGGGCTTCAGATAAAACAGATGTGGGCAGATTAAGGGTGCAGCCAGTCATGGTCAAATTAAAGCCAGGTGCAATTCTGCCCCAACAGAGACAGTATCCTCTTAGTTCAGCTCAAGAGTCGGCTATAGCTCAGCAGATTACAGAAAATGGTAGCAAGTGATGTTTTAGTTAAAACCTAGCCCCCACCTTCGGCATCTCTGCAGCTAGGTGGCCTTGACAGAAAAAAAAAACAAAAAAACTTCAGCTTCCCCCTTCAACTACGAGATTTAACTCTCTATGTATTGGCTGGTACAATATATATATATATACACTTTTGTTCCAGATATCTCAGGATGCTGCTTGGTTCACAGTTATTGATTTTGCCAATGTTATTTTTATAATATGTTGATGACTTACTGATTTGTGCCCCCTCCAGGAAACAGTGTCGTATTGCAACAATATCACTCATGTTGTTTTTGTACCAAGCTGGATGTAAAGCGTCAAAGGATAAACTGCAATTCTGTAAATCTTCAGTTATCTTTTTGGGACATTGCATTACACTGGGGGCGCGACATCTGACCAGCGCTCGCAAAGAAGCTGTACAGAACTTTCCTATGCCTGTTAATGTTGCCGCTCTTAGGACATTTCTTGGACTGGTTTCCTATTGCAGGCAGTGGATTCATGCTGTATCAATCCTCATGCAGCCTCTCTATGACTGTATCACCATTGTGCCTTTTAAACTAACTCCTGAAGGTATAGACTGTTTTTATTCTCTCAAAAACAGGATTGTGGCAGCTCCAGCGCTAGGAACCCCCAACTATGAACTACCATTCACCCTGTATCTCTACAAACAGCAGGGACACGCGGCAGGGGTATTGACTCAGTTACATGGTGACAATCAAAGGCCTGTAGCCTATTTCAGTGGAAGACTAGATGCAGTGGCTAGAGGTGCCCGTCCTGTGTACGGGCATTACATGCTGTAGGACTATTGCTCCACAAATCGTTAGACATTGTTTTTTTTTCATCATCCATTGACAGTACTTACACCTCATGATGTATATACTATACTGAACCACGTGCAACCGGCACACCTTTCAGCTGCACGTCACCTTCGATTGCAATGTGCACTTTTAATGCCTCCAAATGTTTCTTTGCAGAGATGTACCACACTTAATCCTGCCACGTTGTTACCTCTCTCGGATCTAAAGGAGGGGTCAGGTACGGTATTGTACAAAGAAGATCCAAGAGAGGAGATTCCTCATGACTGTGTTCAGCTTATGGCACAAGAAACAGCAGGCCTACCCACAGTGTTTGAAACTGAAAGACTTAATGCTGATTTTGAATTTTTTTGTAGATGGATCTCGCCACCAAGATGACTCAGGTACCTTCCACACCGGGTTTGCCATCGTCTCCCTGAATGCAGTAATCAAAGCAGAACCAATGCTCCCACATCAGTCGGCCCAGGAGGCTGAACTTAAGGCTCTGACCGAGGCCTGTAAGATAGCTGAAGGTAGAATTGTTAACATCTACACAGATTCTAGATACGCATTCGGTATAGCTCATGATTTTGGTCCAATTTAGAAATCTAGAGGATTCCTGACGGCAGCAGGACATCCCATTAAAAATGCTGACGCAGTCCAGCAGTTAATTGATGCATTACAATTACCAAAAGAGGTAGCTGTCATAAAAGTTAAAACACATACCAGACGCACTGATCAGGTGAGTAAAAGGAAACGCAATGGCGATGCAGCAGCAAAAACAGCAGCCAGTAGACCACTCCAAGGGGTAACGATGCACCAGGTAAGCGCTCCCAAAAATCCCTTTGTGTCGGAGGATGCCTTATCCCAGATGCAGGCTCAGGTGCGCCAGGAGGAAGTAGAAAAGTGGCAAAAAGAAGGTGCATGTCTGAGTGAAGCAAATGGGGTATGGGGAAGAGGGATGCGTCGATGCCTTCCAAGGGCGTTGTACCCTGCGGTCGCCCAGATGTTACATGGGCCAACCCACCAGTCCAAAACTGCTGTAATGAGCGTGATGCAGAAGCATTGGGTGGCACCAGGTTTTTCCACCTGTATAGAAGGTTTGATCCAGGGATGCATGGTATGTGCTACACATAATCAGGGAAGGGTAGTCAAGACACCACCCAAACACACCCCTCGGCTCCTCTATCCTTTCCAGAGACTGCAGATTGATTATATTCAGCTGCCAAAATCAGGTTCATGGGAGTACGTGTTGGTGTGTTTTGATTTATTCTCAGGTTGGCCGGAGGCTTTCCCGATTGCCAAGGCTACGGCTGCGGCAACCGCAAAGAAGCTGCTTGCGGAGGTGGTGTGCAGGTATGGAGTACCAGAGGTGATCGAAAGTGACAGAGGTACACATTTCACAGGTGAAATAATAAATGAAGTCTTGACAGCTCAGGGAATTTAACAAGCTTTCCACACCCCATATTATCCACAAAGCAGTGGAAAAGTAGAAGGACTAAATGGGACATTGAAGTTAAAAATCCAAAAGGCCATGGCTGAAACAGGGAAATCTTGGCCTGAATGTTTACCATTAGCCCTATACTCAGTAAGGTACACTCCAAATAGAAAAACTGGACTTTCTCCGTATGAAGTACTATTTGGCAAAGTGCCTAGCTTAGGATGTTTCTTTCCCCAAGCACTGGAAATGAGTAACCATGTATTAAGCTCATATGTAAGGGATTTGCATAAAAGACTCAAAAAAGTACATGATAATGTCTTCAGTTCTCTTCCAGATCCGAACCAGGATCCTGGAAGTCACAGCCTGCAGCCCAGAGACTGGGTAGTCATTAAAAGACACGTGAGAAAGAGTCTGGATCCGAGATTTGATGGACCTTTTCAAGTTCTACTGACGACAAGTACCGCAGTCAAGCTACAAGGCAAGGAAACTTGGATTCACGCATCGCATTGTAAGAAGATCCTTGGAGAGCCTCCAGAAGAGGAATGATGCTACTAATGACATTTGCTTGCATCCTTGCAGTAACGGATGCTTGGAACAGACTTAGCCGAGTAGATGGTGATGATAACAGGTTCATTAGACACCACTTAGCTTTAGTGGATGGACTGAAAGAACAAAACCAAAATGTTGCAAACTGTTGGATTTGTACACATGCACCGGTGACATCCACCAGTCTACCATTTCTTGCAGTCCCAGTCTCGTGGGAAGAAATTAACTCTTGGGGTAACTGTGCAGACACATTAAGCAACAATGCCACTCAAAAACTTTGGAACACTACGGTAGGAATACCGGTAGTGGGTTGGACTGATTTTCCATGGCTGAAACAGGGAAATCTAACAGGGCAGATAATTCCAAGACTGTATCTATCTTTTAAAGGTGGGCATGGTACCCAGAAATAGAACTAGCATAACCTCTTTGGGAGAAATACCGACACAGGGGTTAAAGATAAGTTTTGGGGTCACTACAGGAAGCTTAGATGCTTTCAAACCCTCCCTATTAGAACGATACCTACACACTGATAGATGGGAAAATAATGTTTTCTTTGAGAATGGAAATGATGAAACTTGTGCTAACAAACCAGGTAACCTGAGGTGTAATAAAGATGAAGGGTATCAGAAGAACACTCCCAACTGCGGAGAACCTACCGCAGGATACTGCTCCCCACTAGGACAAAAGCCCGGCTGGTGCATGATGAGTAATATTTCAAAGTTTATAGATTTGGCACACAGATTAGTATTACAGCATTCAGCTATATGGAACCTTCCACCATCAATGTATTGGGTATGTGGGGACAAGGCATTTAAGTGGCTTCCAGTAGGAGTCACCGGGAAATGCACCCTAGCTAGATTGACACCAGCCACCTATCTCATCACTCCAGATAGATTAAATCCATTGTCTATTCCAAAATACACACTACATAAACGATCTGCAGACAATAGACCTCGCCCAAATGGGAGACCACACATAGTGGAGATGGGGATGGCAAATAAATTTTTCAGTGCATTATTTATCTACCCTATGATAACTCAGACGTGGGATAAGTTGGTAGAATCCACAGATTACCTAGATGATCAAATATGGGATATTTTAGATATCATGAATGGGTCCCTTGCAGTACAGAACCAGTTAATTATTGTTACTAACCAACATACCCTCGTGTTAGATTACCTGACTGCAGCTCAAGGAGGGATGTGCCAGATTATTGGACCTGCATGTTGCCATTATATTGATAATTCTAGTGTTTTAACCCTTAAACATAAGCTAGAGGATGTCATAAAGTTAAGGAAACTATATGATGAGGCAAATCTGAAGAATCAAGATTCATGGTGGGCAAATACTTTCTCCTTTCTTAACCCCGCAAATTGGTTCAAAGGCATAGGGGGATGGCTGACTGGGATAATACAAGCTGGCCTACAGGTTTTATTGATATGTCTTGCTATCTATTTAGTTTTTAAAATTTGTTTGATGTGTATTAGACGATGTACTAGGACAAAGAGGAGATATGAAGATGTGTATTGATCAAATGAAGGAAAAAAAGGAGGGGATGTTAGAGTTAAATTCAGTATTTCTTCTCAAGGCCTTGGGAAGCTGAGGCATAGCAGAAGGGAAGATAAGAAAAGAATGTTCCTTCCTTGATAATACTCCCCCTGACCTAAAGAGATACTCTGTGCTAGGAGCGAAAATCAGGGGCTAAAGGCAAAGATGGAAAGTTTGGTTAGAAAACAGTATGTTACGTGCTTTAATGATAAGTTGTATTAACTGCCATATATGGTAATTCCGCTTCCTGCTTCAGGGTGTATATAAGCCCCTTCATTAGCAATAAAGAGTAGAGTATATTACGCACCCTTTGGTTTGTGTCTTATTCTCTCTGGTACCACATTCCGAGGAGGAAAGGGTTAACAAGATAACAGCGACGACACCCCCATGTCCTCCCATGGCTCCTGCAGTTCCTGGTTTTTATCCTGCAAAGAAAATGGGGGGCGCATGCGCAGTGCGCCCGCCGAATCTGCTGGCCGGCAGATTCACTCATTCAGTGCAGGGCTTTTGTCACTGGATAAATGCTATCACAGTGATCAAAATAAAATAAATAGTAAATAAAACCCCCCTTTATCACCCCCTTAGTTAGGGACATATAATAAAATATGAAAATATATTTATTTTCATTTTTCATTAGGGTTACAAATTAGGGTTAGGGTTACAATTAGGATTGGAATTAGGGTTGGGATTAGGGTTAGGGGTGTTGTTGGGGTTAGGGTTGGAGCTAGAATTGAGGGGTTTACACTATTTAGGCACATCAGGGGGTCTCCAAACACGACATGGCGTTCAAAAAGTCAAATGGTGCTCCCTCCCTTCCGAACCCTGCCGTGCGCCAAAACAGTGATTTATCCCAACATATGGAGTATCAGCGTACTGACATAACTCCTTTGTGGAGGCCAGAATGAGGAGGAGAATAAAAGTGAAAATGAATGACTTCAATTGGAGGTGTTACCGGTCACAGACTGGATTTACCTTAAACATTACTTGTTCATTAACAATATATTTATTAATTGGAAATTGTATGACTACTATTTAGAAGCATTACTTGGAAAATTATATGATTGCCGTATTTTCTATTAGATTTATCCATTTTATCTGCAGTCTTTTTTTAATAGGTGGAGAGAGAACACATACACCTTTATAGGATATAAAAGGCTACAGGGGCTAATACATCTGACCAACATGGTAGTGGGGTGTCAGGTCCGAATTTTGCACCGGAGTGAATCAAACTTTAGTTACATCACTCATTATAGATCTTTTAAAGTTACACATAATTAAGGGCTGGGTAATCGGTTTAGAAATAGCTTTAAGTAAGGGGCATAAGAGCTTCAACCTACTCTTTATACATGTAGTGAAGTGTACATATTGCCATAAAGCTAGCATTGGAGCACTAGTAGTCTCACCTGAAATCAGGTTCAGCTTATCCAATCCTGATTTATGCAATTCTAAAACAATTGCACTAGCCATGGTTACAAGATAGATTTCTGAACAGATTGGTTGTCCTCTGGGATCATTAATTCTGCCTGCTGAGCAAATATCCGCGAACCAGAATCTTCTTTCCTTTTTCACTGGTGCCTAAAATATATTACAATGAAGCCCACAAGCCAACTGTTCTTACACTAACCGCTTTGTTCAGGCATTTGCACAGCAATGTAATAATCAGCGTTCTGTCGGATCCATACTGTCGATGGAAGTATAAGGGAACAATTAAACTATACTGCGAGATCACTGCTAATTACATCACTCAGCTGAAGCAATGGGATGAATTTTATAGAAACAGATCTCTTATCATCCTGTTACTTTTGTTATAAAATTGTATTTGTCCTTTCAGTTTAAACTTCCTTCACACACTTATTTTTGCTGTCTTTTATTTCAACTCGTTAAAAATACCATCATTTTCATGTATTTTTCAAACTTTTTTTGTGGCTTTTTTCATGCACACATTTTTTTCCTCATGAAAAAGTCAATGAGTAAAGCCTTGAAGGTGTCAGTTTCGGGAAAAAAAAGATCCAAAAATGCCAAGCAAAACTGTCCATAGCAGATTTCATATAGAATCAGCCAACACCTGGCTGCAATTTGTTGCAAAACCACTTCCCCCCCAAAAAAAAACGATGCGTGAAACGATTTTAAGAGTTTCTCAACATGGGACTCGCCTTAAAAGGGGTTGTCCACTAATGGACAACACCTACTTAATTGATTATCTGCCCATCATAAATTAAAAATAACTGATATCTCCCAGAGCAGCACTGTTAGGGTGCACTCACATCTGTGTATAAAATCCGCGCGTGCAATGCGAGAAAAAAAAATAAATAATAGCATTGCATGCGCCACAATGTTATTTAATTAGACTGTGTTCTTCTGCGAGTGTTTCCTCACCTGGAAAAATGAAACATTTGCAGCATCCTGCGTATGGCCGTGTAAAACTGATGAGACTCACCAATGCAAGTCAATGGATGTGAGTAAAAACAAAATAAAAATCACTAAGCACTTGGACCATGCATGTGCCATGCGATTTTTACGCACCCATCTCATAAGAAACCTGACATTTTATCAGCCGCATACAGTAAATTGACACTGCAAACCTTTGGCATAGATTGAAAGATGTCATTGAGATTTAGAATTACTGCAGTGCGTGTCTAGCTTACTGTACATGTATTTAGCTAATAAGTGAAAAAAAAAGACGTGGGTTCCCCATTTCTTTAATGACCAGCAAAGGCTAAGCAGACAGCTGTGGACTGATATTAATAGTCTAGGAAGGAGCCATGGAAAATAGCCCCCTCCTAGACTAATAACATCAGCCCTCAGCCGCCCCCGAAATGGAGCATCCACTTAGTCTTGCCTTTTCACACTTGACCTGATACGTTGGTGAGTGGAGTAATGATTTTGGGGTTGATGTCAGCTTTGTATCATCAGCTGACATTAAACCAAGGGTTAGTAATGGAGAGGCGTCTATAAGACACCTCCATTGATAACCAAGTAAGTTTAAGCAAAAAACAGAGCAAAATGCTTTAATTGAACAAAACACTCCCTGACCATCTTTAACCCATTTATTAGGATACAAACAAAAAAAACAAAGTAATCCTCACCTGTCCGCAGATAATCCCTAGTGATTATGTCCCATGATGAACCCCAGCTCTGTTACATCCGGATGATGTGTTGAGTGGTGATATGATGCAATGGTGTTGCCGCCATCTTAAACTATATGGGTCCACTGCACCCTGATAGTGCATTTGTTTGAAGGCCTGGGCAGGTGAGCATCTCTGCCTTTTTGCTGTGTTTTTTGAATTTTTGGAGGATTTTTAAGTCCTCTTTTTGTGCTATTGCTGTTTAGTGCAGGGACTCGTAAGCATGGGGATCCGTGAAGTGGATTACGAACTTACATATTTTGGCCAAAATATCAACTAATACCTCACATTTTTTATGTGTTTTTTTGCACTTTTTCAGGGTGTAGTTGGGCCCATTTGGTCCTGTAAACTGTGGTGTCTGTTCACATGGGATGCATCTTGATAGCGCTGGGCAGCCCGCCTGATCTAATAGAAGGGTTGCACTGACAAGGACCAATAGTCCGAAACACCGTGTCTGCAAATTGAGATACTGATTTGGCTTTTATCCTAAGTCACATTACAAGACTCGTTAAAGGGTTGATTGTGACTTGTAGGATCGCTACTTCCAATAGGTGGGCTACAGAGTGCAAGTCCTCTTTTCCTCTTAAGAGGCAATTTGCATATTAAATTTTCCAGAGGAACATTGCACGGCGAATAAGCCTCCTTACTTTGACAAGCCAGATCTGGTATGTCACTCTCCACAAGGAGAAACCTTACCCCTTAGACCTCAGTCCAGAGCCTCTCAGCTGGCCAAATCATATCTCATACTTTGCACTGACTAGGACCAACAGTCTGAAACACCGTGTCTGCAAATTGAGATACTGATTTTGCTTTAATCCTAAGTCATATTAGAAGACTCGTTAAAAGGGTTGATTGTGACTTGTAGGATCGCTACTTCCAATAGGTGGCACTATAGAGTTAAGTCTTTTCTCTTAAGAGGCATTTGCATATTAAATTCCCAGAGGACATTGCACAGCGAATAAGCCTCCTTACTTGACAAGCCACTGGTAGCATCTCACAGAAGAAACTTACCCTAGACTTGTCCAGAGCCTCTCACTCAAAATATCTCAATTGCACTGCGAGGACATAGTCGAAACACTTCTGCAAATTGGAATGATTTTTTTACCTAAGTCACATTACAAGACTGTAAAGGGTGATGGACTGTAGATCGCTACTTCCAATAGGGGGCTATAGTAAGTCCTCTTTCCTCTTAAGAGCAATTTGCATATTAAATTTCCAGAGGAGCATTGCACGCGAATAAGCCTCCTTACTTTGACAAGCGTCACTGCAGAAGCGTTCTCACGGAACTGTCAGTGTGTTCCAGCATATCACTTCTCAACACACCACCAGATGTAGCAGAGCTGGGTTCGCATGGGACATCATCATTAGAGAATATCTGGGGACAGGTGAGGGTTATTTTTTTTATTTTGATCTTAATAAATGGGTAAAAGAGGGTCAAGGAGTGTTTTATTCAATTAAAGGTTTTGCTCTGTGTTTTTTTACTTAAAATTACATAGTAATAGGTGTGTCTTATAGACGCATCACCATTACTCAGCACTAGGCTTGATGTGAGATGACATTACAAAGCTGACATCAACCTCAAAACCATTACCCCACTTGCCAATGCACCAGGGCAAACAGAAGAGCCAAGGCTAAAGGCCAGAATTGGGGCATCTAATGGATGCGCCATTTCTGGGGTGGCTAAGGGCTAGTGTTATTAGTCTGGGGGGCAATATCCATGGTCTCTTCCGAGGCTATTAATAGCCTGCAGCTGTCAGCTTAGCCTTTGCTGGTTATTAAAAATGGGGGACCCCATAGCATTTTGGGGGGCAGTCCCCCCTTGTTAAGAACCAGTAAAGGCTAAGTACAGTCATGGACAAAAGTTTTGAGAATGACACAAATATTAATTTTTACAAAGTCTACTGCTTCACTTTTTCTAATGGCAATTTGCATATACTCCAGAATGTTCTAAAGAGTGATCAGCTTAACAGCAATTACTTGCAAAGTCAATATTTGGCTAGAAAATGATCTTTATCCCCCAAAACACATTTCAACATCATTGCAGCCCTGCCTTAAAAGGACCAGCTAACCTCTTTTCAGTGATTGCTCCATTAACACAGGTGTGGGTGTTGATGAGGATATGGCTGGAGATCAATCTGTCATGATTAAGTAAGAATGACACCACTGGACACTTTAAAAGGAGGCTGGTGCTTGGCATCATTGTTTCTCTTCTGTTAACCATGGTTATCTCTAAAGAAACACGTGCAGTCATCATTGCAATGCACAAAAATGGCCTAACAGGGAAGAGTATCGCAGCTAGAAAGATTGTACCTCAGTCAACAATCTATCGCATCATCAAGAACTTCAAGTAGAGAGGTTCCATTGTTGCCAAAAAGGCTCCAGGGCGCCCAAGAAAGACCAGCAAGCGCCAGGACCGTCGTGTTTCAGCTGCGGGATCGGGCTACCAGCCTTGCAGAGCTTGCTCAGGAATGGCAGTAGGCAGGTGTGAGTGCATCTGCACGCACTGTGAGGCGGAGACTCTTGGAGCAAGGCCTGGTCTCAAGGAGGGCAGCAAAGAAGCCACTTCTCTCCAGAAAAAACATCATGGACAGACTGATATTCTGCAAAAGGTACAGGCAGTGGACTGCTGATAACTGGGGTAAAGTTATTTTCTCTGATGAATCCCCTTTTCGATTGTTTGGGACATCAGGAAAACGCCTCATTCGGAGAAGACAAGGTGAGCGCTACCACCAGTCTTGTCTCATGCCAACTGTTAAGCATCCTGAAACCATTCATGTGTGGGGTTGCTTCTCAGCCAAGGGAATCGGCTCTCTCACAGTCTTGCCTAAAAACACAGCCATGAATAAAGAATGGTACCAGAATGTCCTCCAAGAGCAACTTCTCCCAACCCTCCAAGAGCAGTTTGGCGATCAACAATGCCTTTTCCAGCATGATGGAGCACCTTGCCATAAAGCAAAGGTGATAACTAAATGGCTCAGGGAACAAAACATAGAGATTTTGGGTCCATGGCCTGGAAACTCCCCAGATCTTAATCCCATTGAGAACTTGTGGTCAATCATCAAGAGACGGGTGGACAAGCAAAAACCTAAAATTCTGACAAAATGAAAGCATTGATTGTGCAAGAATGGACTGCTATCAGTCAGGATTTGGTCCAGAAGTTGATTGAGAGCATGCCAGGGAGAATTGCAGAGGTCCTGAAGAAGAAGGGTCAACACTGCAAATATTGACTTGCTGCATTAACTCATTCTGTCAATATAAGCTTTTGTTACTCATATGTTTGCAATTATATTTCTGTCTGTGATAAAAACATCTGTCAAAACACACATAAAAACCAGAGGGCAGCAGATCATGTGAAAATATAATATTTGTGTCATTCTCAAAACTTTTGGCCATGACTGTAGACAGATGTGAGCTGATAATAATAAACTGGGAAGCTCCATTTTTATTACCCATTTTCAGACTATAAACAGCCCCCAACTGTCTGGTTTCCCCCATTTGGTTAAGAAAAATAAGGGGAACCTCACGCCTTTTTGTTCTTTTATTAGTGGACTACAAGTACAGAAAACTACACATGCAAAGCACTGATTATATAGCTCACTGACATATTTCTTTTTATTTATAACTGTATACAAGATTGATTTATTAGTTAGAAAACTAGCCTGAAGTGAAATAAGAGCATTACTGTACATAAAAGCTGATGATAAAAATGCGTTGCATGTGCAGGTCTTACGGATGTCAGGTGGGGAAAAAAAACGCATGACACTCTCCAACTTTTCTGGTTGAGAATCTCAGAAATTTATATATGCAGATGTTAACAAACCCTTACAGGGATGTCAGGTGCGGCGATTCCCAGCAGCCACGTGGCCTCTGCAGCCGCTAATAAACTACTGCTTTCACTATTCAATCAGATCATTTTAATTTATGATGGGCATTGGAGAATTAAGATTAAAAATTGGTTGTCTAGTATTGAACAACCCTTTTGCTGCAAGTTTACTACAGTGGAAAAAAAAATCTAAATTCATGGCCGCCAATTCCACTCCAAATCGTGTAGATTTGTTTACGGATTTTGCAGCAGATTTGCCACAGCTTATTACAAAGGGTGAGATCTGCAGCATAAATGGCCTTTATGTGGATTTAAGACCTGCAGCCCTGGTCATCTGATGCTGCTGATGTGTTCTGCAGCATGTGTATGAGCTTCTGTAAAACAATGCTGATTCTGTAATACGCAGATTTCCAGACTGGCCAGATGTGCGCATACCCCAACAGTGGACCCAATCAATAAAACATTAGACAATGCACTGACGTTCTGAAGAGTACACTAATGGTAACGCAGTCATACAATGTTACCAATGACACTGTCCGTACTAAGAATTCTTGTTTATAGAAAAGAAGAGAACATTTGTGAGTATGTTCAAAAAAGGATGTGTATAAAACATACCTGCTGAGGCACATTACTGCAGCCTAGCAAAACAGTGTCAAGTACCATGCCAATAGATTCATGAAATGTTCCATGCTCTGTTGTTTTGTCAGGAAACCTAAACACACTTTCCATTTTCCATGATGATGGGCCAACACTTCAAGTAGGAATGGTTAGTCTCACACATATTGTGCAGATAGCTTTATAAGACAAGATTTGCTGGCTGATCAGTGCTTGATGTGCGGGACAAGATGTGAAATGATGGACCAATTCAGTAATCATTTAGGAGCTTACATATTATTACAGTGACAATACCCAGACCTTCCATAGGGCTGCAGAACAGGCCCACAACAGTTGTACAGAGATTGCAGTTTGGGTTGGAAGAACTGCAGAAGGTCAATAAATTGCAACTACAATGCAGATAACTGGATCTGGCCACATAAATCTTTGACTTGGGTCACTCAGGTTTTAAATATTTTCCTAAATAAAAAAAAAATGCTATGTGGTTATATAGCATAGTGCTATTATTTGAGAGTGGTATCTAATTGATGGATGATACACATCTGGTCAAAATTGTTGGTACCCAATCTGACAAAAGTAATAATAAATCAAAAATCTATAAAAATGAACAAATGAAAGTCAGACATTACTTTTCAATCATACTTCCACAGAATTAAAAAAAAATAAAATTCATGACATAGGCCTGGACAGAAATGATGGTACCCTTAACTTAATATTTTGTTGCACAACCTTTTCAGGCAATCACTGCAATCAAACGACACCTGTAACTGTCAATGAGACTTCTGCACCTCTCGACAGGTATTTTCTCCCACTCCTCAAGAGCAAACTGCTCCAGTTGACTCGTGTTGGAAGGTTGCCTTTTCCAGACGGCATGTTTCACCTCTTTCCAAAGATGTTCAATAGGCTCATAGATGTCACCATTGTGGATTTTTCTGTCATTAATTGAGGGGTACCAATAATTTTCACCACGTGTGTAAATAAGGATGATGAAACTATAACAAGTGTGCAATGCCCCCCTTGTAGAAATTACGCATTATACAATTCGGAGGGATGTACTGTTATAAGTAATGAAAAGTGCACCTTTGCAGTCCTCCAAAGCAAGAGCCACTTGTTATAGACACCATCAACTATGGCTAACAGATCACGCTTATGGTTTCAGAATTTCCTTACAGGGTTCTTGAAATTAGATTTCCTTAACCAACCACTTTAATGCCAGATATCCATCCAAAGAACTTAGATTTTTACTGCTCATTAATGCATATTATTGTTGCTTTTATTCTTATTGTGTTCGGAAGCAGAAAGCACGGTGACTCAGTGGGTTACCTGTTGTGAATGCTCTGGATCTGACTTCTGAGTTTGGGCTCCCCCTGGTGGCTGCTGATAGCAATGAAGCTGCTTTGGCTAACAGAAATCTATCACCTGGGGGCGAGGATTGGCAATCAGGTGTTACTGACTGGGGAGATATAAGTAAGCAACCTTCCCATAATCCTCGCTGGTGATTTGTTTCTTCCTGGTCCCTTATGGAAGTCAGCTTGCTTCTTGCAACTTTCAGATAAGTTATTTGCTGTTTATTTCTGTGGCATTTGTTTTTGTCTATCTCAGTTTTCTGCCCTTCTGGAGTTAGTACAGCCAGGTTCCCCAGCGGGGGCCTGTGCTGGACTGTTTCTCATTTGCCACTGTTTATGTATTTTCAGTCCCCTGTTATTTCAGTATCTGATGATTTGCTACCAGTTACACGAGTTCTGATCTAGCGGGGGAGAGATCGTGTGGTCTCAGTATTTTTGCATATCAGACTAGTTGGAGTTTTTCTTAGAGTTTTTGCTGGATTGCAGACAGTATTCTTTCCTGTCCTATCTAGACAGTTTGGGCCCCAGCATTTGCTAGCTCTATTTTCTGCCTGTGTTTGTATTTATCTTGTCCCACCACCAATATATGTTTGGGGGCTACCTATTCCTTTGGGGGCTCTACAACGGGCAGTTAGCTTTCCCCTTTCTCTCTTTAGGCTTAGTTATCGCTCTGGCAGTGTCGAGGCGTCTACGGCACTGTAGGCACGTCCCACGGCTGCTTCTAGTTGTGCTGTCAGTTTAGGGGTCTGCAATCCGCTAGTTACCAACCTCTCTGGGTGCCTGGTTGCCTAGTCTATTTTGGCTACTGTCCTCCTCGGCTACCATATCATAACAGTAACCACTGTAGCCTTGCAAGGCTAGGGTCCTGGGTGGAAATCGCACTACTGTTTTATACACGCAGGGACTTGGGGACCAGTGTTCTAATAATCACTAAGGGTCAGACCACAGGAGATTATACATTTATCATCTGTATGGTGGATAGGTCCAAAATGGGTTTTCTTATAAACAACATTTATGATATTAGGAATATACACACGCAATGAAATGATCATAATGTGTTTTGACATACAAGTTGGTCCATTCGACAGGAAAAAAAAGAAAAGAAAATCGAAAGAATTTAAGAAAAATCCTTCTTGGGTTAAGGTCGTAGAATGCTAGTCAATCAGGTTTGTGCACACAGAAATATGAAGAAGGTCATATATCCACTAAACGCTGGCCGCATTCCAGGAGCGGAGGACAATGCTCAGGCTGGCCATCGTCTGAGTGCCCAGATGTGAATCATTGTGACACCTGTTTAGCTTCAGCAACATATTAATAATGAATGCATACACAAAGCTCTCAGCCCGGCACAGAAAAAATTACTGTTGTTTACAAAGATGGTACATTACATAGCAGAAAGGGCAAGTGGGAATATGCCAGTCTGACAAGTGGATGACATTCTGTTTGCCTTCCCATGACTATCAGAAGGTGAGTCACTGTAAATCCACAGTTAGTAAAACTCCAGAAGAACTACCTGCCATGCTAAAGGTACTGCCACACTAAGCAATCCCGCTAGCGATCTCGTTAGCGTTGCATACTAATGAGATCGCTAGCGGGATTGTTTCTATATCGCTAAATGCTACCGCATTTAGCGATATAGTTAACGACGCTATCGCCGTTAGCGATCTTCTTAACGACTTTAGCGGTACAAAAGTACCGCTAAATCGCTAAGAAAAGGTGCCACACAGCGATTAGATACTTACCCAGCGGGAGCGCCAGCGATGAAATAGGGTCCGGAACGATTCCAGCGACGAGCGAGATCACAGCAGGAAGCTCGTCGCTGGAAGCTGCCGCACTGAACAATATCGCTAACGGGATCGCTAAATAGTGACGTTTTTTAGCGATCCCGTTAGCGATATTGTTTAGTGTGGCATACCCTTAACTCAGCCTCATCTTTCAGGCATGGCAAATTAGCACAATGCCTGGCCCTAATTTTCACAGTTACAATTGGATTTTGCTGTAGTACAAAGCTGGTGATAGATGGGTAATGCTTTATTAATGCTTTTTAATTGTAGGAACAGTTATTTTATAAGAAAGGTAATTTTCTAGATGCAACCTACTGATGACTAGTGAACTGCTGGTCTCGCTGCTGCACCCAAGAGAAGCTTCAGATGGCCACAAAATGATATAAATGAGCGTTCATGTAATGCTACAGTAAAGATGTATATCTTTGTACCGTGTTAGCCAGTAGATAGAAAAATATTTAGAGTTGAGAGTCCTCAGTGGTTGATACCTTTTAATGGCTAACTGAAAAGAAGATTGTTACCATCTTTTCAGTTAGCCATTAAAAGGTATCAACCACTGAGGACTCTCAACTCTAAATATTTTTCCATGTAATGCTAAAAACCAAGGTATACACACAAGATTTCCACTAGAAGGACTGTGCGTGCAACTAAATATATTTACAGTTTGTTATACTGTTTTATTAAAAATGACAGTGCATTTAGTCTCTGTTCACACTAGCAGTATGGGCACCATTTTTGCAGGACCCATGATAGGCATGATGCAGATAATTAATCTTGTGGGATGCCAGTGTCTTTTGATGGGTAGAATTGCCGAGCAGATTTCACTATTCTGCCAGTTGTTAACCCAAAAACAAATCCGTGGCCCACCGGATATACCTCCCAGGCCTAAACTACACCAACCGAAACAGAAAGGGAATTTAGCGGACCAGAATTCACTAATATAATGAAATGTAATCAAATAATAAATCCGCTGAAAGTAGAAGAATTTTTATGAATTATAATAATTTATTAATTTATAAAGTTTAAACAAACAATGAGTATAAAAGTGAGGTAGATATTTACACAAACAGCTAAAGATAAGCAAATAATAAGGGTGTTAAATATCAGGTTAGACAGAGTAGCCGTCCCATAGGAGCATGTCACAGAGTCACAGAATATCAAATGACCCCAAGATAATTACAGTGATATATAAAAAATACCGGGTTCCAGAAAAAGAAATGCACAATGCAAGCTAATCTCTCAGTATTTCTTAGGTCTTTGTACAGGTTCAAAATATCAGGCACAGAGAATATCAAGGTGTACTAGCAGTCTTCATTAGAATTATGGCCCGATAAATGACTATAAGGAAAGGGTAAAATAGCAAAAAATGTACAACAGCGCTTGAATAAGTGAAAGTGCTATTTACCTTGTGACATAGTGTGAACAACTGCGGCAGCGCCGATGGGACGGCAGAAGAGCCCCGACGCGCGTTTCACCGTCCTCGGTTTCTTCAGGAGGCATTACAAGGTAAATAGCACTTTCACTTATTCAAGCGCTGTTGTACATTTTTTGCTATTTTACTCTTACCTTATAGTCATTTATCGGGCCATAACGCTAATGAAGACTGCTAGTACACCTTGATATTCTCTGTGCCTGATATTTTGAACCTGTACAAAGACCTAAGAAATACTGAGATATTAGCTTGCATTGTGCATTTCTTTTTCTGGAACCCGGTATTTTTTATATATCACTGTAATTATCTTGGGTCATTTGATATTTTGATATTCTGTGACTCTGTGACATGCTCCTATGGGACGGCTATTCTGTCTAACCTGATATTTAACAACCTTATTATTTGCTTATCTTTAGCTGTTTATGTAAATATCTACCTCACTTTTATACTCATTGTTTGTTTAAACTTTATAAATTAATAAATTATTATAATTCATAAAACTCCTCCTACGTTCAGCGGATTTATTATTTGATTACATTTCATTATACTACTGAATTCTGGTCCGCTAAATTCCCTTTCTATTTCGGTTGGCTCACTATTCTGCCAGTCAGGCCCTATGGGAATCTGTTGGGAGCAATGGCTGTGCTTAGAGGAAGACATAGCAGGCAATATTTCCCTAGGAATATTACAGTGGTTGACCACTACTTGGACAATCAATTCTGAATCCCCCCAGTAAAATAATAATGCCTATTCTCACCGCCACCGACGTTCCAGTGGTGTCAGCACTGTCTTTCCCGCAGCTCACGTGACATTACTATGTCAAGAGATCCTTGCGGCAGTGGCTTCACTCTCGTCTCCTATGGACGTAATTGACAGCAGCTCTCACTTAGTCCATATGTCTTGATTTGCACAAAGAGGACAGTGAAGCCAGCGTTGATTGGCTGTACTGCAGGGATCTTGTAACAATGTCATGTGAGCCCAGAGAAAGCCAGTGCCGACATTGCAGGACCAGCGCAGGCAGTGAGTACAGGCTTTATTTTACTGAGCAAAAACAATGGAATGCAGTAGGGGTTGTCTGAGGAGTGGACTACCCCTTTAATATTGTCCCTCATCCTTGCCCTTATATTGCAATTATATCCTCCTATCTGGCCCCCAGAGGACAACCACTCTTATAAGAAAAAAACTCTCTTCACAAAACATCCTTGATTGACATTCTGCAAATAATGGCATCCAATATAGAACCAATTTTCTCCTCTTCTGTTGTAATTTTATACACCTAGAAATGAAAGCAAAAAAAAATAATGAAAATTAGTGAAAAATTAACAAATATGATTGAAAACAATAAAAGGGAACTGCAGCAGTGATTGTGAGAAGCATAAGGGGTCTCATAGTGGACACCAAAAAAGGGAGGTTGTCATCAGATTTCATTTGTTCATTATAAAAAAAAACCTAAAACAAATCATTTGTCCATTAATTATTGATTACAGTTTCATATATCTAGATGCTTTTTACAACAAGGGTAAAACAAACTGGACACATGCTAAAATGTGAAGTGTCATTTAAATCAAGGGGCTTCATTGTAACATTGACTTTTATATACTGAATTAGCAGCAATATCAAACGTGAACGGATAAATATAATAAAAAAAGAACTCCATATGTGTGTAGAGAGATTTATATATATAGTTATGCCTGCTTTCTGATAATTACTGGCGGTTTCTCAATGAGAACTTGCTTTAATCTGCAATAAGGGACAAGAAACAGTAAAATAATCAGAAAGTAAAGATTAGGATAGATAATGGCTCCAGATCCCAACAAGCAGTCCATTAAGGAAACCTAGCTGTATTGATCTGATGGCTCGGGTACCTTTTTCAATTTTGTGAAGTCTGTCAGCTTGGACAGATCTGTTAGAGGAACTTGCTGGCCTTCAACGTGACAGATTAATTCTTGAGAATTCAGAGCTCCAGTCCCATCGTCAGTCAAAACAACAAGAACTCCAGAATCACTGTCTGACAGGCCAAACTTTCTAAAAGCTTCCGAGATCTAAACGGAAAAGACATTTATTTTGTTACAGCTCTTTATTTAGACATATCTTGTATACAATGCATTTCCTCTAGTAGAGTAAAAAGCATACGACATGTACAGCAGTGACCTGAAAACACGATGTTTTTATAGTGGTCCGTAATGTTCTGTCACACATCCCCCTAACATTTACAGGAAGAGGTCCCCCGCCTACAGTGAGGTTCCAAACCACTATTTAAGGCCGTCTTCACACGTCCTGGAGGAAAACAGTACTGGTGAGATCCGTGGTTTGTGTCCATGTGCCATCCATACCCATGTGCTGTCACATGCAGCATAGAAATTAAAGAGTGTTATGTATTAAAGATGTTCAAAGATAAAGATAAATAGCGATGAGAAACAGAGAGTGACAGATTGAAATGTCAGTATGATGTATAATCAGTGCTTTGCGTGTGTAGTTTTCTGTACTTGTATTTATTGAATAAGTAAATTAAAAAAATGGAGTGAGGTCCGCCTTATTTTTATTAACCACCTGAAAGAAAGCCGACAGCAGGTGGCTGGTGTTATTTTTCTGGGAAGGGGACAATGTTCATAAAGGTTCCAAGCCTATTGATAACTGCTCACAGCTGCCTGCGTAGCCTTTTAATAATCAGCAAAGGATAAGCAGACAGCTGTGGGCTGATATTAATAGGCTGGGAAAGAGCCATGGATCCCCTCCCAGACTAATATCACCAGCCCCCAGCCGCCCCAGAAATGGCGCATCCATTAGACGCGCCAATTTTGGCGCTTAGCCTCAGCTCTTTCTGCTTGCCTATGACAAACTTTCTCACCATGTGAGCGGTGATGTCAGGTCACATGTTGGCTCACACAAAAGTTACCGTGAGAACCGCTGCCTGTGAAATGCGGTAACTTTAATTACGTCACCGTTCGTCACTACAGCCGGGTTCTCATGTTGCTCTTATTGTGTTCCAGTGGCCGTGCTGAGTGGTCACATTACTGATCATGGTGGGATGGATTTACGGTGGATCACTTTGGATTATTATTATTTTTTTGGTAACAAATGGGTGCAAGAGGGTCAAGAAGTGATTTTTACAATTAAAGGACTTTTCTGTGTGTGTGTGTGTGTGTGTTTATTACTTTTGACTACACTGTTAGTAATGTGGGTGACTGACAGATACCTCTCTATTACTAAACCCTGGGCTTGATGTCAGTGGACATTACATAGCTGACCCATCAACCCCAAAACCATTACCCTGCTTGCCAACGCACCAGGGCAAGTGGGAAGAGCCACAGCTAAGAGCCAGAATTGGTGCATCTAATAGGTACGCCATTTCTGCTGCGGCTGAGGGCTAGTGTTATTAGTCTGGGAGGGGGACAATATCCATGGCTCCTTCCCAGCCTATTAAGATCAGCCTGCAGCTGTCTGTTAAGAATTTCTAAAAATAAGGGGAACATCATGTCATTTTTTTTGTGTCCCCCTTTTAAATAACCAGTAAAGACTACGCAGACAGCTGCGAGGAAGGGGACTCCGCTCACCGCCAGGACACGTTATGAAAGCCCAGGACCCTCAGCCTTGGACCGCCGGGACACAACCTCCTCTCAGCACGGTGCCCACAGCATTGCCCCACTCCTGCAGCAGCGAGCCTGCTTCCTGTGACCCCACTCCACAACAGCCGCTCCCCCGGTAAGCTACTGTAAAATGGGACTACAAGATGCACCACCCTTTTATTAAAAAACATTTTTTCCTATTTTTCTCTCTAAGATTTGACGCGTCTTTTATGGTCTGGTTCATCTTATAATCCACAAAATACGGTGATATATACACTGGAAAATGGACAAATATCACCAGTCCAAAAAGCTTTTAAAGGGGTGCTCCAAGAATGTAATAAAATGGCACCCATTAAATCATTCAAATCACAGCCCATCCTAGTCACGTGTCAGGATGGGTTGCAGTCTAAAGATTTTAAGATGTACATTAAGTCTCAGCTGAAAGAGGATCTGTAAGCAGACATATGGGACCTGCCAAAGAACTGTGGCTATCTGAGCATGAAGGACAGAGGCTAGAAAAAAATCTTTTGTGCTCAGTCAGCAAAGAAGATTTATTTCTTCTCTTGTCACAGCTCTGTCTGCTCTGGCAGGTCTGGTATGTCTACTTACGACACTGCTCCTCTCTCATTGGAACACAGATTTTCGTATCTATTATTCTTCAAGTGCTTCCTTATTGTGCATCTTGAAACAGTCACACCGCTAGTTTTCAGAGAGTTTAGTATTTCAGTTGATGTTATTTGTGGGTTTTCTCTGCATCCCAAACAATTTTCTTGGCATTTGTCACAGGTCACAGGTGAGGATGTTCCCTTTAGTAGCCATTCAAATCCATTTGGTCAACTTCTGTGCATGTTATCAGGCCAAAATCACCAGGGTATGTAAACTTTTGATCAGGTCATTTGGATGTTTTGGGTTGTCATTGTCATTATTATTTAAAAAGAGAAAACACAGTAGTTTAACAATAAATGGCTTCATCCAACCACTAACCATAAGTGGAGAAAAAGTTTGGGTGTTATCATTCATATTCTCTGAAAAAAGATGAAGAAAGTAAAAAATCTGTCAAGGTGTGTAAACTTTTGAGCACAACTGTATCTCTAACCTAGTGGTCAGACACTAGTTGCTATGAAGTCTCCAAATCACAGGGATCCCTGATTTTCTGTCTCTGTTTAGCACATTCAGAAATAGCAGCAGCAGAACAGAGGACAGTTACAGAAGTACTGAGCAGAGTAAATGTGAATTCAGCTCTGACGTAAGCTTATTGGAAAGCTCAGCATGATATTTCTGTGTTTGACTCTGCTTTTTTCCCACTCTGTTACTCATTCCTCCTTTTTTCATAAAGTATAATAGTAAATCTAACCAGACACCTTACAGTTCTAGCAATCATTCTTCCTTTCACAAAGACAAATTTGAGCTGTTTTTCCAAAGAGAATGAGGAGTTCAATAGGTATGGGAGAAGTTGGTCATAAGTGGAGAAAGAAGCTGAATTCTCTGATAAGATGTTACAAAGGTTATTATATTAGCTTATAGTACTGATTTATGCAAAGTTTTTTTTCAGTAACATTGACCACTGAAAAATTAATATTAGAAAAACTTCCTTGTGAAATAAAAAGAGAAGCCCTCCTTGCCGCCAGGGGTGTCACTAGGCATTTAGATTCGGGGCTTGGGCCCCAGATCATGAGTGCACTTCCCTGAATCTCAGTTTCAATCAAAGCCGGTTCTGAAGTCGGCATCTGCGCTCTGGGGCCTCAGACAACCAGTTTGAAGGAGACAGAAGGAAAGAAAGAAAAGAGTGGGAGATAGAAAAAATGGAAGACGTAACAAGAGAAAGAGGCAGAAGACACAAAAGAAACCGTTGAGGGGGCTGTATATAAAACACTGGATGTCTCCACTTTGACGTACGGCCTTTTGTCATACACTGGCCTCCCTCTTGTCTTGCTGCAGTAATATGGGCAATGCATGCTAGTATTTCTTGTCAATGTATTATTGATAGCCCCTCTGCTTTTGGATCGGAGACCCCGAGCCGTCCCGATCGCTGCCATGGAGACCCGATGTCGTCATGACGACATCCGGGTCTCCAGGCCTGAGGGACTTCCTGTCATGCGCATTGATGACCAGGCAGTCTCCCAGGTCAGTGCTATAGGAGCTGCAGCGCTAACAGCTTCTATAGCATGCAGATCTGCATGCTATAGAAGCGATCATCCTGCACAAAATGAGTGTCCCATAGTGGGAAAAAGTGTAAAAATAAGAATTGAATAAAACATTTTTTTTAAATAATTGTAAAAATATTTTAAAAAAATAATAAAAAAACAATATTTATTCCAGCAATAAATAAATAAATACAGTGCCATCAGCGAAAAAATAAAAAAGTTATAGCGGTCAGAATGAAGCGATGCAAAAATAATTATAAATAATTATTTTTGTATAAAAGCGCCAAAACATTAAAAAAATTATATAAATAAGGTATCGCTGTAATCGTACTGACCCGAAGAATAAAACTGCATTATCAATTTTACCACACGCGGAACGGTATAAAAGACCCCCTGAAAAGAAATTCATGAATTGCTGGTTTTTGTTCACTCTGCCTCCCAAAAATCGGAATAAAAAGCGATCAAAAAATGTCATGTGCCCGAAAATGGTACCAATAAAAACGTCAACTCATCCCGCAAAAAAACAAGACCTCACATGACTCTGTGGGCCAAAATATTGAAAAATTACAGCTCTCAAAATATGGTGATGCAAAAACTATTTTTTGCAATAAAAAGCGTCTTTTAGTGTGTGACAGCTGACAAACATAAAAACCCGCTATAAAAGCCCGTTATAAATAGTAAATCAAACCCCCCTTTATCACCCTTTTAGTTAGGGAAAAATAATAAAATAAAAAAAATTTATTTCCATTTTCCCATTAGGGTTAGGGTGGGGGCTAAAGTTAGGGATAGGGATAGTTGGGGCTAAAGTTAGGGTTACGGTGTCACGATCCACATTTGGATCTGTGGCATGGCTCTCTCTGCATGTTGAAACCGTGTTTCTAAGTATATGACAATTTGGCACACACCAGTGATTCTTTTGAAATATGCTTATTTAATTGAAAAATTTTTTTTACATACAATGACAGCAAATGGCAGACGTTTCGGTCTTTTGACCTTCATCAATGTGCCATATGGTGCATTGTTAAGCCATATAGTTTTAGATAGGAAATGGTCCTATTAAATATCCGCTAGTGGAAAAGACTGTTATGGTCAAATCTTACTGATCCCATATGTGAGAAGAATGGTAGGTGAGCGTGCAGCACAGACGCGGTGTCCACCGCTTTAGATAGGACCATTTCCTATCTAAAACTATATGGCTTAACAATGCACCATATGGACAATGATGAAGGTCAAAAGACCGAAACGTCTGCCATTTGCTGTCATTGTATGTAAAAAAAATATTTTCAATTAAATAAGCATATTTCAAAAGAATCACTGGTGTGTGCCAAATTGTCATATACTTATTACGATTGGGCCCTTATTTGAGCACCACCACTATCCCTCACACTAAGTTGTGCCAACGGTTCCAATATACGTATAGAAACCGTGTTTCTGTCTGGCCAGCGTTAATCCCTGTCTTTGCCCCGGTGGCCGCTGGTGGAATTGCATGTCTGATTGATTATCAGGAGTAGGTGGGATCACTCCCCACTTCCTTTATAAGGTCACCTGAGTTGTCAGCTGGTGTTGGTGATATTGCTTCTTATGGAGACCAACCTAGTTGGAGCCAGGAGCTGCTGAGTGCAGTGGTGCTTCTTCTGTTCCCCAATTTTGGTGCCTTACTTTGCTGTGCGGAGCTAACAGCAGAGAAAGCTAAGTGTTTGTTGTTTTGTTGTTTTTCCCTTAAGTGTCTGTCTTTCCTTTTGGTTGTGTTTGGTGTTTCTCACATTATTCCCTGTCTCACCTCCTGGGGGTTGGTGGGTTTAGCTCAGGGCTAAACAGGAGACAGGGACAGGTCGGGGACTTGCTACCATTAAGCATACCCCCAAGTTAAGGAAAGACAGGTCCTCCCTTAGCTTGAGGGGCAGTTCAGGGGCCCAGGTTCCTTGTCCCCTGCATTTCTACAACTGCCCCGTTACATTATCACCAACCAATACAGTTTTTTTTTTCTTTTCTTCCCGACCTGTGAGCCATGGCCCAAATGCAAGCCTTTGCACAATTGCTGCAGACCTTCACAGATGAGCTTAAGTTGCTGCGGGGTGAGGTGGTGCAGCAACTACAGCAGTTGGTGGGGTTCTGGGCCTCGGCTCAGATGCAGGTTCAACCAGAACCTAAGATATCTCTCCCTGACAAGTTTTCTGGAGGGAGAGATAAATTTCTGTTTTTTCAGGAGGCCTGTAAATTGTATTTCAGGCTCCGCCCCTGTTCATCAGGGAGTGAGGAACAGCGTGTGGGGATTATTGTCTCCCTTCTTAGGGGTGATCCCCAATCCTGGGCCTTCTCCCTGCTGACTGATTCACCATCTTTTCGGTCGGTGGACGGGTTTTTCGTGGCTCTGGCGCTGGTGTATGGAGATCCTGATGGCGTCTCCCTGGCGGAATCCCGACTCCGTAAGCTCAAGCGTGACCGGCCGGCTGAGGAGTACTGCTCATAGTTCAGGAGATGGGCCACTGGCACACAGTGGAATGATCCTGCCCTTAGGAGTCATTTTGTGCAGGGTCTGTCCCCAAGGTTGCAGGATACTCTGGTGCAGTACGCCGCCCCCAGGTCATTGGAGGCCGCCATGTCCCTTGCCATCCGGGTGGATAGACGCCTCAGGGAGAGGCATACACCAAAACTGCCCCCTGTTTCCTGGTTAGGGAGGAGGACACAGTTGAGCAGTCGGACAAACCTATGCAGGTGGGAGCAGTTGGTTCCCAAACGGGGTTGCCTGCAGTTCGACGTGGTGTGGGGGCATGTTTTTTCTGTGGGCAGACTGGTCATTTTATTGGGGTCTGCCCAGTTCGCGCCAAAACATCTGTGCCATCTAAGAAGCCGCATCCCCCTGGTCGTGTGGAGGGAGGCAACCAGGGAGTGTATATTTCCTCCACTTCTTCCCCTCAGTGTACCCTGACTGCGAGAGTGGTGATTGGCGGGGTATCTAAGGGTATACCGGTGCTGGTGGACAGTGGAGCAGGAGTCAATTTGGTGGATGCTCACTTTGTCTGGACCAATGGCCTGATGTGCAAGACGCTAGCAAAACCACTAGGCGTCCAGACCATTGACTCTGTCTCACTCAGCCAGGGGAGTGTGACCCAAGTCGTGCATGATATAAGCCTGCGTATAGGAACTCGTCATGAGGAGTCCCTGTCATGCTACGTCTTGGAGGGTATGCCAATACCCATCGTTTTAGGCCTCCCTTGGCTAACAAAACACAACCCGGTCATAGATTGGCATTCCAGGGAGGTAGTCAGCTGGGGTAAGTCGTGTGAGGGCTGCTGCCTGGGGGCTACTGTCTCTGCCGTCTTTCTGAAACCTTCCCCTTATTCTCCAGTGGGGGCAGCAGAGGTGCTGCCAAGGAGTAGGGGCAAGTCCCAACCCTCACCACTAGCCAACCCTGTGAGTCGGAGCCCTCTTGGGAGGAGGGGTCAGGGGAGGGTAGTGGTTTCCTCTGAGAAATGTGTGAGTGTGGTGACACAGGGGGACGCCTCTGTTGTCAGTTCCTCAAAGAGTTCACCGTCTTGTGGCAAACGCGTGTGTGGCAATGAACGTTCAGGTCCGAACCTGTGTGTGAACGAGTATGTATGGGTGTCCACTAAGAACATCAGGTGGAAGTGTGCTGCTGGAGTCTGAAGTTCTCAGGTGATCGGGCTGTATCGGGTGTCAGCCATTCTCGGCCCAGGGACTTACCAGCTGGAGTTACCCCCAGTTATGCCCGTACATAACTAATTCCCCAGGTCGGCGCTCTGGAGATTTCTGGTACCTCCGGATCATACGTTATGGCCACTTCCATCTGCCCGCGTTTGCCATAGACCTGAGAGTCAGGTGACTGCTGGGGTGAACCCTGGTGGATCGAGGCATCCTCACCGTAGGTGGTATATGAGGTGCGGTGTTGAGGGTCCAGAGGCCCCTCATTAAAGGGGGGGGTACTGTCACGATCCACATTTGGATCTGTGGCATGGCTCTGTCTGCATGTTGAAACCGTGTTTCTGTCAGGCCAGTGGGGGTTAATCCCTGTCTTTGCACCCGGTGGCCGCTGGTGGAAATGCAAGTCTGATTGCTTGTCAGGAGTAGGTGGGATCACTCCCACTTCCTTTAATGAGGTCAGCTGAGTTGTCAGCTGGTGTTGGTGATATTGCTTCTTATGGAGTCCAACCTAGTTGGAGCCAGGAGCTGCTGAGCGCAGTGGTGCTTCTTCTGTTCCCCAATTTTGGTGCCTTACTTTGCTGTGCGGAGACAACAGCAGAGAAAGCTAAGTGTTTGTTGTTTTGTTGTTTTTCCCTTAAGTGTCTGTCTTTCCTTTTGGTTGTGTTTGGTGTTTCTCACATTATTCCCTGTCTCACCTCCTGGGGAGGGGTTGGTGGGTTTAGCTCAGGGCTAAACAGGAGACAGGGACAGGTCGGGGACTTGGGCCTTGGTACCATTAAGCATACCCCCAAGTTAAGGAAAAAAGTCAGGTCCTCCCTTAGCTTGAGGGGCAGTTCAGGGGTCCAGGTTCCTTGTCCCCTGTATTTCTACAACTCACTGCCCCGTTACATACGGTTGGGGCTAAAGTTAGGATTAAGGCTAGAGTTGGGGTTAGGGTTTGGATTATGGTTAGGGTTGGGATTAGGGGTGTGTTAGGGTTAGGTTTGTGGTTAGGGTTGAGATTAGGGTTAGGGTGTGTTGCGGTTAGGGCTGAAGTTAGAATTGGGGGATTTCCATTGTTTAGGCATATCGGGTCTCTCCATATGCTACATGGCGTCCAATCTCAATTCCAGCCAATTTTGGTTTGAAAATGTCAAATGGCGCTCCTTCTCTTCTGAGCTCTGCCGTGCGCCCAAACAGTGGTTCCCCCCACATATGGGGTATCAGCGTACTCAGGAGAAATTGGACAACAACTTTTGGGGTCCAATTTCTCCTCTTACCCTGGGGAAAATAAAAAATTGGGGTCTAAAAGATCATGTTTGTGGAAAAGATTTTTTTTTTCATGGCTCTACGTTATAAACCTGTGTGAATCACTTGGGGGTTCAAAGTGCTCACCACACAACTAGATACATTCCTTAGGGGGCCTAGTTTCCAAAATGGTGTTACTTGTGGGGGTTTTCCACTGTTTAGGCACATTAGGTTCTCTCCAAACGCGATATGGCGTCCAATCTCAATTCCAGCCAATTTTGATTTGAAAGTCAAACGGCGCTCCTTCCCTTCCGAGCCCTGCCGTGCGCCTAAACAGTGGATTTCCCCCACATATGGGGTATCGGCGTACTCAGAAGAAATTGCACAACTACTTTTTCTGTCAATTTTTTTTCCTCTTACCCTTGTGAAAATAAAGAAATCGTTTGTAAAAGATCATTTTTGTGACTAAAAAGTTAAATGTTCATTTTTTTTCTTCCACATTCCAAAAATTCCTGTGAAGCACCTAAAGGGTTAATAAACTTCTTGAATGTGGTTTTGAGTACCTTGAGGGGAGCAGTTTTTGGAATGGAGTCACTTTTTGGTATTTTCTGACATATAGACCCCTCAAAGAGACTTCAAATGTGAGGTGGTCCCTAAAAAAAAGTTTTGTAAATTTTGTTGTAAAAATGAGAAATCGCTTATCAACTTTTAACCCTTATAACTTCCTAACAAAAAAAAAATTGTTTCCAAAATTGTGCTGATGTAATGTAGACATGTGGGAAATGTTATTTAGAAACTATTTTATGCGACATATTTCTCTGTTTTAAGGGCATAAAAATTCAAAATTTGGAAATTGCAAAATTTTTAAAATTTTCACCATATTTTCCGTTTTTTTTCATAAATAAACGCAAGTTATATCAAAGAAATTTTACCACTACCATGAAGTACAATATGTCATGGGAAAACTATCTCAGGATTGCCAAGATCCGTTGAAGCGTTCCAGAGTTATAACATCATAAAGGGACAGTGGTCAGAATTGTAAAAATTGGCCCGGTCATTAACATGTAAACAACCCTCGGGAGTAAAGGGGTTAATGATCAGTACTGTAGTGTTCGGTCACTATGTGATGGTAATATGTGGTCTGGTCACGGTGTGGCGGTGTTTGTCCCTTGTATGTGGTATTATCACCACCACATAGTGTCTGAATATGTGGTCTGGAGGCATTATTAGTTTTGATTGGGGCACTCAGGCGGCAAAATATTTTTTTTTAGGGGGGCATTGTAACCCTAGAATGCCAATTTAAAGTATTTGTTGCTGGAAAGGGGCACTTGGGAGATTATAACCTTCAAAAGGAGCATATGGGCTTTATAACTTTATAGGTAGCACACTAGGGGTATTAATACTTTCTATGGGACACTATTTTTGGGGGAAATGGGTAATCATAGTAATGACACAATTCTTTAAATATTGGGGTCACTGTTCCACGACGCAGGTGCAGGCAGTATGGGAGTCTTTGTGGGTTGGAATAGATAGGGACGGTGTTAGAAATGTGAGAAATCAAATGCGCCTTTATTCTAATCTCTGCAGACAAGTTGTGGCTGGGAGAAGTCATGGAGGTCTGAACCAGATGGAAAAGATGGGAAAAGTGAACGATTCTATCAGAAACATAATCTGTAAATTACTATCTGTAACTATACTGTAATATCCTACAGGACTGATATCTACTACTATATGTCACTGTATTGTGGTAATATTGCTCTTTTTAATAGTTTATGTGTTTTATTAACAGCTTTATGTATTTCAGTTGTTATGTAGTAGAAGGTGTATGGTGGATCATTGGTCTTTGTATACAGTGCTTTGTTATGTAGAGGTAATGGTCATATTATGTATTGTGTAGTGGTGAAGGTAGAGGACAATGTGTAGCCGTATTGTTTTGGCCTTTTATAGTAGTAATATTGGTCTTTGTATGGTGTATTTTTGGTTAGCAAGAGTGGTATACTGCAATTATATATGTATAACGGAGACATGCTCTTTGGGGCTTGGGCGCCTCATCTTTTAGGACCCTAGCAATGCCTCTGCTTCCCACCCAAATCCACCTGCCTTCCAGCATTGCCACTGTGATGGTCTTTGCTGGACTGAATCTAACTAACAATGGAAACTCCACTAGTGACTTAACCACTGATTGGCTGCAGGGTCAGGCGAGTGGGACATCATAGCTTCTGGACCAGCTGAGACCATCAGAGAGGAAGCACTGGAGTGGAAGGCAGATTCAGTTATGGCTTTTAAGGCTACGTCCACACGGTCAGTAATAGGCAGCGCTTTGGATGCAGCACATGTCCGCTGCGTCCATAGTGCTGCCGATTTTTGAATGTAGGTGATTCCACATGTGTTCTTTGAACAGTCTCCGCAAAATAAATAGACATGCTGCGGTCTGGAAAGACATGGGTGTCGGAGCACGCATAGTGGACATGGGATCTCTTGAAATCCCATCCACTATGCTGCAACATCTGGACGCTGCAGGTTGGATGCTGTGGATGTACGCAGCTTCCAACCCGCAGCGTTTACTGACCGTGGGAACATACCCTTAATGTAAGTAAGGCTTCCTTATATTAACTTTAATAACAGAGTGAAAAATCCCTATAAATATATATACTTACATTGTTGGTTGGGGATAAATTGAATATAATCTCGGAGTTGAGAGTTCTAGTCTTCATTTTTCCTAATTTCTGTAGATGGACTGCTTTATTTACTGCCACAAGAACCTGAAGAGGATCTAGTACCTAGAGTGGTAACGAAAACACATCAATACATAATACACCCCAAAACATGATGAAGCATAGATTATACATGTACATGACATCTTTTGTCTGACACCCATCTCTCCCAACAAGAAATCCATGGCCAAACTCCTCTAGCAACTTATCTCCTGAAGAACAAAAAGGTTGGGCACTGAAATTCAGCGGGCCGGATCCTTCTCCCGTCAGACATCTGCCAGGGGAGTGTTGGGATGTCCCTATGTACAATAGAATGTCAGCTGAGCCCAGGATGGCTGACCCAAGTCTAGTATGTATCGCGGGCCTTTAGTAAATCTGCTGCCCTATTATGTTGTTATTCACATAGATATTAACCTTGTAAAACCTCCCTGGGGGAGACAGCATGCACTGTATATGCGCAGAGCACGTCAGCAGCAGGTGTATGGCGCTGGATCAAGAGCGGATTCCATATTACAAACAGCGGGTGCCAGTTGTGTTATACAGCCAGCACCTGCCTCTAACATCAGCAATCAGAGCTAACTCTTGTCACCAAGATTCAGCTCTTAATCTCTGACAGCAGCACTTAGGTGACAATCCCGGAGAGCCTTTGACTGCCCACCCACCACTTGATAAGATTATGGGGTATCGATGGGTTTCCATGGCAGCCGGGGCATATTGAAGGCACCAATTGCCACCATCTTTGAACTCAATAACTTCACTATATGCGGAAAACACTGAACTATAGCAGTATATAGTAAAAATGATCAGATGACAGCAAGCACAAAGTTTAAACCATAATAAAAAAATTTTCAAAATCAAGTTGTCAAAATTACTGTTTGTTTGGTTGATACACCTCCCACGAGAAATGCAATAAAAAGTGATCAAAACTTCACCCCAAAATGATATCAATGAAAAGGATGAATCGTAACTAAAACCAGGCTCTCATACAGTTCCATTCAGATACAAAATTAAAAAAATCATGGGTCTCAGAAAATAGCTACACTGAATTTTATTTAGCCACTAAAATAAAAAAAAACCCACAGTACAAATTTGGCATTGCTGTAATCTTACTGACTTGAAGAACCATGTTGCCAGGCCAATTTTACTGCGGCACAATGAATGCCATAAAATAAAACCCAAAAAACAAAAATGGAATTGTATTTTTTTTTTTTTTTTGATCCATGCTTGGAATTTTCCCCCCATGTTTAGCAAGAGATGATAAAATTAATGGTGTCATTCAAAACTACAACTCTAACTGCAAAAAACAAACCTTCATATGGTTATGTAGATGCAAGAATAGTTATGATTTATGGAAGGGTAGGAAATAGTAACAAAAAAAACGTGCTTGGATGAGGTGTTATCTGAGCATGCTTGTGTGCTAACTGGGTGACTTTGGCGTTCTCTAATAATATGTTCAAGTCCCTGTGCCTGCATGTCTCGCAGCTGTTTGACAGCCACAACACCTGCAGGTATTGTTAGGCAATCTATGCATGTGATGTGGCTGTAGAACAGCCGCGAGCCATGCAGGCGCGGGGACTTGAACATATTATTCGAGCACGCCGAAGTCACAACATGTTTGCTCATCATTAGTCAGAAAGGGAAAAAAAAATGCAAAAACAAGAATTGTCCGCTGTGGGAAGGTTTCAGTCTCCAGGAAGAACATTAGTACAATTACCTTTACCTACGACGAAGGAGTGGATGAAGCAAATTTCACATAAGCACAACTATATTACACTCAAAAGTTCTAGGACATCTGTGTCCAGTGATCCAAAAGAACATCACTAGGGATTAGTCGGTGTGAATCAGTTCACACAACCTGATCCATCAACCATGTCAATAATCTGTGGCTGCAAGATGGGATCCCAGAGAACTGACCTGATGGCATCCGAGGCTCTTCTTATCCATACTGGTGCAACATCATGTCACAACGACATCACACCAAGCTGGCTAATAAACAGAGGAGGCTCGGATGTCGGGAGGTAGGAGGCAGTTCCCAAGGCTCCTGTCCAATGGCCACGTATGTGGTCGATGAACCAGGTCCCATGAATTGATTTCCATCAACGCTAAAAAGAAATGATGTTGTTAGTGCCGATATTTAGACACAAGGTTGAGCCCTAATTGCTGGTCTAATAGGAGTTCAGAAACTCACCTTTATGAAATTGTCCTTAAGATAGGTCAGTATTGCATCTGTGCACCCAGCCTACAATATACGTTGGGAGCTTTTCTCCATCGTATGCTGCAGTCTCAACCTAAGCAACCACATGGAGGTCAAGTGTTCCTTTGGCCCCTGTCTGGCATATATGCGCCTGTATACTGTTTATCTGTATATCTGCATCATCCTGTACAATGGACCACAGTGCCTCGCCATCCATCCTGACTGCACACAGTCTGGGGCATACATTCTGAGCGTATGCACCCAACAGTGTGCAAGGAGGTAGTGTGGACCAAAACTTAGACTTTGAGGTATGCATACAATAATCAGCTACTGCAAATACATCTATTGTGTCCAATTCACCAGACTGGCACAAAGGAGCAACCTTTTGCTCCACTTTATCTGACTGTGATAAGATTTCTGGCATGATGTAAGTCACTAGTTAGAAGCTCCTGATTCATTGAGAGGAATACATCTCTTAATGAATCAAGAACATCAGACTCCTACATGCCCCTACATCAAAACTGGCGAGAAAAATCGCAAAAACTATGGCAAAACCACAGCATAGCCACTTCAGGATAAAGACTGAGGTTTTTTTATATTACTGCTGCAGTGGTGCTACTAATCAAAGTTCCCTGCCCAGTCTCATACTTCCCTGCTGCCATCTTCTTTAATCACTGCCGCACCGGTCGGTCTCCAGTAAAATGTGACCTGCCAGATCACTCCAGCGTTTGATGGATGAGGCGGAATCCATTAATCAATGTTAGGGCTCGTGTACATGGCTGTATCGGTCCGAGTGCGAGCCAACAAAACATTGGAACGCACTCGGACCAATGTTATTCCACGGGGCTGTGCACATGTCCAACTTTTTCCTTGCACTGAGCAGATCTGATGGGGGAAAAAAAATTGCATCATGCCTTGAATTTGATCCGATAATTAGATGACACTCGGCCATGCAAGTCAATTAGTCCATGGAAAACAACTGACTGCACTCGGATGACATCTGGGTAAAGTCCTTTTTCCACGGACTGATACAATGGAGATTTTTTTTTGCCATATTCTCCTCATCTGAGAGAATCATGTCACACACTGATTGAATCCGAGCACCAGAACGAGGTCCCCCATAGACTTACATTGACAGCCTGTGACTGTTACCTATGACTTCTGGTCAGTCAGAAGTTGTGGTAACAAAATGGTGGCGTGGAACACGAGCGATGACGGAGGATCAGCTGGTGAGTATAATACTAGGGGCATTAGTGCCACCACTCCAGCTCTGAAACAAAAAAAACCTGAGTGTTTTTATTTCTCAAGTGGTTTCGAGAAGTTTTTGACGCATTTTGGAACAGTTTTTCCTTAACTGTTCCAAACTGAACTGGTCTAACTGTGATCGCACCACTGGACAGGGCTAGCTCAGAGTGGTTTCCATCAGCGGTCACTTCAAGCATGGCTGTGGAGTCCGAGTCAGCGTCCATTTTGGTGGAGTCAGTTGGTATTAAATGGACGTCTAAAATATATAATAAATTAGGTACAGTAGTACAATGCAGGATGTGCTGTAATTTTTTTTTTTTCATAATTTGGGAAAATTATGAAATGTCCTATAAATGTCTGTTCTGTTCCTGATCTAAGTATCTGTGCTGCACTATATATATATATATATATATATATATATATATATATATATATATATATACTGTATATGCTCAGTAGGGGGGGTGAATCTGTGCTGCACTTTATGTACATGCTCAGTAGGGGGATGAATCTGTGCTGCACTTTATGTATATGCTCAGTGGGGGGGGATGATACTGCTGCACTTTATGTATATGCTCAGTAGGAAGGTGAATCTCTGCTGCACTTTATGTACATGCTCAGTAGGGGGGGTGAATCTGTGCTGCACTTTATGTACATGCTCAGTAGGGGAGTGAATCTGTGCTGCACTTTATGTATATGCTCAGTAGGGGGAGTGAATCTGCGCTGCACTTTATGTACATGCTCAGTAGGGGGTGAATCTGTGCTGCACTTTATGTACATGCTCAGTAGGGGAGGATGAATCTGTGCTGCACTTTATGTACAGTACAGACCAAAAGTTTGGACACACCTTCTCGTATAAAGATTTTTCAGTATTTTCATGACTATGAAAATTGTACATTCACACTAAAGGCATCAAAACTATGAATTAACACATGTGGAATTATATACTTAACAAAAAAGTGTATAACAACTGAAATTATGTCTTATATTCTAGGTTCTTCAAAGTAGCCACCTTTTGCTTTGATGACTGCTTTGCACTCTTGGCATTCTCTTGATGAGCTTTAAGAAGTAGTCACCAGAAATGGTTTTCACTACACAGGTGTGCCCTGTCAGGTTTAGTAAGTGGGATTTCTGGCCTTATAAATGGGTTGGGACCATCAGTTGTGTTGTGCAGAAGTCTGGTGGATACACAGCTGATAGTCCTACTGAATAGACTGTTAGAATTTGTATTATGGCAAGAAAAAAGCAGCTAAGTAAAGAATAACGAGTGGCCATCATTACTTTAAGAAATGAAGGTCAGTCAGTCTGAAAAATTGGGAAAACTTTGAAAGTGTCCCCAAGTGCAGTTGCAAAAACCATCAAGCACTACAAAGAAACTGGCTCACATGAGGACCGCCCCAGGAAAGGAAGACCAAGAGTCACCTCTGCTTCTGAGGATAAGTTTAGCCAAGTCACCAGCCTCAAAAATCGCAGGTTTACAACAGATCAGATTAGAGACCAGGTCAATGCCACACAGAGTTCTAGCAGCAGACACATCTCTACAACAACTGTTAAGAGGAGACTTTGTGCAGCAGGCCTCCATGGTAAAATAGCTGCTAGGAAACCACTGCTAAGGACAGGCAACAAGCAGAAGACACTTGTTTGGGCTAAAGAACACAAGGAATGGACATTAGACCAGTGGAAATCTGTGCTTTGGTCTGATGAGTCCAAATTTGAGATCTCTGGTTCCAACCACCGTGTCTTTGTGCGACGCAGAAAAGGTGAACAGATGGACTGTACATGCCTGGTTCCCACCGTGAAGCATGGAGGAGGTGTGATGTGTGGGGGTGCTTTGCTGGTGACACTGTTGGTGATTTATTCAAAATTGAAGGCATACTGAAGCAGCATGGCTACCACAGCATCTTGCAACGGCATGTTATTCCATCCGTTTTGCGTTTAGTTGGACCATCATTTATTTTTCAACACGACAATGACCCCAAACACACCTCCAGGCTGTGTAAGGGCTATTTGACCAAGAAGGAGAGTGATGGGGTGCTACGCCAGATGACCTGAACCCAATCGAGATGGTTTGGGGTGAGCTGGACCTCAGAGTGAAGGCAAAAGGGCCAACAAGTGCTAAGCATCTCTGGGAACTCCTTCAAGATTGTTGGAAGACCATTTCCGGTGACTACCTCTTGAAGCTCATCAACAGAAAGCCAAGAGTGTGCAAAGCAGTCATCAAACCAAAAGGTGGCTACTTTGAAGAACCTAGAATATAAGACATAATTTCAGTTGTTACACACTTTTTTGTTAAGTATATAATTTCACATGTGTTAATTCATAGTTTTGATGTCTTCAGTGTGAATGTACAATTTTCATAGTCATGAAAATACAGAAAAATCTTTAAATGAGAAGATGTGTCCAAACTTTTGGTCTGTACTGTACATGCTCAGTGGGAGGGTGAATCTGTGCTGCACTTTATGTACATGCTCAGTAGGAGAAGGATGAATCTGTGCTGTACTTTATGTACAGTGCCTACAAGTAGTATTCAACCCCCTGCAGATTTAACTGGTTGACACATGCAGAATTAACTTGGCATTGTGACATTTGTACTGTAGATCAGCCTGGAAGTGGGAAATGCACTGCTGCAAAAATTTATGTTTTAAATTTTTTTTTTTTTTTAAAAAACATTGAGGCTAAGTTCACACGTTGCGGAATTGCCGCGGAAATTTCCGCGGCAATCCCGCACTTCTCCCGCAGGAAATACGCACGTTTTTTGTATGCTGATTCCCGCCAGAATAATAGCGTTTTGCAAGCGTAATTAGCTTGCAGAATGCTAGCGTTTTCCTAGCGATCTGTAGCATCGCTTGGAAAACTGATTGACAGGTTGGTCACACGAGTCAAACATAGTGTTTGACAAGTGTGACCAACTTTTTACTATTGATGCCGCCTATGTCGCATCAATAGTAAAAAGATCTAATGTAAAAATAATAAAAAAAATAATAAATAATGATATTCTCACCTTCCGGCGGCCCCCGCAGCCTTCCCGCGGCCCCCGCAGCCTTCCCGCCTTCAGCGACGCTCCCGGCAACTCCGGTCCCAAGGATGCTTTGCGACAAATCACACCGATGACGTAGCATCTCGCGAGACCGCTATGCCATCTGGGTGATTCTCGCAAAGGACTCTTGGGACCGGAAGTTGCCGGGAGCGTCGCTGAAGGCGGGAAGGCTGCGGGGGCCGCGGGAAGGCTGCGGGGGCCGCCGGAAGGTGAGAATATCATTATTTTTTATTTTAATTATTGTTTTACCAGGGATATGGTACCCAGGGCCTGGAGGAGAGTCTCCTCTCCTCCAGACCCTGGGTACCACCGCACATGAACCGCTTACATTCCGCAAAATTAATGAACATGTTGCTATTTTTTCCGCAAAGCGTTTTTTTCGCGGAAAAAAACGCAACATGTGGCCAAAACATGCGGAATCAATTAACATGTATAGGATGCTTAATGCTTGCGTTTTTATCGCGTTTTTACCGCGGAAAACCGCGAAAAAAACGCAATTATTCCTGATCGTGTGCACTTAGCCTGAAAGTTAATTCAGAGTGTCATTTATTATTCAACCCCTCAAACCACAAGAATTCTGTTTGGTCCCCCTAAAGTATTAAGAAGTAGTTCAGGCACCAAGAATAATGAGCTTCACATTTGTGGATTAATGATCTCTTTTGCCAGCCTTTTCTGACTATTTAAGACCCTCCCCAAACTTGTGAACAGCACTCATACATGGTCAACATGGGAAAGACAAAGGAGCATTCCAAGGCCATCAGAGACAAGATCGTGGAGGGTCACAAGGCTGGCAAGGGGTACAAAACCCTTTCCAAGGAGTTAGCCCTACCTGTCTCCACTGCTGGGAGCATCATCCGTAAGTGGAAGGCTTATGGAACTACTGTTAGCCTTCCACGGCCTGGACAGCCTTTGAAAGTTTCCTCCCGTGCCGAGGCCAGGCTTGTCCGAAGAGTCAAGGCTAACCCAAGGACAACAAGGAAGGAGCTCCGGGAAGATCTCATGGCAGTGGGGACATTGGTTTCAGTCAATACCATAAGTAACGTACTCCACCGCAATGGTCTCCGTTCCAGACGAGCCCGTAAGGTACCTTTACTTTCAAAGTGTCATGTCAAGGCTCGTCTACAGTTTGCTCATGATCACTTGGAGGACTCTGAGACAGACTGGTTCAAGGTTCTATGGTCTGATGAGACCAAGATCGAGATCTTTGGTGCCAACCACACACGTGACGTTTGGAGACTGGATGGCACTGCATACGACCCCAAGAATACCATCCCTACAGTCAAGCATGGTGGTGGCAGCATCATGCTGTGGGGCTGTGTCTCAGCCAAGGGGCCTGGCCATCTGGTCCGCATCCATGGGAGGATGGATAGCACGGCTTACCTGGAGATTTTGGCCAAGAACCTCCGCTCCTCCATCAAGGATCTTAAGATGGGTCGTAATTTCATCTTCCAACAAGACAACGACCCAAAGCACACAGCCAAGAAAACCAAGGCCTGGTTCAAGAGGGAAAAAGTCAAGGTGTTGGAGTGGCCTAGTCAGTCTCCTGACCTTAACCCAATTGAAAACTTGTGGAAGGAGCTCAAGATTAAAGTCCACATGAGACACCCAAAGAACCTAGATAACTTGGAGAAGATCTGCATGGAGGAGTGGGCCAAGATAACTCCACAGATCTGTGCCGGCCTGATCAGGTCTTATAAAAGACTATTATTAGCTGTAATTGCAAACAAGGGTTATTCCACGAAATATTAAACATAGGGGTTGTATAATAATTGACCCACACTTTTATGTTTAAAATTTATTAAAATTCAAGTGAGCAACATAACTTTTTGTTTTGTAAGATTTATGCTTCTGTTAATAAATCCTACTCTCGTTTGCAGTTTGAAGGCTCTAACTTATTTGCATCTTATCAAACCAGCTAAATCTGCAGGGGGTTGAATACTACTTGTAGGCACTGTACATGCTCAGTAGGGGGAGGGTGAATCTGTGCTGCACTTTATGTACATGTTCAGTAGGGGAGGATGAATCTGTGATGCACTTTATGTACATGCTCAGTACGGGGAGGATGAATCTGTGCTGCATTTTTTTATGTGCATGATCAGTTGGGGGAAGGGTGAATCTGTGCTGCACTTTATGGACAGTCTCAGTAGGGGCAGTGCTGCAGCTGTGGTTTGGCTTGGGGTATGTGCACACGTTGCGGATTCTGTTGCAGTTCCGCAGTGGATTTTGCCTTGCAGATCTGCAGCAGAACTGCAAGTGATGTACAGTACCATTCTAGTCAATGGAAATCAAAAAACACAGTGCACATGCTGCGGATTTTTCCGCCAGATTTGGTGTGGATTAAAAACTGCAGCATGTCACTTCTTTTGTGCAGAACTGCAGCGTATTGAGACCTGCTCCATTATAGGAATCTGCAGGTCTCAAAAGGCAGGGCAAATCTGCACAAAAACTGCAGTAAATCTGCAGTTTCTGCCAAGAGATGCAGATTCTGTGCAGAAAATTCTGCAGACCAATCCGCAACGTGTACACATACCCTAAAAAGGAACCTGTCACCACCCACGGCCTTTTAAGGTAAAACAGCCACCTTCAGCAGCACTAAGGCTGCATTCTGTGAAGGTGGCTGTTATGTTTTTTATCCCTAATACCCCAGAAATAATGACTTTTATAAATTTAGCGCGATACCTGTATTGAGTCACGGAGGTATGTTTTTTCCCCTACTCAAGTGCCTCGCATCCATCCATCATGCCCCTCTGGCCACCGCCTCCTGTCTCCACACGTGAATGGCGCCCGCGCTGTACAATCATTAGTCGAGAATGCGCCGTGCGTGCTGCCCTGGAACTTACATCCACTACATGCAGGAGAGACCTCCGTACATCAGTGGATGTAAGTGCCAGGGCCGGCCCGAACGTATAGGTTAACTAGGCGACCGCCTAGGGTGCCGACCCTAAGGGGACGCCAGAGAAAAAATAGAAAAAATTATAAAAAATCTTTTCAAAAGGCAAAAAGTTTTAGGGATGGAAAGAAAAGTGTACATAAATTTTTTTTTTACCATAAATTTAAAAGAAAAACCGTTGAGCTTCAATTTACGCACGGAAAGGAGGCGCTAAACTACGGACTGAGTCGTTTGCATCGTCTGCTGACAGGTGTTTGATCCCGCACGTTTATTTTGCTCCTAAGTTTTCAAATGTTGGCAAAGCAAACAACCAAAAATGCACACACTACACTAAGGGGGCGCCCGAGAGAAAAAAATACATATACTTAATAGTAGGGGCGCAACAAAATAGTTTCGCCTAGGGCGCCGTAATCTCTCGGGCTGGCCCTGTCCAGGGCAGCACGCACGGCGCATTCTCGACTAATGATTGTACAGCGTGGACGCCGTTCACGTGAGGAGACAGGAGGCGGTGGCCAGAGGGGCATGATGGATGGATGCGAGGCGCTTGAGTACGGGAAAAAACATACCTCTGTGACTCAATACAGGTATCGTGCTAAATTTATAAAAGTCATTATTTCTGGGGTATTAGGGATAAAAACCATAAGAGCCACCTTCACAGAATGCAGCCTTAGTGCTGCTGAAGGTGGCTGCTTTACCTTAATAGGCCCTGGGAGTGACAGGCTCCCTTTACTGACTCCAGCCCTGCTCTTCAAGGTGACTGAACTTTTACACCAGCAGAGGTTTTACAATAGAAATAAAAAGCAAAGTCTCTCTTCATTCTTGCACCGATCACCAGTGCAGGGTCTGCTCACCGTGGTGGGGCTCAGTAGCGCCCCCTCTATGAAACCATCCATGGCCTTCCTTCTCAGCTGAGACGCATTCTTCACATTAGTAAACAGAAGCATGGTCACTGTATATGGTGGGAACAGCTCCAGGGGAAAGGTCACATCCATTGTGGTTCCCTGTATAGAAAGGATGGAGCAGAGCTTACACCACTTATCACTATACGGCGCTCAGACCAATCATGCCCTACGAGGCTGAAGTTGGTTTCTTATTCGTCTGTTTCTTATTCGGCAAATTTTCTTTTCTGTTGTTTACAGGTTTAACAACAAAAAATAAGCATCATTATAATAAAAAACAATGCAGCGAGGAGTCCTGATGTGAATACACTTAAAATCAGTGCCAAAAATTATAAAACTGGTACAAAAATGGGCAACAAAGTGGGCACCAGAGGGCGTTAATGAAAGGGTTAAATGACTTTGGGCCACTGATATGACACTGCAGACATATAGAACAGGGCGCCCAACATTAAAAACAAGTCTCTCCAGCCTGGCCCAAATGGGTTCTGGGCATCAGAATTGGTATCAAAGTGGGCACACAGTTGATTTTCACAGGTTTGAATAAGTAACTGATGTTTTTAAAGGGTTAAATGACTTTGGGCCACTGATCTCACACTAAGAATACACAGATAGTGATGCCCCGCATCAAACCCAGGACCCTCCTGCCTGGCCCAAATGGGTTCTGGGCATCAGAATTGGAATCAAAGTGGGCACACAGTTGACTTTCACAGGTTTGAATAAGTAGCTGATGTTTTTAAGGGGTTAAATGACTTTGGGCCACTGATCTCACACTAAGAATAAACAGATAGTGATGCCCCGCATCAAACCTAGGTCCCTCCAGTCTGGCCCAAATGGCTTCTGAGCATTAGAATTGGCATCAAAGTGGGCAAACAGCCAATTTTCACAGATTTGAATAAGTAACAGATGTTTTTAAGGGGTTAAACGACTTTGGGCCACTGATCTCACACTAAGATATAAGCAGATAGTGATGCCCCGCATAAAACCTAGGTCCCTCTAGTCTGGCCCAAATGGCTTCTGAGCATCAGAATTGGCATCAAAGTGGGCAAACAGCCAATTTTCACAGATTTGAATAAGTAACAGATGTTTTTAAGGGTTAAATGACTTTGGGCCATTGATCTCACACTAAGAATAAACAGATAGTGATGCCCCGCATCAAACCTAGGTCCCTCCAGTCTGGCCCAAATGGCTTCTGAGCATCAGAATTGGCATCAAAGTGGGCAAACAGCCAATTTTCACAGATTTGAATAAGTAACAGATGTTTTTAAGGGGTTAAACGACTTTGGGCCACTGATCTCACACTATGAGTGCACAGATAGTGATGCCCTGCATCAAACCCAGGTCCATCCAGCCTGGCACAAGTGGGTTCTGGGCATCAGAATTGGCATCAAAGTGGGCAAACAGCCAATTTTCACAGATTTGAATAAGTAACAGATGTTTTTCAGGGGTTAAATGACTTTGAGCCACTGATCTCACACTAAGAATACACAGATAGTGATGCCCCGCTTCAAACCTAGGTCCCTCCAGCCTGGCCAAATGGCTTCTGAGCATCAGAATTGGCATCAAAGTGGGCACACAGTTGATTTTCACAGGTTTGAATAAGTAACTGATGTTTTTAAGGGGTTAAATGACTTTGGGCCACTGATCTCACACTATGAGTACACAGATAGTGATGCCCTGCATCAAACCCAGGTCCCTCCAGCCTGGCTCAAATGGGTTCTGGGCATCAAAATTGGCATCAAAGTGGGAAAACAGCCAATTTTCACAGATTTGAATAAGTAACAGATGTTTTTAAGGGGTTAAATGACTTTGGGCCACTGATCTCACACTAAGAATTCACAGATAGTGATGCCCTGCATCAAACCCAGGTCCATCCAGCCTGGCACAAGTGGGTTCTGGGCATCAGAATTGGCATCAAAGTGGGCAAACAGCCAATTTTCACAGATTTGAATAAGTAACAGATGTTTTTCAGGGGTTAAATGACCTTGGGCCACTGATGTCACACCACCATTACATACACGGTAAGGTTCCCGTCACACTCTTCAATGTCCCAGTGATCCCACCAACGATACGACGTGGATGGGATCGCTGAGACATCGTTAGCTGATTGCTGGTGAGCTGTCACATGGGCAGACTCACCAGCGATCAGGACCAGCGAGCACACTGGTATCCAGTGTACATATCGGGTTACTAAGCACCGCGCGGCACCTAGTTACCCGATATGTACCCTAGATACCGGTTCTCAGCGCACTACAGCAGAAGCTAGGGCCAGTATCCAGGGTACATATCGGGTAACTAGGTGCCGCGCGGTGCTTAGTAACCCGATATGTACATTGGTTTCCAGCTCGCTTATCGTTGGTCTCCCGCTGTCACACGCAGCGATGCTTGCTGGCCAGCGGGAGACCAACGATGAAAAAATGGTCCAGGACATTCAACGACGATCAGCGATACCCAGCAGGCGGGCTGATCGTCGCTGAGTGTCACACTAAGCGAGATCGCTGGCTAGTTCGCTGTTGCGTCACAAAATCGGTGACGCTTCAGCGATCTCGCTTAGACCTCTTTCACACTTCAGTCATGCGACGTCAGTCAAAATCCATCAAAGCGTCAAAAAACGGATCCGCCATTTTTTTTTTTTTTTTGGCAGATCCGCTTTTTTCCCATTGACTTGCATTAGTGGCGGATTTTAATGAATGGTCGTCCGTTAGATCCGTCAAATGACGGATCCATCATTATTTTGGCGACCGTCTGTTTCTGACAACGTCCACTGCAACGTTTTTTGTGTGCGTCTTGATCAATTTTTGGCGGAATCCGCCAGCGGATCCATTGCTTCCATAGAACTCTCTCTCTCCCTCTAATACATTTTCCGGGTTGAAAAGTTCATGGCGGATCCATCTGAAAACTGATCCGTTTGCATCCGTTTTTCACATTTTACAACGGATCCGCTTTTTTTACCCTTTGGCGGATTTCAACTGACGTCGTACGACTGAAGTGTGACGGGGGCTTAAGGATGGAGACACACTAGCGATTTAAAAATCGGTCCAATTTTGATGCAGGAGAGTCGGATGAGTGTAATGCAATTGTCATGCGAGTGTCAGGCGTTTTTTATGCGAGTACAATCCGATTTTTCACACCGAGCATCTGATTTACATCAGACTGCAGTGCGATTGTAACATGAGCTTTTACATAGAGAAATATTCTAAATCAATTACACACAGTTTTAAAACAAAATATTCTTGAAAACACATACAGTATTATATATATATATATATATATATATTTAGATAAATTTAAAGCTGGCAAACGATCTGCCCCGTACATTGTAACCACAGAGTGACAGGTTAGGCCTCTTTCACACTTCAGTCATTCGACGTCAGTCGCCAAAGTGTGAAAAGCGGATCCGCACTTTTTTTTTTTTTTTTTGGCGGATCCATTTTTTTGCCATTGACTTGCATTACTGACGGATTTTGACGGATGGTCTGTTTGATCCGTCAAATGACAGATCCGTCAGAATTTGGCGTCCGTTCTATTGTGAAAACAGACAATGGGACGTTTTTTGTGTGCGTCGAAATGGCGGACCATGGCGATCTGTCACGTCCGCCATTTTGTATAATGGACGCCTATGGGTGGCGGATCTGTCTTCATCCGTTCTTGACGGAATCCGACAGCGGATAAGTTCTTGTATGCAAACCCATTCATCTCTCTCTCTCTTTCTCTCTCCGGATCCATCTAAAAACGGTTTTGCTGCATCAGTTTTCACCCTAATGCAACGGATCCGTTATTTTCAGTCATCTGGCGGACTGGAACTGAGGCCAGACGACTGAAGTGTGAAAGAGGCCTTAGATTACAATAGATAGAATTGAGATATACACATAGAATACGTGTGTGTGTGTATGTATGTGTGTGTGTGTGTGTGTGTGTGTGTATATATATATATATATATATATATATACCGCTGGGAGCGTCACTCTGTTTGAAGCCTTTATAGACTGCGCAGTCTGGCTCCAGACAGAAGACGGCATCCAGCGGTTACAGGTAGACGAGTGTGTATGGCGCCGGAGATCGCGTGTATGGCGCCATACTTATATACTTATCTGACCAGGAGGAGCGTTGCCGCTGTGCTTCTCTTCTCGCCGGAGACCCGGGCAGGAGTGCGAACGGAATCGCGCATGCGCATAGCGCTATCCGGCGCCATTTTACTGAAGCCACATTTGTGAGGGGACCATACGTGCCAGGATAGGGGGGTGAGAGGACCATGCATACCAGGATTGGGGGGGAGGAGACCATGCATACCAGAATTGGGGGGGAGGGGACCATGCATTCCAGGATTGGGGGGCTGAGGGAACCATGCATACCAGGATTGGTGGGTGAGGGGACCATGCATTCCAGGATTGGGGGGCTGAGGGAACCATGCATACCAGGATTGGGGGCTGGAACTCAGTGGGCGAGGGAACCATGCATACCAGGATTGGGGGGCTGAGGGACCATGCATACCAGGATTGGGGGGTGAGGGGACCATGCATACCAGGATTGGGTGGTGAGGGGACCATGCATTCCAGGATTGGGGGGGTGAGGGGACCATGCATACCAGGATTGGGGAGTGAGAGGACCATGCATACCAGGATTGGGGAGTGAGAGGACCATGCATACCAGTATAGGGATGACGGAGTACCATGAATACCAGGATAGGGATGAGGGGTGCCATGCATACCAGGATAGGAGGGCAGCAGCACATACCAGGATGGGAGACCATATACCAATAAAAATGCTTGCCACCCGGGCGTAGAACTGTTTCATAGCTAGTATATATACACTGCTCAAAAAAATAAAGGGAACACTCAAATAACACATCCTAGATCTAAATGAATGAAATATTCTCATTGAATACTTTGTTGTGTACAAAGTTGAATGTGCTGTCAACGTAATCACAAAAAAATCATCAATGGAAATCAAATTTTTGAACCAATGGAGGCCTGGATTTGGAGAGACCCCCAAAATGAAAGTGGAAACAAGTCAAAATGATGCTCAGTATTGTGTGTGGCCTCCACGTGCCTGTATGACCTCCCTACAACGCCTGGGCATGCTCCTAATGAAGTTGTGGATGTTCTCCTGAAGGATCTCCTCCCAGACCTGGACTAAAGCATCCACCAACTCCTGGACAGTCTGTGCTCCCGTGACGTTGGTGGATGGAGTGAGACATGCTGTCCCAGATGTGCTCAATCGGATTCAGGTCTGGCGAACGGGCGGGCCAGTCCATAGCTTCAATGCCTTCATCTTGCAGGAACTGCTGACACACTCCAGCCACATAAGGTCTGGCATTGTCCTGCATTAGGAGGAACCCAGGGCCAACCGCACCAGCATATGGTCTCACAAGGGGTCTGAAGATCTCATCTCGGTACCTAATGGCAGTCAGGCTACCTCTGACAAGCACATGGAGGGCTGTGTGGCCCTCCAAAGAAATGCCACCCCTCATCATTACTGACCCACTACCAAATCTGTCATGCTGAAGGATGTTGCAGGCAGCAGATCACTCTCCACGGCGTCTCCAGACTCTGTCACGTCTGTCACATGTGCTGAGTGTGAACCTGCTGCCTGCAACATTCTTCAGCATGATCGGTTTGGCAGTGGTAAAGGAAGATTGGCAAGCACTCGGCCAAAAGAGGTTGCCCTCTACGGTGCAACGTGAAAAGGGACCGATGGTCCTCAAATTCACAGTAAAGAGAAAATCACTGCACACGTAATGAATTTATGCAAAAAAGTGAACAACTTTTATTGAAATGGATGCGACGAACCGTTTGTTTTGACGTTTCGGCCACGTAAGGCCTTTATCAAAAATCGGTCGCCTTTCAATAAGAAGAGTCTAGAGACCCGATTTGGAATAATAGGAATCATTAGAGAGACATATATCTGTTGGTCTAGTCAGTGAGGATCTTAGTGTGTTCCAGGCAAACAGGCAATCATGTTCTTGATGGACCCTGAAGGAGTCATTGGTGGCGCAGGGTATAGCGCAGGCACAGCGGTTTGGCAGTGGGTCAGTAATGGTGTGGGATGGCATTTCTTTGGAGGGCCAAACAGCCATTATGGGGGATCTAAGGGTGGAATGAGATCAGTGGCCCAAAGTCATTTAACCCCTTAAAAACATCTGTTACTTATTCAAATCTGTGAAAATTGGCTGTGTGCCCATTTTGATGCCAATTCTGATGCCCAGAACCCAGGGTCGGCTCCAGATTTTCGTGGGCCCCGGGCGAAAGTCTCAGTAGGCCCCTTTAACAATACCACAATTCACGATGCTCCGATACTGGCAGAGAAATATAGGTATAGTACTATGTCAAAGATTTCACTTACTTCATACATTACATGAGTGATAGCTCAAAAGACCACATAGTGCTCCATACAGAATAATGAGCTCCATATATTGCTCCATACAGTATTATGGGCACACCATAGTGCTCCATGCAGAATAATGAGCCCCATATATTGCTCCATACAGTATAATGAGCTCCATATATTGCTTCATACACAATTATGGGTACCACATAGAGCTCCATACAGAATAATGAGACCCATATAATGCTCCATATATGATGCTCCAGTGTACGATGGGCCCCATATGATGGTCTCCATATATTGCGCCAAACATAAAAAAAAAAAATGAACTACTCCCCTCTCCTCGCTGGCAGCGTTCTGGCACAGGCACCGGGCTCCCATAGCATGCCGGTGTCCCCGACTGTGAGTGGGTCCCCCCGCCTGCTCAGGGCCCCGGCACTTGCCCGGGTGCTGGGATGCTGGCCCTGCCAAGAACCCATTTGGGCCAGGCAGGAGGGATCTGGGTTTGATGCAGGGCATCACTTTCTGTGTAGTCATAGTGTGAGATCAGTGGCCCAAAGTCGTTTAACCCCTTAAAAACATGTTACTTATTGAAATCTGTGAAAATCGGCTGTTTGCCCACTTTGATGCCAGTTCTGATGTCCAGAACCCATTTGGGCCAGGCTGGAGGGACCTGGGTTTGATGCGGGCATCACTATCTGTGTATTCTTAGTGTGAGATCAGTGCTCAAATTCATTTAACCCTTAAAAACATGTTACTTATTCAAACCTGTGAAAATCGACTGTGTGCCCACTTTGATGCCAGTTCTGATGCCCAGAACCATTTGGACCAGCTGGAGAGACCTGGGTTTGATGTTGGGCTCCCTGTTCTATATGTCTGCAGTGTCATATCAGTGGCCCAAAGTCATTTAACCTTTCAATAACGCCCTCTGGTGCCCACTTTGATGCCCATTTTTGTGCCAGGTCTATAATTTTTGGCGCTGATTAAGGCTATGTTCACGTCCGGAACCAAAGCGCTTGACCGAAATTCCGCTCCGTCTAAGCCGCCCCCTTTCTGACGCCGATCTTTCGGGTGTCACACCTCCTACACTCCGAAAGAAGCAGGCTCATAGCCCTGTTAATTCTTTCGAGCACTGCCGCATCGCAGGACTGCTGCGGTCTAAAGACCCCCATGTCTACCAGGTTGCACCTGTTGTTACGCATAGTGAGACGGGATCTGATCCCCACTATGCTGTAATCGACGGGTTTGCGCTGGCACAGCCCAAACACGCAGCGTTTCCTGACTGGAAACTCACCTAGTGTTTCACTCGGGCTCCTCGCTGCTTTGTTTTTTCTTATTGTGATGCTTATTTTTTGTTGTTAAACCTATATAAAACAGAAAAGGAAAATTTGCCGAATAAAAAACAACTTCAGCCTCGTTGATGCCCTCACACACTGAGACGTGACGTGACGTGACAGGAGCCGCTCTCACACGTGGTGCTGTACACAGCCGGCGCCCACCTCTCATCCAGTGCTCCACACACGGCCCCGGGATACACAGGTGCTCGGAGGGGCCAGCTCCTCGGTGCTGGGGGCAGTCTTAGCGAGGGCTTGTGTTCCCGCCCGGTGCTGGCTCACTGTTGCACACTTCCGCTCGGGTCAGCTGACGGCGCTGTGCGGGTGAGTGCTGCTTTGAATAGTTCCGCTGCAGCGTGGGCTGTGCCTTCCTACAGTGATGGTGCCCGGAGCCATGCTCGCTGCCTAATCTCCTATGTCCCCGGTGTGAGGACCCGCAGCAGTGTCTGTGTGACCCTAGTCCCAGTCTGTGCTGCCATTCATTCTAATAGGCACTGGGCTAAGCAGAGCCCACCCATAGCACTGGCCTGGTAACCCCTAAGGTGATCACACTGGATAGGGATCGATCAGTAGCCAGGGTCTCTTCTTCTTAAAGGGGTTGTCACTTTTACAAGTAATGGCAGAAGAAACTGGACCCCACAATTTGTTACCCATTTTCTTCTGAGCACTCTGATACCCCATATGTGGTGAGAAACCTGTGGACAGGGGAAAAAGCACCATTTGAATTTTGGAACACAAATTTGGCTTAGATAGTGGGCACCCTGTCTCATTTGCACGGTCCATAAGATGCCAAGACAGCAAGTGACCCCCATTTTGGTAACTATAGTATACATACAACACATAAGTTGATGGCTTTAGTCAGGGGCGGACACTGGACAGCTTGGGGCCCCTGTGCAAGAAATGTGTCTGGGCCCCTTCCTTTAATGGCGACAAAGCTACAATATATAGTCACACACATACATGTATATATATTACATAGTCTCCTTTATTATGTATATTGCTGTCCCTTTTACAGTGCCCTCTCTTATGTACAGTACCGTCCCTTTTATTACATACCGTCCTGTCTTGTTAGCTGTATAATGCAATGACGGCTGATGGAGCATGGGAAAGCTTCCTTTCTAATGGAGGAGCTGGTGGATTGGTAGTCTGGTCACCTGCTCCTCGATCAGCAGTCATTTTATATCTAAAAAGAGAGGGGACTGTGTAATAAAAGAAGGCACTGTGAATAACAAAATTAACAAAAATACACTATGTAAGAGACAGCACTATACATAACAGCAGAGTAGCTATATAATAAGGGACGGCAACATATATAACTAGAGAGGATGGTATGTAATAAGGGACGGTGTTATACATAATATAAGAGGAAACTAACTAAGGATGGTGTTATACAGAATTAGTGAGTACACTATATACTAAGGGACTGTGTTAGACATAAGTGATAATGTCTTCCTCCACCTCCCCCTGTTCCTAAGGCCATTATAAGTCCCCCTTCTTCCCACCCCAATCCCCCACACCTCATTGTCGTCCTCCCCCCACATCCCATTATTGTCCCTCTCCCCCACCCCATCACTGCCCTCTTTACTTCCATCATTGCCTTCTACCCCATCATTGTTTTTTTCCGCATCACTGCCTTTTCCCCATCATTGTTTTTTTCCCCATCACTGCCTTTTTCCCTCATCACCCCATCATTGCTTTTTTTCTCATCACCCCATCATTGCCTTTTCGCATCATTGCTTTTTCCTCATCCCTCCCCCATCAAAGCCTTTCCCCCCATCATCACACCTACCTTCCGCAGCATACTCGCCGCCTCCCGCAGCATACAACACCGGCGCGTCACCGCGGCGCTTCCTCGCTCTGACACAGCCGGCCGCTGAATAATGACGTCATCCAGCGGCGCTGCTCTCTGTGTCAGACAGGAAGCATGGGCTCCGGGCATGAAGGATCCTTGCAGCTCTGCTCCTGCTATTTTCTCTTGCAGGCAGCGGAGCTGCTAGGATCGCTCCCTGCCCACCGCACATGAGGGCAATCTGGCCAGGGACCCCCGGAGCCTCGGGCCCGGAGAAACCTGCCAAATTGCCCTCATTATTAGCCGCCCTGCAGGGGCCCCCTGGAGCCTCTGGGCCCCATGCAACCGCACCGGTTGAACCGGCGGTATGTCCGCCCATGGCTTTAGTTCATCATATTTTAACTTTTATTTTTTTTCACAAATGTTGCTTTTGCCCCACACTTTTTATTTTTGAAAGAGATAACCAGATAAAGTTGACCACACTTTGTTACCCACTTTCTTCTGAGCATGTAGTCAAAAAGTTCTGTTTCGATACACAGCAGGGCTCAGGAGGGAAGAAGTGGCATTTGGTATCTGGAATGTAAATTTGCCTGGAAGAGATTGCAATGCCATGTCTTACTTGCAGTGTCCCTGAGGTACCAGAACAGTAGAAACCCCGACAATTGACCTCTTTTTGGAAACGAGACCAATCAAAGAATTCGTCTAGGGCTGTGTTGAGCTTCTTGAACCCTAAGGCTGTGGTTCCACGGTCCGGAACCACAGCGCTTTGGACAGAGCGGAAATTCCGCACCGCCCAAAGCCCCGCCCCTTTTGTACGAGCGCTCTTTCCGGATGTGTTCAGGACACCTCCGGAACACATCCGGAAAGATCACAGGGCTGCATAGCCCTGTGTTATTTCCCTTGCGGCGACGCAGCGTCGCCGCAACGGACTAGGACATGCTGCGGTCTGAAAAGACGCGCTGCATGTCCGGAAACGCAGGTCTTCCGCCTGTGTGTTTTACAGCATAGTGGAGACGAGATTTCTTAAAATCCCCTCCACTATGCTGTAACATCTGGACGCTGCGTGTTTGACGCTGCGCCAACGCACAGCGTCAAACACGCAGCAATTCCGAACTGTTTCCTGATAGTGGAAACATACCCTTAGGAGCTTCACATAAATTTTTAGAATCTGAAAACAAAAGTTTGTAATTTTGACAATGGATAATAGGAGAAAACGAACCGCATAATTTGTCACCCAATTTCTCCCAAATGGGATACTTCCCGATATGTGGTCAAAAACTGCTGTTTGGGCTCAAAGCTAGGAAAGGAAAGAGTGCCTTTTGATTTTTGGATGGTATATTTGTCTGGAATAGATTGGGAATGCCTTGTCACATTTGCAGAGCCCCTGACATGTGAAAACAGCAGAAACCCCCACCATCCCCAAGAGTGACCCCATTTTGGAAACTTGACCACCCCCTCAAGGAATTTATCTAGGAGTGTACTGAACATTTTAACCTACAGGTGATTCACAACTTGATAAGACTTGGCTATGAGAACAAAAAATATGTATTTTTTTTCCTACTAGAATACTGTTTCAGCACCAAATTTATAACTTCCACGAGAGGTAATAGGAGGAATTGGACCCCATAATTTATTAACTTTCTTCTGATCTCAGTGATGCTCAATATGTGGTCAAAAACTGCTGTATGGGCAAATGGAAAAACTCTGAGTTCCAAAAATTAAATATCACTGTTTGCTTTCAAATGTTGCATTTGCAGAGCCCCTGAGGTGTCAAAAAAGCTGAAAAGCTGACCCCATTTGACAAATTAAATCTCATAATGAATTCATCTATGGGTGTAGTGTGCATTTTAACCCCTTCGCGACATGCACAGTACATGGCTGCCGCCACGATTGGGTGCGGGTGTTGACGCCCTGCAGCAACTCCCACTATTGGTGCTAGCACAGATCGTGGGCGGGTAACCCCTCTGATGCCTCTGTCAATAGTGACAGCGACATCGAGGAGCATCGCACAGGGAGGAAGCTCCCTGCCTTCTCTCATCAGGACAACACGATCGCATTGTGCTGATGGTCCATGGTGACCCCCTGCCAGAAGATAGCCGCAAGGTCCTTCAGGGTCTTGCAGGGAAGCTGGCCTGTAAGTGCCTGCTAAGAGCAAGAACTAACACGCCTCTTCCCCTGCTTCTCACACGCTGCTTTGATGACCTGCAGTGCAGAATATCAGATCCGCGATCTGTCACTATACAGTGATGTCCCTTCCTAGGACAATGTAAAAAGTAAAAAAAAATCCACAAATAAAGAACAAAAAATATTAATCCAGTTGCACTTTTGTTATGTAAAAAACAATAAGTACACATATTTGGTATTGCCACGTCCTGAACGACCTGATCTATAACACTGTCCCACTAGTATACCTCTTCTGTGAACACGGTAAAAAAAAATAAAAAACTAGGCAAAAAACTGTTTTGTCATACTGCCAAACAAAAGTGCAATAAAGACAAATATAAATAAAAATGGTACTGCTGAAAATATTATCTTGTCCTGCAAAAAACAAGCCACCATAAAGCTCTGTCAGCGGAAAAATAAGTTATAGCTCAGAATAAAGCAATGCAAAAATATTTTTTTCTGTAAAACAGTTTGTTAAAAGCGTCTAAACATAAAAAGAGATGCAGTGGGGAAAAAAGTATTTAGTCAGCCACTAATTGTGCATGTTCTCCCACTTAAAAAGATGAGAGAGACCTGTAACTGACATCATAGGTAGACCACAACTGTGAGTCAAAATGAGAAAACAAATCCAGAAAATCACCTTGTCTGATTTGGCAAGATTTTTTAGCAATTTATGGTGGAAAATAAGTATTTGGTCATTTAAAAAAAGTTCATCTCAATATTTTGTTATATCCTTTTTTGACAAATCGAGGTCAAACGTTTTCTGTAAGTCTTCACAAGGTTGGCACACACTGTTGGTGGTATGTTGGCCCATTCCTCCATGCAGATCTCCTTTAGAGCAGTGATGTTTTGGGCCTGTCGCTGGGCAACACGGACTTTCAAATCCCTCCAAAGGTTTTCTATGGGATTGAGATCTAGAGACTGGCTAGGCCACTCCAGGACCTTCATATAGTTCTTAAGAAGCCACTCTTTCATTGCCCTGGCGGTGTGCTTGGGATCATTATCATGCTGAAAGACCCATCCATGTTTCATCTTCAATGCCCTTGCTGATGGAAGGAGGTTTGCACTCAAAATCTCACGATACATGGCCCCATTCATTATTTCATGTACACGGATCAGTCGTTCTGGTCCCTTTGCAGAGAAACAGCCCCAAATCATGATGTTCCCACCCCCATGCTCACAGTAGGTATGGTGTTCTTTGGATGCAACTCGACATTCTGTCTCCTCCAAACACAAGTTTTGTTTCTACCAAGCAATTCTACTTTGGTTTCATCAGACCATTTGACATTCCCAATACTCTTCTGGATAATCCAAATGCTCTCTAGCAAACTTCAGATGGGCCAGGACATGTACTGGCTTAAGCAGGGGGACACGTCTGGCACTGCAGGATCTGAGTTCCTGACGGCGTAGTGTTACTGATGGTAGCCTTTGTTACGGTGGTCCCACCTCTAAGCAGGTCATTCACTAGGTCCCTCCATGTGGTTCTGGGATTTTTGCTCACTGTTCTTGTGATCATTTTGACCCACTGGGTGAGATCTTGTGTGGAGCCCCAGATTGAGGGAGATTATCAGTGGTCTTGTATGTCTTCCATTTGCTTATTATTGCTAGGATGTAGTAACAGAAGCTTACAGGCTAGATCACGTGAAGTCATTATTGCCCTCTACTCCTCTTTGGTCAGACCTCATCTGGGATACTGTCTAGTTTTGGGCGCCACGTTTTAAAAAGACTTCACCAAACTGGAGCAAGTTCAGAAAAGAGCGACCAGAATGGTGACCGGTCTGCAAACCATGTCTTATGAGGAAAGGTTACAGGATTTGGGAATGTTTAGCTTGCAAAAGAGAAGACTGAGAGGAGACTTAATAGCTGTCTACAAATATCTCAAGGGCAGTCACATTGTAGAAGGATCATCTTTATTCTCATTTGCCCAAGGAAAGACTAGAAGCAATGGGATGAAACTGAATGGGAGGAGACACAGATTAGATATTAGAAAAATGTTTTTGACAGGGTGATCAATGAGTGGAACAGACAGCCACGAGAAGTGGCGAGTTCTCCTTCAATAGAAGTCTTCAAACAGAGGCTGGACAGACATCTGTCTGGGATGATTTAGTGAATCCTGCTTTGAGCAGGGGGTTGGACCAGATGGCCCAGGAGGTCCCTTCCAACTCTACCATTCTATGATTCTCCCACAGTTGATTTCATCACACCAAGCTACTTGCCAATTTCAGATAATTTGCAAAATAAATCTTGCCAACTCAGACAATGTGATTTTCTGGATTTGTTTTCTCATTTTGACTCTCATAGTTGTGGTTAACCTATGATATCAATTACAGGCCTCTCATCTTTTTTTAAGTGGGAGAACGTGCACAATTGGTGGCTAACTAAATACTTCTTTTTCCCCACTGTAAATTGGGTATCGCTGTAATTGTACTGGCCGGAAGAGCAAAGCTGCCTGATCAATTTTACCACATGCGTAACTGTATTAAAAAAAAATAATCCTGTATTGCTGTTTTTTGTTCATTCTACCTCCTAATAATCTGAATAGAAAGCGATTAAAAAAATATCATGTACCCCAAAATGGTACCAATAAAAATGTCAACTCGTCCCGCAAAAAAAGCTTTTATGTGACTGTCGGCTGAAATCTGGAAAAATTATAGTTGTCTAAATATGACAATGCAAAAACTATTTTTTACAATAAACAGCGTCTTTTAGTGTGTAACAGCAGTCAAACAAAAAAACACAATATAAATGTTTAATCGTTGTAATCGAACCGACCCGAAGAATAAAGTCGCCTAATCACTTATAGTGCACAAGGAACTGCTTTAAAAAAAAAAAAAAAAATCTTCATCTGCTGTTGATTTGTTCATTCTGCCGCACAAAGATCGCAGTAGGGCTCGGCTCACATTTATCCTGCGCTCTACACTGAACGTTTACATCGGGGTTTTCTCTAATAACTCCCCATGACAGCACAATGGAGGATGGAACCCCTTCCTAATAGGGGCTGGAAACACAAATGTTAAATAACCCCTCCAACTTCCTTAATCCAGTATTGTTTCCTGTCCCTATCAGGGATGAAGATGTCATCGAGGGTGTGCTGTGCCGGCGACAGGCACGCAGGAAGATTAAGGGATAGCTAGGCAGCAGGGGACCAAGCAGGCTTACCTCTCCTCCCTGAACGCTACTCCCGTCTTCATGAAGTTCTTGGGACTCCACTTCAGTCTGCGCTTTCGGGCAAGGTCTGAGGGGTTCTTCTGGCTGGAGGCCTCTCTGAGCTCTCCAGCCCATCTCCTCCTCTCGGTGAGAGAAGTGCCCGTCTCCGGGATTCTTCTTGTGCGTGCGTCATAGCGGTCGCCAGAAATTACGTTGGGCATCGGTTTATAATATTGCTTCTGGTTTCTTGTGTTCCCTGTCTGGAACGCATCGTGAGAAACACCGCTAATGGACGCTGAGAGGTTTCGGAAGCCTTGCTATCATACCTGGACATAAGGGGGAGGAGATCCTCTAATAAGGACAAGTGCTGGATCCGGTCATCCATAATAGAGCCCCGGGTAAGGAAGACTCCTCAAGGTAGGACCAGTACTGTGTGTTATGATGAAGGTTCCAGGTTCTTTTTACTCTGCATCTGCAGAACCCAGCTCTGTTCCAGTCCCAGGATTTAGTCTGTCACTGGGAGTCTGTCTCCAGGGTGCAGGTGTAATATATCATTTACTTCTCCCTCCTCTTCCAGGGGGACAAGGAAACTGTACCAGGGAGCAGATCTACAGCTTCATACGAATGTGCAATGTGTGCAAAGAAACTGTCTTCTTCCCATAAGAAACCTTCTATGTAAAGAATGCACTGAGAAGATTGTCAGGGAGGAGCAGCCTTTCTTAATGGAAAAAATCAAGGGGATAGTCCGCCAAGAAATTAAATCTTCCCTGTTTTTTTTTTTTTTTTCCCCTAGTATCCACCCCCCCCCCCCCCCCAGTGACTAAAAAAAGGAAAATTAGCCTGGAAGAGGAAGGGGACAATATAGAAGAGAAAGATTCTTTACTGTTAGGGAAGTGAGAATCTGGAATTCCTTGCCTGAGGAGGTGGTGATGGCGAACTCAGTCGAGGGGTTCAAGAGAGGTCTCGATGTCTTCCTGGAACGTAACAATATTGTATCTTACAGTTATTAGGTTCTTTAGAAGGACGTAGATCTAGGGATTTATTCTGATGGAATATAGGCTGAACTGGATGGACAAATGTCTTTTTTCGGCCTTGCTGACTATGTTACTATAACTCTCAAGAGGTGATGTCCATTCTGGAAGAACTTCTGGAGGAAGGCGAACTAAGTCTGGATTCTGAGAAATCCAAACATAAGAAATATTACTTCTACTCACAGAACGTGGAACAGCTCCTTATGGCGGTAAGTAGAACCATGGAGGTAAAGGAGGAGAAGACTTTTCAGACAGTACAGGAAGAGATATTTGGTTGTCTCTGGTCAAGAAAACAACAAGCATTTCCCATCGGTAAGAATATTCGGGACCAAGTATTGGAGGAGTGGGAATACCCAGAGAATAGGTTGTGCACTCCCACCGAGCTAGACAGATTCCCGGTGGACAATTAGACTGTGGAATGCTGGTCAGAAGTACCAAAGACAGCTAACAGAAAAATTCAAAAACACGTACCATAAAGATATGGCCTTCCCAAACCCTGTCTGATGACAAATGCTCTTCTTGCAGGATGTAGCAGGCCTCTACTAATAAAGGTAAGGGCAGCACAGGTGCAAACTACTGATAAAAAACAGCCACCCCCACACATACCAGATTATGGAGGGGTTGGCGGCCTAGTAGAAAAAAATTCTACACTAATAGGGCTTGCGTAAGACGCCAGTCACACAGGTAAGTGTGATGCAGTATGTCTGGCTTTCAGCCTATTAATGACACCCATAGTATTATCAGGCGGGCTGCCCTGCACTATAATATGCACCACACAGGGACATACTCCCTAATGAACCAACACTAATATCAAAAACGGCTAACAAAGAACATTGCCTCTATTAGTGGAGGCCTGCTGCATCCTGCTAGAAGTGCATTTGTCATCAGACAGGGTTTGGGAAGGCCGTATCTTTATGGTATGTGTTTTCAGAAGTACCAAAGATAAACAACCTTGCCGTTTGAGGTTTTCTCGCACTTGAAAGACCCCTTAGAGCGTAAGACGGATGGCCATTTAAGGAAATCTTTGGAGACCTCAGCGGCACTACTGAATACTAATGCCGTCTCTACATGTAGCATGGTCAATGTCCTGTCGACTTATGCAGCTGGAAGAACATCTGTCTTTGGGTACTCTTGAGGAAGATGTTCTGGCGTCTCTCCCTTTCCAGAAGGCAATAGGGTTTTTAGCAGACGCCAATACAGAATTTGTAATGGTGGCAGCAAGGTCATTAGACTTGTCAAACTCAGCAAGACGTGCGTTCTGGTTAAGATCTTGTAGTGGGGATATAACTTCAAAGATGAAATTGTGCTCTATTCCCTTTTTAAAGGGAAATGTTTGGAACAGCCGTTGACGACCTATTAGAGGAGCCTTTGATAAAAAGAAAACCCTACCTGAACCTAGAAGCTGTAGGAAAATACCCTCACGACCTTCTCAGGAGCAGACTCCTCAATACAGAGGGAAAGGCAAGGTGAGCGGGGCTGAAATCTTTTTCTTCCCCACAACCAGCATCCAAGTAAACCATGACGCCAAAATAGTAGTGGGTCGCATTTCAGGGTTCCTTCCCCAGCGGTGCAAGATCTGTACAGACCCATGGACTCTTAACATCAGTCAAAGGGGGATAAAAATAGAATTTCCAGTTCACCAATTCTGACAGCATCATGGAGGTCATCCTTCTTATCCTCACTGGGACCGGAAACGAGGTTCAAAGGATCCTTCCATCGCCACCCCTTAGTGGTTTTTCCTGTCCTAGTGAGGATAAGGACGACGACCTCCATGGTGCTGTCAGGATGGATTCCTGGACATACAATTACCGGTAGGTCTAATAACTGATTTTCTTCCTATTTCCCACAGATAGTAAGGACAATGTGACTCTCCTCTCCAGAGCTGCAATCCACCTTAATAGCTGGAGTAAAGAGCCTGCTATCCTCAAGGGTAATCTCCAACAGGGGACACTACTCTAATCTCTTTCAAATAAGAAAGCCAAACTGATCTCAATGGATCATAATTAACTAGAAACCCCTGAACCAGTACATAGTCTACATGAGGTTCGAGATGGAATCCGTCAAGTCAACAGTTCCCTTGTTAAGTCACGACTTCGTCATGGCTACGATCGATCCACAGGATGCATACTACCATGACCCTATTCACCTGACATATTGGAAGTGCATGAGGTTCATTGTTGTCTAGGGTGAACATTCAGTACACCACCAGTTCACTGTTCTCCCGTTTGGAATATCACCTGCACCACGGGTCTTCACAAAATCATTTCGGAAATCATGGCGTACATCAGAGGTTGAGATATTTCCATGCCTCAACTTTATGCTGGTGGCTCTCTCCATACCGTTACTCCAGGAACATTTGCAGGCAACAACTCTGATCCTGTCATCAATAGGTTGGTTAGTGAACCACAAAAAAATTGACATGGTTCCCTCCACAACAGACCAGACATTCCTGGGGATTCTGTTGGATTCTCATCAATTCTTATGCAAACAGAAACAGATCCTGTTAAGATATAGGGTAAACATACTGCGAAGCAGGAAAACTGTGTCAGTAAGGTGTGCCATATCAGTCTTCGGGTCCATGAAATCCTGTATCTGGATGATGGCGTGGTCCCCAGAGTCCTTAAACAAGAAGATCCCACTACCATCTCAGGTAAAAGCCTCTTTAACCTAGTAGTTCAGCCCAAGCAACCTGAACAAAGGACTCCCCTTGATTCAGAACCCTTTGGTCTCCATAAAAGGTAGACACAAGCAGGTAGGGTTGGGGAGCCATGGTCTCCCAAGATTTATTTCAAGGGCTCTGGTCGGAGAAGATCAGCCAACAATCCTCCAACTTCAGAGAACTAAAAGGTGTAGAGGAAGTGCAATATCTCTGATTCAGAATACCCATGTGAAAATCTACTCGGACAGCATGCCGACGGTAGCCCACCTCCATCACCAAGGGAGCACAAGATATGATCTAAAGTTAATCTCGGTATGAATATTCTCCTGGGCCAAAGAATACCTCCTCTCCTTGTGAGCCCGTCACATAAAATGTTCAGTCCAACATACAGGCCGATTTCTTCAGCAGAACAGAAATTCACCCAGGGGAATGGGGTCTAGATCCTGAAGTCTTCCAGATATAAGCAAAAGGTGGGGCCTCCCAGAAGTAGATCTTTTCGCAAGTTATCAGAACGCTGAGGTATAGATAACCCCTTGACGCTTTCTCCAATCAGAGACCTCCTTCAACAGGGACCTATACATCATCCGCTTCTGAGTTCTCAATTTTGAAAACCAAGGGTCTTTCAGATACTTATTAAAACTCTTCAAAAAAGTAGGAAACCAGTGACGAACGCAGTTTATCAGAAGATATGGAAGACCTTTTATATCGTGGAGCGTGCCTGAACATCCAGACTCACGTCAACCAAACATCGCCCTGATCTTGGATTTTTTTTTTTTACAGGAAGTCTAGAAAAGAGTTTCAAACCCAGTTCCCTAATAGTCCAAGTGGCAGTATTAAGTTCCTATTTCGACCAGAACCTGACCGACCATATCTGGGTAAAGAGATATATAACGGCAGCATTTCCCCCTCGTCCTAGAGTCACAAACCTAGTCCCCTCCTGAGACCTTTTAATATTGTCGTGTTTTTTTTTTATTTTTTATATAGGGCTCACACTACCACCGTTTAAACCCTTATATATAAAGCAGAACAGACTCTCCTGGAAGATAGCCTTCCTTGTAGCAATAACCACAGGCAGAAGAGTGGGCAAACTACAGGCTCTCTATTAACGAGCCACACTTGAGGGTCCTATAGGACCGACTTACTCTTCGGCTAGGCCCATCATTTCTACCTAAGGTGGTCTCAGAATTCCACAGATCTCAAGAGATAATCCTTCCCTCTTTGTCAGGATACGACAAATGAGAAGGAAAAAGAATTTTACGCTCTGGACATGCGGCGAATGGTCCTTCATTATCTCCTTGAAGCGCTGAAGTGTAGGAATGACCATAATCTGTTTATCCATCTTCAGGGCCAGAATAAAGGGAAGAAAACTTCCAAATCCATGATCGCCAACTGGATCAAGAGAGCAATTACCGAGGAGTAACAGATCCAGTGCCTTCTGGAGAAGTTCTTGGCTCACTCCACTAGAGTGGTATCTGTCTCCTTGGCTGAGAAAGCCAGCCCTTCCATCAAGCAGACTTGCAGAGCTGCTACCTGGTTTTCAGTTCATGTGTTCTCCAGACATTACAGAGTAGAGTTAATGTCTGTTAAAGATTTAGCCTTTGGGAGAAAGGTCCTCCAGGCTATTGTCCCTCCCTAACATTACTCTTGGGTATTCCTCCGGTGTGCTGTCATGGGGGGTTAAGAAAATAGAATTTAGACTTACCGGTAATTCAGTTTCTAATAACCCACCACCACAGCATGGGTAATTCCCTCCCCTTGCTTAATATTTCTTGCATTATTCAAAAAAGGATAATATTATTTGAAGCATTCAGACTCTTGTGGTCCTTTATAATAACAAGGAAGAGAGGATGTGGGAGGGGCTATTTGACCTCTTTGTGCTTCCTGTCCCTATTAGGAAAGGGGTTACATCCTCTGGTGTGCAGTTGTGGTTGGTTATTAAAAACCAATTTACCGGTAACTCTAATTCTATTTTGTGTAAATCTCTGAAATACATGATTCAGATGGAACCCCCTGCGGAAGACTCCCTGTGAGGTAGATGGAGCCACTGTGGACGCCATAGGACCTGTGATCTGGCGGTGTCCGTCTTCTTAGGCGAGCATACAACCCTTGGCAAAAATTATGGAATCACCGGCTTTGGAGGATGTTCATTCAGTTGTTTAATTTTGTTTAAAAGTAAGCAGATCACAGACACGGCACAAAACTGAAGTAATTTCAAATGTCAACCTTTAAGAAAACTTTTAAGAAACACTAAAAGAAATCAAGAACAAAAAATGTGTTAGTCAGTAGTGTTTTTTTTTTTTTTTTTTAACCAAGCATAGGGAAAAATGTTATGTAAAATGTTCCCAATAAAAGCTTCAACTCGATCCACAAAGAAAAGCAAGTCCCCACTCATGTCCGTCATGTGTTAATGGAAATATAAGGTCTTCCACGTTATTGGTAGTACAAAGGCTCCGAAAAAGCTAAATGGCTCCTCGCCCCTCAAAAGAAATTCAGCTAATTCTCCTCACCCAAATCCAAATGCCCCCCTCCATTCTGAACCCAAGTGTGTCTAAACCACACTTAGCGCCCACATGTTTGGCATTTCTGTAGTGATGAGAGCCCTCCTAATTTATGTGTACTGGTCACTACACTGGCAGTTTTCACTCCTGCTTGTTTCTGGAAAACACCCATGTAGTCAAAAGCATCACTACATCTGTAGATAAATTCATATGGGATATGTAAAACTTGGAGCTAACACACAATCTTGGTAAAAATGTAAATTATTTTGTCTTCACTGCCCAATGGTATAAATTCTGTGGCACCCCTAGATGAATTCATTGAGAGGTGTAGCTTGTAAAATGGGGTCAATTATGGGGGGGGTTCTGCTGTTCTGGCTCCTCAAGGGCTCTCCCAGTGTGGCATGGCACGCTCAAACCAATGCAACAAAATCTGCACTGTAATATGGCTCTCCTTCCCTTCTGTGCTTTGCACTTTGCCTCAAATGTAGTTTTCAAACACATATGGGGTATCTGTGCACTTGGTGGGGGGGTTAATTGCACAACAAATTTTGGGGTCCATTTTCTCCTGTTAACCTTTTGAAAATGCAACATTTGAGGCTTTTTTTTTTGTGTGAAGGAAAAAAGTAAAACAATTTACAAAGCCAAGGCTTTTGGGTGAAGGGGTTAAACCACAAGCTACATCAGATTTTTATAAGATAGGGCTGTGAAACAAAGAACTTTAAAGTCTTACTTTAGCCTCAAAGTTTTAATTCACACAAGGGGTAATAAAAGAAAATGGACAAGACATTGTTATGGTATTGCCACGTTCAGTAAAAGTTCCATGTGTGGTTATACACTGTTTGAGCACCTGGCTCCTCAATTTCCTTGACTCCGACTCCACAGCACGGTCTCATTACTGAGCATGTACATGAAGTGCAGCACAGATTCAGCTCAACTAAAAGCCAAGATTCTTATATCAGGAACAGACATTTAAAGAACATTTCAGAACTTTCCTAAAATTATGAAAACCTTTACAGCACATACTGCATTATACTACTGTACCCAATTTATTATATATTTTATCAGTAGGTCCATTTTATACCAACTCCACCAAAATGGACACCTACTCCGACGACTCCACTGCCCTGCTTTAGTGTCCATCTGGCGTTGTGTACTGCAGTGCCTGAGACCTACAGTATCTCACTGACTGTGCCTGTCTAGATAATGCTATAAGCAGGATCTAACAAGACACCATACCCTGGGTTCATCAGATGACCTGCTGATACCATGATATCCAACTGCACCCACAATTACGATTTGCGGGAGGCCAATTGTGTCAAAGGGGGTCGGCCACAATCAGTTCCAAAATCGGTCATGGCCGATGCTGCAGGGTGTCAGCTGTCATATACAGCTGTCACCCACGGGATTTATATGAAAAAGTGGCGCTGCGAATTTAGGTTCCTTAACAACCGCTGCTACGATAGCTTATCGGCAGAGTTAAAACGGCACACACTTTGTAAACGCAATTGTACCAGGTTTTCTTTCTTTCCTGTATATAATTGCATTGATGAGAATAAATCTTTGCTTCCTGGGTTCCTACTGGTCAAAGCAAATTTCTATGCTTCTTGCCATGCGACTACTGTAGCCAATGACTGGCCACAGTAGTGACCGATCACAGATTGGCTTAGGTCACATGTTAGAACGGTGATGTGTTGGTTACCACTGCTCCAAGAATTGGTTGCAGCAGTCACATGGACATCCTTTTTGAAGAGGAAGCATGGAGAGCCAGGCAGCTCAATGGAGGATCTCGGGGATTGTTCAGGCGAGTATGATTATTATTTATTTTTTATTTTATTTCAGCATTGAGTCAGTGGGCAACCCTTTTAATCTAGTTCTTCTAATTTTTTTTTTCTCATTTACAGCGTTTTTCGCATTGAGTGAAACATGGACAAGTTGGAAGGCTACTATTTCTCTGCTCTGTTCAGTGGATGTTTTTTGTTGTCCAGTGTACTGTTCTCTAAAGTTACCCGAGAGCAACGGGATCCATACATGGATGAAATCTTCCACATTCCCCAGGCTCAGCAGTATTGTCAAGGACACTTTCATCAGGTAAACATAGTAAATATTTGCAAATTCCTGCATTGGTGCAAAGGCTAATTTTTGGCCCATAAATGAACAGTAATTGACTATATAGTTGATCTGTGCTCGTTTATTGGTCACACTGGCCGACGCACGCGGATGGGGACAGATCAGCCATTAATGGGATCTTTTTGCCCTACACTACAACATCCATATTGTCTGCAGCACTTCTTATGTTTACACAGGACGATGTGCTGCCAACAACATTGATTTTTATTCTGGCATAAATGATCCAATAACCTGGCAAAACTAGATTTTGCTTGATTAGCAGCATATTCACGTGTGCTCATGATTGGGAACAAACTTTTCTAGCAATTCTTGTTCTTCAATTTCCAGCTTGATACATAAACCTAAAACAAGGATCAATTTTCCAAACAACATTTAAAGAGTACTTATCAGGGCAAAGTAGACAGTGTTTGCTTTTATTTAATTCCTGCTAATCTCTGCAGGAACTACTGTCTTTTCCAAAGGGTTGTGGCATACCAGTAATAAGACAGAGCTACCTAAAGATGCACCTCAGAGAATCCTGTGAACAACACCACCTTGGTAAAAAACCATAAATATTAGCTATAAATAAAAAGTCTCACATCTCTGGAATTCTATGGAGTGTCAAGGATTAAACCAGGGAGATCCCACAGATCAAACCACTGTCGCCTTTTGTCAAGGATAACAGCTGGCGGTGGGGTTATGCATCCTAGTTTGTCAGGGGATGCAACTCTGCTGCCTTCAATCGTAAGAACAATTACACAATTGAGTGACTGATGGACAAGGCCACTACTAGGCTAAGTTATTGGGAAACTCTGAGGGTGTATTTACACCTCCAATTCGATTGCATGGAATAGATGTATATACCCAATACGATCACAACCAACTTAACAATAACTAAAAAGGAACCACCACTAGCTGCCACCACCAAATGTTTATACAGGCCGATTGGATACCTGTTGTTGAACCTGATGTCACGGAAATGGCTCAGAGCTAAGCGGAGGGAGCTACTCCTTAGGAAAATGGACGGAACTCTACAGCAAGCTGTATCTTCCAGGTCTGACGAAAGACCAAACTCTAAATCAAAGTTACGCCAACATGCCTAAACACAAATGAAGAGCGACTTGCCACTCCTGAGCAGGCACTTCTGTCTGTGCCTGACGCTTTTTATTAGCTGTTTTCTGTGAAACATTAGCGTTTTGGATTAGAACATAGGTAATAGTAATGAGGGAGCCTATTGGTATTTCATGCTAGTTGTGTTTAGGGCAGCATGATTCTGTTGACAGGTCTCATTGAAACATCTTCATTGACAAGAACCAAAAGCTTTTTGTAGTATCCAGATTTGTAGAGAATGAGTCCATTTCTAGTCTTACTGTAATTATTACTTATATCTTCATTACAATCTTCATTACAATAGCCATTCCTAAGCAATTTGTGTAATGTCAAATACTCTTCTCCTTTTGTATGTCTTGGCTGTTTTGTAAGAAAAGGAATGCTGCCACTCATAGCTACATTCACATGTATTCTTTATGTACATGATTAAAAAAAAATCAACATTCAAGACACATAATCAAGTATAGTAAAATAGAAAACTTTATTAACCCTTTAGTGACAGAGCCAATTTGATACTTAATGACCAGGCCAATTTTTACAATTCTGACCACTGTCACTTTGGGAGGTTATAGCTAAGGAACGCTTTAACGGATCCCGCTGATTCTGAGATTTTTTTCGTGACATATTGTACTTCATGTTAGTGGTAAAAAAAAATTTTCTATATGACTTGCGTTTATGTAAAAAAACTGAAACATGGTAAATTTTTAAAATTTTGCAATTTTCAAACTTTTAATTTTTATTCCCTTTAAATCAGAGAGAGATGTCACACAAAATACGTAATAAATAACATTTCCCACATGTCTACTTTACATCAGCACAATTTTGAAATAAATTTTTTTTTTTTGTTAGGATGTTATAAGGGTTAAAAGTTGACCAGCGATTTATAATTTTTACAACAAAATTTACAAAACCATTTTTTTTAGGCACCACCTCACATTTGAAGTCACTTTGAGGGGTGTACATGACAGAAAATACCCAAGTGATACCATTCTAAATCTGCACCCTCAAGGTACTCAAAACCACATTCAAGAAGTTGTAACCCTTTACGTGCTTCACAGGAACTAAAGCAATGTGGAAAGAAAAAATGAAGGTCTAACTTTTTACACAAACATTTTACTTTTTATTTTCACAAGTGTAAAAGGAGAAAATGAACCACAAAATTTGTTGTGCAATTTCTCCTGAATACGCCGATACCAGATATGTGGGGGTAAACCACTGTTTGGGCGCACAGCAGAGCTTGGAAGGGAAGGAGCACAGCTTCACTTTTTCAATGCAGAATTGGCTGGAATTGAGATTGGACACCATGTCGCGTTTCGAAGCCCCTCATGTGCCTAAACAGTGGAAACCCTCCACAAGTGACCCCATTTTAGAAGCTAGACCACCCAAGGAACTTATCTAGATGTGTGGTGAGAACTTTAAATGCCCAAGTGTTTCACTAAAGTTTATAACGCAGAGCTGTGAAAATAAAAACATTTTTTTCCATTTTTATTTTCACAGGGGTAGCATGAGAAATTGGACCCCAAAAGTTGTTCAATTTGTCCTGAGTACGCTAGTACCCCATATGTGGGAGAAAAGAACTGTTTGGGCACACGTCGGGGCTCGGAAGGGAAGTAGTGACGTTTTGGAATGCAGACTTAGATGGAATGGTCTGCTGGCATCATGTTGCGTTTGGAGAGCCCCTGATGTGCCTAAACAGTGAAACCCCCCAATTCTAACTCCAACCTTACCCTCAACACACCCCTAACCCTAATCCCAACCCTAACCCCAAACTAACCGTGTCCATAATCCCAACTTCAGCCCCAACCCTAACTTTAGCCCAACTCACTTTAGCCCAACGCTAACCCTAATGGGAAAATGGAAATAAATACATTTTTTTTTTTTTTTATTTTCCTAACTAAGGGGGTCATAAAGGGGGTGTTTGATTTACTATTTATTTTTTTTATTTTGATCACTGTGATAGGGTCTATCACTGTGACCAAAATGAACCTATAGGAAATCTCCTATTTGGTGCCGGCCAGCAGACCTCTGCGGGCGCACTGCGCATGCACCCACCATTTTCTTCCCGGAAGAAGATGGTGGTCGTTGCGGGAAGCAGGAGGGCCCATCGACATCGGGAAGTACCGCGGGGGGATTGGGGATCCCATTTCTCTCTCGATCGCATCAGATGTGCGATCACATCAGAGGAGAGAGAAATTAAATGGAAAATCTTTTTTTTTTTTTTTTTGCGGTCGCCGTTATACTGTTAATAACAGTGATCGCAACACCGACCCAAATCATGTTCTATGGGGTCTTGGCTACCCCTGGCAGCCGAAACAGTGGAGAAATTCCAACTCTGGGTGGCGCTATACACTTTTTCCTCAGCGCCGTTAATTAAGTACCCTTAACTGCTGCCGTTAAAAGGCGTATCTGCGGTCATTAAGGGGTTAAAGCCCCACTCCAGTGATTTATATTTTTCCCATCATGTGTCATGAAGTTAGTTGCATACTCACTGGTCGCATTCCTCTACTGATTTTCAGCAGTGCTCTGATCCATTCCTGCACTACATCACTGAATTTGGGACCTTCGGAAGTCATTCTTTAAAATTTCTCAATGCAGGACTGAGACTTGCGTTGTGAGAGTAACCGCCACCTCACACACTAATCCGTTAGGTTACAGATGCTGTGCTGAAACCGGGACAAGACGTCAACTACTGTTACTTCCTTCATAATACTAACGCACATGACAAAGGGGCAAATTTATAAAAAAGGGGGCTGCACAGGATGAAGTGGGAGGGTAAGGGGGGCTGCACAGGATGAAGTGGGGGTTAAGGGGACTGCACATGATGAAGTGGGAAGTGGGACTGCACATGAAGTGTCTGGGGGACTGCACATGATGAAAAAATTATTTCGGCCAGAACAAAAGCTGCTGGTTATGAATGTGATCTGGTGTTAGATGGGAACTGTTAATATCTGATTGATGAGAACATGTTGGAGAAGTTGAGTTTTTCCAAGAGTGGGCGGTGGAGGTGGAGCTGGGTGGAGCCTGGGCGGAGTCTCAAGGAAGCCCGAAAATGTTGCCAGTATGGGGCCCCGAAATTCCTAGTGCCTGCCCTAGGTAGGTGAACTCCACAGGATAAATAACATATTTCAAAAAGATTGCTCAGGTGTCACCTACAGAATATACTTATTAGTCCAGCCATAAAGTAAAAGTTCAGCAATGTTAAGGTATACAAAAGTGTATCTTACGCCAGATACCTGCAAAAGGGACCAAAATAAGGAAAGAAAAATGGTTAGAGTACATGCTACAAGTATAAGTGCACATAGAGCATAAAGATACCATAGTAAACAGAGATACTCAGTAGTATCAAAAACAGTTTTATTTTAACAAAGTTTTAAATTACAACCACGAAGTACAAAATACATTCATTAGTATATATGAAACAGACATGTGTTCAACACGGGACCAGGTGGCTAATACTGCATAGTAGCTACATATAGGACAAAACCATGGGAACAGATGTGAAACTTAGCCATAAATCCTGCTATAATGCATCTGCCAAATAATATTGATCTGATTATATATCTCATTATATAGCCCTAATTCAGAAAGATGACAGTAAAAATATACATATACGAATCAATCATAATACAAAGTGTTCCTGACTTCGTATATCCAATGTATATTTTTACTGTCATCTTTCTGAATTAGGGCTATATAATGAGATATATAATCAGATCAATATTATTTGGCAGATGCATTATAGCAGGATTTATGGCTAAGTTTCACATCTGTTCCCATGGTTTTGTCCTATATGTAGCTACTATGCAGTATTAGCCACCTGGTCCCGTGTTGAACACATGTCTGTTTCATATATACTAATGAATGTATTTTGTACTTCGTGGTTGTAATTTAAAACTTTGTTAAAATAAAACTGTTTTTGATACTACTGAGTATCTCTGTTTACTATGGTATCTTTATGCTCCATGTTCTCTGGTGTTATATGTGTTGGGAGCTCCATAGAATTCCCATTTAGGGAACTAAAGCACTGTGTATGTTCTATTGAGCCATTACATATGATGTTTTCTGTATCTGAGATATTGGTCTTAAGTATAAGTGCACAGTGGTACAGAAATGTTCACCAACGAACACAAGCTGAAGCTGCAGGACCATCCTCCTTTCCCATCGATTAGTGGTTTTCTATATCAAATATGAATGAGCTAATTGCACACACTGTTACAGGCACTGTCAGTAAGACCATTTCCTCCTCCCCAATTGCAGGACCTTCACGAGCATCAACCTCTCCAGAATGTTTCCCTACACAGCACCAGCTGCTCTAGCTTGATGGCTCGCTGTCTGATTTCCTTGCGTAGCGTCTGATATCACAGTGAGCTATCAAATAGCTAGGAGGCTTATGCTGGGTGGGGAAGCAAGCTCAAGAGACAGAGGATCATTGGTGTTTAAATCTTTATTCCACAAATCTTTAGTACATGTGAAAATAAAGGACTTTAATGTATCTTTTCCGAGAAATCTGCTTCTTACGCTGCCACGACTGATTGTTCATTCTCATTTCACAGGTAGAATCTGTATTCAGTGAAGGCACTTTCCCATTACTGAGTGAGATGGCAGTTGGTGCTGATAAGATTCTATGAAGACTGGAGGGGGAGTACTCCACCTCCCAATTGCCTTCCTTTCTACGTAGAATCTTATCTGTACCAACTGCCATGTTATGTAACAATCTTAATACTAATTTTTACCTCCCTGGTTACCTCTAGGTAGTGGAGAACAGTCTTCCTAACATGTAGACAATGAAAGGATTGTTCCTTAGAGCAGGGGTCCCCAACCGCCGGTCCGCGGCCCATTACCGGGCCGTAGCAGTTCTGATGCCGGGCCGCAGAGCCACGGCACAGAACGCTGTACACACTTGGAGCCGGCGGCTGCAGCACTGTAGTGACAGCTGCAGCCGCCGGTTTCAAGAAGACATCGATACTTACCTTCCGTCGCTGCATCCCTGTCGGCCGTGGCAGCTTCCTCCTGTGCGCAGCGGTGACGTTGTACCGCTCATTAAGGTAATGAATATGGACGTGACACCACTCCCATAGGCGTGGCGTCCATATTCATGCCCTTAATGAGCGGTATTACGTCACCGCTGCGCACAGGAGGAAGCTGACGCGGCCGACAGGGATGCAGGGACCTGCAGCGACGGAGCGAGGAGGGTAAGTATGATGGGGGGGGGACGGGGGAGCCTAGCCATGTATACAGGATGGGAGGGGGGAGCGGAGCCATATATACAGGGGGGAGGACGGGGGAGCGGAGCCATATATACAGGATGGAGATGGAGCGGAGCCATATATACAGGATGGGAGGATGGAGCGGAGCCATATATACAGGATGGGAGGGTGGAGCGGAGCCATGTATACAGGGGGAGGACGGGGGAGCGGAGCCATATATACAGGATGGGAGGATGGAGCGGAGCCATATATACAGGATGGGAGGGTGGAGCGGAGCCATGTATACAGGGGGGAGGACGGGGGAGCGGAGCATATATACAGGATGGGAGGGGGAGCGGAGCCATATATACAGGATGGGAGGGTGGAGCGGAGCCATGTATACAGGGGGGAGGACGGGGGAGCGGAGCCATATATACAGGATGGGAGGGGAGCGGAGCCATGTATACAGGATGGGAGGGGGAGCGGAGCCATGTATACAGGGGGGAGGACGGGGGAGCGGAGCCATATATACAGGATGGGGAGGGTGGAGCGGAGCCATATATACAGGATGGGAGGGGGAGCGGAGCCATGTATACAGGGGGGAGGACGGGGGAGCGGAGCCATATATACAGGATGGGAGGATCGGAGCGGAGCCATGTATACAGGGGGGGAGGACGGGGGAGCCTAGCCATGTATACAGGATGGGAGCGGAGCCATATATACAGGATGGGAGGGTGGAGCGGAGCCATATATACAGGATGGGAGGGTGGAGCGGAGCCATGTATACAGGATGGGAGGGTGGAGCGGAGCCATGTATACAGATGGGAGGGTGAGCGGAGCCATATATACAGGATGGAGGGAGCGGAGCCATGTATACAGGATGGGAGGGTGGAGCGGAGCCATATATACAGGATGGGAGGGTGGAGCGGAGCCATATATACAGGATGGGAGGGTGGAGCGGAGCCATATATACAGGATGGGAGCGGAGCCATATATACAGGATAGGAGGTTGGGAGCGGAGCCGTATATACAGGATGGGAGGATGGGAGCGGAGCCATATATACAGGATGGGAGGATGGGAGCGGAGCCATATATACAGGATGGTAGGGGGAGCGGAGCCATATATACAGGATGGGAGGGTGGAGCGGAGCCATATATACAGGATGGGAGGGGGAGCGGAGCCATATATACAGGATGGGAGGGTGGGAGCAGAGCCATGTATATAGGATGGGAGGGGGAGCAGAGCCATGTATACAGGATGGGAGGGGGAGCGGAGCCATGTATACAGGATGGGAGGTTGGGAGCGGAGCCATGTATACAGGATGGGAGGGTGGGAGCGGAGCCATGTATACAGGATGGGAGGTTGGGAGCGGAGCCATGTATACAGGATGGGAGGTTGGGAGCGGAGCCATGTATACAGGATGGGAGGTGGGAGCGGAGCCATGTATACAGGATGGGAGGGTGGGAGCGGAGCCATGTATACAGGATGGAAGGGTGGGAGCGGAGCCATATAAACAAGGGTGGGAGCGGAGCCACGCATAAAAGGGTGGGAGCGGAGCCTTGTATACAAGGGAGTCACATTCACATTATAAATGTTATAATTAAATGATGAGTATGCACTACTACTAAACTACAACCCCGTCCATAGCCCCGCCCCTTATGACAAAGCCCCACCCCTGCCACACCTCTATCCTCGCCCTGCCGGGCCATGGAAGAATGGTTTTTCTTTGAAGCCGGTCCCTGGTGCAAAAAAGGTTGGGGACCACTGCCTTAGAGTTTGTAGGGTGCTGGCAGAAGGAGGAGAGAACAAATTCCTGGTTCATGTTCGGGGTTGATACTACTTTAGGGAGGAACGCTGAGTCGAACCTTAGACCAGTCGGTCCTCAAATATATGTAAATAGGGGTTCCCGATAGATAGTGCCTGCAGTTTCTATTCTTTTGGCCTATGTAATTGCTACCAGGAAAGCCGTTTTAAATGAAGGCTTACTAATGTCCATATCATTTATTGGTTCATATGAATGTTCAATGTAAGCATCGTAATCCAAGATGGAACAGATTCTAAGAATTCCCAGCTCATATGCTCTGAACCACTACAGGGTGAGTAGATGGAGAGTGAAAAAATATCTAAGGGCTGAATCTGTACTCAAGTATGCACACTAAAATCGCTACGATTGCAAAACTCACTATTTCGACGTAGCGATTGTGTGTGCGCATCTCCAGCGACGACTTCCGCTGTATCCCCGCGCTGAACGTCCGGACCTATCATCGTCGCGCTCCGCTGGTAAGTATACGCTGTGTGTGACTTATTAGATACGATTTTGTACGCTAAGTCGTTAAGGAGATCGCTACGCATGCGTCCTACAATCGTAAATAAGCGCTATAGCGATAAACGATCCGTCGATGCAATTAGTATGCGCTTATCGTTCGCACGATTATTGGGAGTACTTTAGAGTCTTGTCTAAGACCCTTGTTGAAACCTGTCTACAGGAAATCAAGAATCTTGGGAATGTCCAGGTGAGATGTATCTACCAACTACTCCCCGCAGTAAATGCAGAAGCGCTTCCAAATCTTATTATATGTAGCAGAGGTCACAGGTTTTCTGCTTGCTTGAAGGGTAGATATCACTTCGTCGGACAATCCTCTTGATTTCAGGACCTGCCTCTCAGGATCCATGCTAATAGCTGAAGACTTCCTGATTGTGGCGGAGGTCTTCTCCTTGGAAGGAGGATGGGGGTCTTCTACTGCCGCCATTTTTCTCAGCAGTGGAACCAATTCCTTTTTGGCCAGTAGAGCACCATCAAGATGATCTTTGCCCTTTCTTCCTGCACTTTCCTCAGTACTCTCGGAACCAGAGGAAGGGGGGGAAACGCATAGGACAACTTCTCTGAGACAGTGCAATGATGCCCACCAGACCATCTAGGGGGTTCAGGGAAAAAACATTTTCTGACCTTCGCATTTTCTCTGGATGCGAATTGAGCCATTCATGGAACCCCCCCAACGTTGACACAACATGCCGAACACTTCCTTGTTCAGTTGCCATTTCGTCAGGGATATCTTCTGCCTGCTCAAGAAGTCTGCCACCTGGTTCCTGAATCCTTCCAGGTGTACTGCAGAGACGGATAGTACCGTCAATTATGCCCATTTGAAGATATTCCTTGCTAGGTATTGTAAGGCAGGATGTTTTGGCCCCCCTTGATGGCATAAGAACGCCACAGTCGTCGTGTTGTCGGACAGGATCTTTATATGCCTGCCCCTGACAGTCGACTGGACCTGGAGTAGTACTTTCCATACTGCATACAGTTCCCTGAAGTTTGAGGATCTAGATCTCATCTCTGGACTCCACTCTCCCTGGAAGTATCTTCCTTCCAAATGGCCGCCCCAGCCCAACTTATTTGCGTCAATGGTGATCACGGTGCAAGGAGAGAGGTTTTCCGTAGTGGTCCACCATCGTAGAGATTCCCTAACCGAGCGGGATTAGGGGCATCAGTGTCCAGTGACAGTTGATGTCTGTCCCAGGCAGATAGAACTGCGCCCTGATGTTCCCATGAGTGGAACTAACTCTACCGTACGCAGGGGGATACAAGAGGTAATCTGTCCCAGGATCCTCATTGCTTCTCTGATGGAGCAGCGATGTCCTATAAATTGGTGGATTTTTTTCCCTCATTGCGATCTGCTTCTCTTCTGGCAAAAATGTTTAGTTGGGAGTCTAGAAGAACCTCTAAGAATCTTTCTGTATTCTGGAAAGAGATCCGACTTTTCCAAATTTATGAACCATCCCAGCCTCTGAAGTGTGGAAATCGAGGTCTGGCAGTGCTCCATTAGTTATTCCTTGGAGCTGGCTATGATCAGGAAGTCGTCTAGGTAGGGGACTAACTCCGCCATAAGCTTGGTGAACACGCTGGGTGCTGAACCTAGGCCAAAGGGAAGACAACGGAACTGGTAGTGACGGACTCTCCCCTGGACCCTCAGAGCAAACCTTAGGTATATTTGAAATGAAGCATGGACGAGAATGTGATAGTACATGTTCTTTTAAGCCTAGGGTACACATCACCGCATTCCGGTCTATAAGGGGAATTGTAGATCTGATGGACTCAGTCTTAAATTTTTGTGTTTCATCCAGCGGTACAGGGGCTTTAAATGTATAATTGTCCTGCTTTCTCCTGAGGTTTTTTTTTTTTTTTTTTCCCGAGATAAGACTGGAGTAATGGCCCTTGCACTTTTCTTGCTTGGGCACCGGGACTACTGCTCTGATCTTTAGGAGATCCTGAACATCTGTCCACATGGGGGAAATGGCTGACTGAAGGTGAAAGTTTATGATAAACCTCGCTGGGGGGAGTTGGGTAAACTCTATTTTGTAACTGCAGGAGACTATCCCCAAAATCCACTGATTTCCTAAAATCTCCTGCCAGCCCCCCAGGAATCGCCCTAGCCGTACCCCTCCCCCACTCTCACAGCTTCACTTTCTACCTGAGCCTGAACCAAAATTGGAGTCCTTACCCCCTACCTCCCTTGGGGTAGCTCAATCTGCCCGTTTTGCCCTTTCCCTTATAGCCTGACCTCTGGCTAGTTTGGGGACTACGAAAGGCCTGATATTTCTTTGGTTTCTCCTCGGGGAACCCTTTCTTTTTGTCTGATGCCTTTTGTAGGATTTCGTCTAGTACAGGCCCAAACACTTTATTGCCCGAGAAGGGAACAGAACACAGTTTGTATTTGGGCTGTGTACCCCCTGACCATGTTTTTAACCAGATAGCTCTCTGGGTGGCGTTGGATAAGGACCTATTCCTGGCTACGAATCTAACAGCTTCTGCTAATGTGTTAGACATGGATCCGGTCGCTAGCTTCTGGAGGGGAAGGGATTTCAGGATGGTGTCCCTGGGGGGTCTTGGACCTCAAGTGTTCCTCCAAGTCATCGACCCATAAATGCATAGATCAAGCCTCTGAGGTTGCTGCGATGTTAGCCCGAATTATGGCTGCCGAGGTTTCCCAGGTTCTCTTTAGGAGGCCGTCCTCCTTTCGGTCCATGGGTTCCTTTCGGTTGGAGGAGTCCTCGAACGGAATTAAGGTGCTCTTTGCTACCTTGTCTACATCCATCTTGGGGATGTCTTCCCAGGCTTTGATGCCCTCCGGCTCAAAGGGTAGGCGAAGTTTGAAGTCTCTGGGAATAACCAGTCTCTTTTCGGCATCCTCCCATTCCTCCATGATCATTGAGCGAATGTGGCTGTTGACAGGGAAGACTCTATTTCTCTGAGACCATAACCCTCCAAACATCTCGCACTGTACGGAGAGGGGTTTTGGCGTGTCCTCCACCTGCATGGTATTCCTTACTGCATGCAGGAGTTCGTCTGTGTCCTTGGAGGAAAAAAGATAGTGTAGCGCCCGCGTCCCTGCCTGCTGCCAGACAGGGACGTCGCTCTCCTCACCTGCGCTCAGCGTCCTCGGTGCTCCCAGCCTCCTCTGCGCCTCTGGCGTCCTCGGCGTCCTCCTTCCGCCCTGCTGGTCCCGCGCGCTCCTTCCCTGCTGCTGGCCTTAGGGCGCGCGCCCGCACCCTCCCCCGCTCTTAAAGGAGCCGCGCGCATTTTCCAAATCGGTCTCCAGCCAATGCTGGTGGACTCCACCCTATATTAAGGGCTTCCTCCTTAATGGAGGTGCCCGAGCAATGTTGTTTCTGTGCAGTCTAACTCTGCTTCAGCCATCAGCTCCTGTTTCCAGTTGCCTGCCTGTTACCTGTCTGTTTGCCTGTCGGCCATCTGACTGCAGCTCTATCCAGAAGTTCGGACATCTTCAGCAGAGATCCCCGGCTGTTGCCTGCTCACCTGGGAGCGATCATCTGCCATCCGACTGCAGCTCTATCTAGAGGTTCGGACATCATCAGCAGAGATCCCCGGCTATTCCAGAGACTCTTGCCTGCTCACCTGGGAGCGATCATCTGCCATCCGACTGCAGCTCTATCTAGAGGTTCGGACATCATCAGCAGAGATCCCCGGCTATTCCAGAGACTCTTGCCTGCTCACCTGGGAGCGATCATCTGCCATCCGACTGCAGCCTACCAGGAGGCTCCACCAGCTCAGGTCGTATATGCCTGTTTGTCTAGAGACTGCCTTGGTCACTTACCGTGACAAACCTGCCTGTCCAGAGACTGCCCTGGTCACTTACCGTGACAAACCTGCCTGTCCAGAGACTGCCCTGGTCACTTGCCGTGACAACCTGCCTGTCCAGAGACTGCCCTGGTCACTTGCCGTGACAACCTGCCTGTCCAGAGACTGCCCAGGTCACTTGCCGTGACAACCTGCCTGTCCAGAGACTGCCCAGGTCACTTGCCGTGACAACCTGCCTGTCCAGAGACTGCCCAGGTCACTTGCCGTGACAACCTGCCTGTCCAGAGACTGCCCAGGTCACTTGCCGTGACAACCTGCCTGTCCAGAGACTGCCCAGGTCACTTGCCGTGACAACCTGCCTGTCCAGAGACTTCCTTGGTCACATATTGTGACAACCTGCCTGTCCAGAGACTGCCTGGCTAATTGCCGTGATTCCCTGTCCTATTCCCGGATGCCACCCGCTCTCTTACAAGTAAATTGTCTTGTATAATAAAGCTTAGTGGTTCCACCAACCAGACCCGTTTCCGTCAGTGGTTCCACCTACCAGACCCGTTACAGATAGGGTGTGTGTTTTTTTTTTTTTCCCCACCCTCTGACGAATTCTTCCCACATGTCTTCTTCAGAGGACAGTTCTATTTCCCTCGGTCTTTTACAGCAGTGGTCCCCAACCTTTTTTGCACCAGGGACCGGCTTCAAGAAAGACCATTCTTCCATGGCCCGGCAGGGCGAGGATAGAGGTGTGGCAGGGGTGGGGCTTTGTCATAAGGGGGTGGGGCTATGGACGGGGTTGTAGTTTAGTAGTAGTGCATACTCATCATTTAATTATAACATTTATAATGTGAATGTGACTCCCTTGTATACAAGGCTCCGCTCCCACCCTTTTATGCGTGGCTCCGCTCCCACCCTTGTTTATATGGCTCCGCTCCCACCCTCCCATCCTGTATACATGGCTCCGCTCCCACCCTCCCATCCTGTATACATGGCTCCGCTCCCAACCTCCCATCCTGTATACATGGCTCCGCTCCCACCCTCCCATCCTGTATACATGGCTCCGCTCCCAACCTCCCATCCTGTATACATGGCTCCGCTCCCACCCTCCCATCCTGTATACATGGCTCCGCTCCCCCTCCCATCCTGTATACATGGCTCCGCTCCCATCCTCCCATCCTGTATACATGGCTCCGCTCCCCCTCCCATCCTATATACATGGCTCTGCTCCCACCCTCCCATCCTGTATATATGGCTCCGCTCCCCCTCCCATCCTGTATATATGGCTCCGCTCCACCCTCCCATCCTGTATACATGGCTCCGCTCCCCCTACCATCCTGTATATATGGCTCCGCTCCCATCCTCCCATCCTGTATATATATATATATGGCTCCGCTCCCATCCTCCCATCCTGTATATACGGCTCCGCTCCCAACCTCCCATCCTGTATATATGGCTCCGCTCCCATCCTCCCATCCTGTATATATGGCTCCGCTCCACCCTCCCATCCTGTATATATGGCTCCGCTCCACCCTCCCATCCTGTATATATGGCTCCGCTCCACCCTCCCATCCTGTATATATGGCTCCGCTCCACCCTCCCATCCTGTATATATGGCTCCGCTCCACCTTCCCATCCTGTATATATGGCTCCACTCCACCCTCCCATCCTGTATACATGGCTCCGCTCCCCCTCCCATCCTGTATATATGGCTCCGCTCCACCCTCCCATCCTGTATACATGGCTCCGCTCCACCCTCCCATCCTGTATATATGGCTCCGCTCCACCCTCCCATCCTGTATATATGGCTCCGCTCCCATCCTGTATACATGGCTAGGCTCCCCCGTCCTCCCCCCCTGTATACATGGCTCCGCTCCCATCCTGTATATATGGCTCCGCTCCACCCTCCCATCCTGTATATATGGCTCCGCTCCCCCGTCCTCCCCCCTGTATACATGGCTCCGCTCCCCCCTCCCATCCTGTATATATGGCTCCGCTCCACCCTCCCCATCCTGTATATATGGCTCCGCTCCCCGTCCTCCCCCCTGTATACATGGCTCCGCTCCCCCCTCCCATCCTGTATACATGGCTCCGCTCCCCCCTCCCATCCTGTATATATGGCTCCGCTTCCCCGTCCTCCCCCCCTGTATACATGGCTCCGCTCCACCCTCCCATCCTGTATACATGGCTAGGCTCCCCCTTTCCCCCCCCCCCCCCATCAAACTTACCCTCCTCGCTCCGTCGCTGCAGGTCCCTTGCATCCCTGTCGGCCGCGTCAGCTTCCTCCTGTGCGCAGCGGTGACGTAATACCGCTCATTAAGGGCATGAATATGGACGCCACGCCTATGGAGTGGCGTCACGTCCATATTCATTACCTTAATGAGCGGTACTACGTCACCGCTGCGCACAGGAGGAAGCTGCCACGGCCGACGGATGCAGCGACAGAAGGTAAGTATCGATGTCTTCTTGAAACCGGCGGCTGCAGCTGTCACTACAGTGCTGCAGCCGCCGGCTCCAAGTGTGTACAGCGTTCTGTGCCGTGGCTTTGCGGCCCGGCAACAGAACTGCTACGGCCCGGTAATGGGCCGCGGACCGGCTGTTGGGGACCCCTGTTTTACAGGAACCACTTTGGGATTCGGGCTGTGAGGCATGTGCCTGGACTAGCCCTGAAATCGAGGCCTGGACCTCTTCTCTGATTCTGGATCTCATGTCCTACAGCAAAGAAGTCTGCTCTTCTCTAATTTTTGAGGTGCAGGATTCACATAGGTGTTTCTGCCAGATGTCCGATAGTTTGTTACAGATGGCACATCTTCTACCCTTTCCTGCATTATACTATACTGGCTGCCTATGGGGCTGCATTAGGCTATGTGCACACGTTGCGGAATTGCCATGGAAATTTCCGCGTCAATTCCGCACCTCTCTGCCGCGGGAAATCCGCATATTATAGGTATGCGTATTCCCGCTAAACACTAGCGTTTTGCAAGCGGAATTAGCTTGCAGAGTGCTAGCGTTTTACAAGCGATCTGACAGGTTGGTCACACGAGTCAAACAAGTGTTTGACTCATGTGACCAACTTTTTACTATTGATGCCGCCTATGTCGCATCAATAGTAAAAAGATCTGATGTAAAAATAATAAAAAAAATAATAAATAATGATATTCTCACCTTCCGGCGGCCCCTGCAGCTTTCCCGCCTCTTAGCGACGCTCCCGGCAAGTTCCGTTCCCAAGAATCCTTTGCGACAATCATCCCGATGACGTAGCATCTCGCGAGATCGCTACGTCATCTGGGTAATCTCGCAAAGCATTACTGGACCGGGATTTGCCGGGAGCGTCGCTGAGAGGCGGGAAAGCTGCGTGGGACGCCGGAAGGTGAGAATATCATTATTTTTTATTTTAATTATTGTTTTTACATGGATATGGTACCCAGGGCTTGGAGGAGAGTCTCCTCTCCTCCAGACCCTGGGTGCCATCCGCACATGAACCGCTTACTTTCCGCATGGTGGGCACAGCCACATGCGGAAAGTAATTGGTTCAATGCATTCCTATGGCGGCGGAATCGCCGCGGTTCTGCAAAAAATAATGAGCATGCTGTGGATTCTACCGCGATGCGATTCCGCCGCGGAAAAACCCGCAGCATGTGCACAGCATTGCGGAATCTCCTAGGCCTTAATGAGTTGTATTGTGTAAGCGGTTTTGCCGCGGTTTTGCGGCGTTTCCGCCGCGAAAAACCGCGGCAAAACCGCAACGTGTGCACATAGCCTTATACTATACAATACAGCTGCCTGTAGGGAGTGCATTATAATACACAGGCCTACGGGGAATGCATTACACTATACAGGCCTATGGGGAGTGCATTATACTATATTGAGGACTATCTGGTACATTATACTATAGGGAGGCTATCTAGGGGGCCATCATACAGTGTGGGGATTACAGTGAAGGGGCCATCACAGTATTGGGGCCATGAAGCAGTTTGGGGGCTACTAAGGGGTCAGTGTACTGTGTGAGGGTACATTACAGTGAGGAGGCATCATGTTATGTATAAGAGCATCATCCTGAGTATAGGGGAGATGAACAGGCGTGAGACTCGGGACATTATTCAATGTTAAGTAGGCACTTATTGTTATAGGGGAACTTGTGTTACTGTGACTATCAAAGGGGCACACAGGGCACTATTACTTTCTAGGGTGCAAAATGTGGGCACTTTTCTAGGGCACTTGCGCCCAGCATTACTATATTTTAGAGAGTTGCTTTAGAATTTAGAGGGCTCAGAGAACCACACAGCAGGTGCAGTAATAGGGACACATACAACAGCAGCATTGGGGTACCAGTAGGATGAGGAGTTTGTGCAGGTTGACAATAGATGGTGACGTGCTGAAAATGTGAGAAGTGAAATGTGTCTTTGTTGTAATCTCTGCAGACGAGTCCTGGGTGGAAGACGTTGTGTAGGTCCAGGCCAGATGGAAAAGACCGGAAAAGTAACTTTGTAACATAGTGATCCTCAGTGTACTGAACCATCGCACGACCAGCTCTACCCTTTTCCTAGTGTATTCTCACCCATCCCTGCAGACTGTGAGCACTTGCGGGCAGGGTCCTCTCTCCTTCTGTACTTGTGTGTCCCTTGTCTAGCACATGTTTATTGTACCTGTCTATATTTTTCCCTTTTCATATGTAAAGCGCCATGGAATAAATGGCGCTATATAAATGTATAATAATAATAATAGTTAGCAAGGCCGAAAAAAGACATTTGTCCATCCAGTGCAGCCTATATTCCATCAAAATAAATCCCCAGATCTACGTCCTTCTAAAGAACCTAATAACTGTAAGATACAATATTGTTACGCTCCGGGAAGACATCCAGGCCTCTCTTGAACCCCTCGACTGAGTTCACCATCACCACCTCCTCGGGCAATAACAGTAAATAATCCCCTTCTATGTTGGTGGAAAAACCTTCTCTCCTCCAGATGCAGAGAAAGCCCCCTTGTGACCATCACCTTCCTTGGTATAAACAGATCCTCTGAGAGATATTTGTATTGTCCCCTTATATACTTATACATGGTTATTAGATCGCCCCTCTGTCATCTTTTTTCTAGACTAAATAATCCTAATTTTGCTAATCTCTCTGGGTATTGTAGTTCCCCCATCCCCTTTATTAATTTTGTTGCCCTCCTTTATACTCGCTCTTGTTCCATTACATCCTTCCTGAGCACCGGTGCCCAAAACTGTACACCGTACTCCATGTGCGGTCTAACCACGGATTTGTGCAGAGGCAGTATAATGCTCTCATTATGTGTATCCAGACCTCTTTTAATGCACCCCAAGATCCTGTTTGCCTTGGCAGCCGCTGCCTGGCACTGGCTGCTCCAGGTAAGTTTATCATTAACTAGGATCCCCAAGTCCTTCTCCATGTCATATTTACCCAGTGTTTTCCCATTCAGTGTGTAATGGTGATATTGATTCCTTCTTCCCATGTGTATAACCTTACATTTATCATTGTTAAACTTCATCTTCCACCTTTCGGCCCAAGTTTCCAACTTATCCAGATCCATCTGTAGCAGAATACTATCTTCTCTTGTATTGACTGCTTTACATAGTTTTGTATCATCTGCAAATATCGATATTTTACTGTGTAAACCTTCTACCAGATCGTTAATAAATATGTTGAAGAGAATAGGTCCCAACACCGACTCCTGCGGTACCCCACTGGTCACAGCACCACAGTTAGAGAATATACCATTTATAACCACCCTCTGCTTTCTGTCACTAAGCCAGTTACTTACCCATTTACACACATTTTCCCCCAGACCCAGCATTCTCATTTTGTGTACCAACCTCTTGTGTGGTACGGTATCAAACGCTTTGGAAAAATCAAGATATACCACGTCCAGTGACTCACCTCTGTCCAGTCTATAGCTTACCTCTTCATAAAAACTTCATAAAAAGTGACCAGCTCCTTTAGAAAGAACGTCGGCTGTAAGTCACCATCTGTAAGTGTACTTTGATCTGTTGTATGTTCTGCAGGACTGGTATCTACCTCTGACCATATGGCGGTAATATCCATGTTGGTCTTTGTATAGAAATCCTTTTCAGCAACAGCGCAGTCATCTGCTGAGGTTCTCCTCCACTATTAGGGTGTGTCACCTAGTTGTAATCAAGGTTACCTGGTTAGGGGCCCACTCAGAAGCTTCGCCCCCCCACCCCACCCCCTTGAACCAAAACTCTAGCTACGCCTCTGGCTTGATGTTAACCCAGGTTTCCAATCTAGCTGCCGATTTAAACAGTAAAGTGAACCGGTCACTTCTAAACGGTATGCCACACTAAACAATATCGCTAACGGGATCGCTAAAAAACGTCACTATTTAGCGATCCCGTAGCGATGTTGTTCAGTGCGGCATCTGCCAGCGACGAGCTTCCTGCTGTGATCTCGCTCGTCGCTGGAATCGTTCCGGACCCTATTTTCTCGTCGGCGCTCCCGCTGGGTAAGTATATATCGCTAGTGTGGCACCTTTTCTTAGCGATTTAGCGGTACTTTTGTACCGCTAAAGTCGTTAAGAAGATCGCTAACGGCGATAGCGTCGTTAACTATATCGCTAAATGTGGCCGCACTTAGCGATATAGAAACAATCCCGCTAGCGATCGCATTAGTATGCGTCGTTATCGTGATCGCTAGCGGGATTGTTTAGTGTGGCAGTACCTTAATAATGCCATGTACCTGCAGAGATGGGGTTAATCTGTGTGTAAATAGTGTTACAAAGCTCCCTGGCAGCCTTACTGGAAGTGCTGCTTTTAGGAGAAAATTAACTTCATTCCTCCCAATAGCTGCCTGCTTTCAGTTATAGAGCCAGTGTCCAGAGGGCTTTCAGTCACTAATTGCAGTAATGTGAGCAGTGCCGGTCTGTAAGCAGGCCCTGGGAATTGCTACTGTTTCTGAGTATGATTACAGCCACCACTGAGTTTGTTGATCAGTGACTAAAGCCTCTCCATGGCAAATTCAGTTTCACCAGCCGATTTTGAACCTATTCGCTCAACTCTATATGTGAGCATCCCTACAATTGTGCATGACCCCTTAATTGTTTTCTCATCAGCAGACTTCAAGAGTGCTCTGTTTCTCTGCCTCCTATCTTCATGTTTGCTGGCAGCATGTGGTCTCCTCTTCTTCTACATCAGAGGATTGTAGTGGTACCAAGCTTCATAGCAGTGCTTAAGATCCGTATTAGAAAGTGCTGTAAGCACTGCGCATAATAGTCCACTATTGCTAGCCTGCAGTGATGGCCTAAGAAACGAGCAGTAAACAATAGAATTAAAAATCCCTCCATTTTTGAGAACTTTTTAATAAAAAGTAAATTGCAAAGTTGCTTGTTTTTTGAAGTACTTAGCAATTTTAGCCATTTAAAAGCATGAGAATATCGCTTAAGGGGGTTGTCTATTTAAAAATGAGTTCCTGGTGTAAGTCTACTAATGTACATGTAGTAACAAAGCTCCACTGATGTCCCTGTTTTACCAGTGCTCTTGGGTTCTTAAAGCTCCACTTCTGACCATGTTCTTTACTTTAGTGACATATTATCAGCGTAAATGGGGCGGGCTGACTGGTCAGGTCAATAGTTAAGAGCCCCTTTGTGTAAACATTGGGTTAATTAACTGATATAAAACAGGTATTATACATGCTTATACAGTACTTCTGAAGTGCATCATTTCTTCTAGGTACTTTTTGCACAGTCAGCGGTTTTGTAGGATTATAGTTGTGTATGAGTGACCAATCATTCAAACAGGTGATAATGACCATCACTGAAACTGCTGGATAGAAGGCTAAAAATCCTGTCATTCACAACCTCAATTTTGAAGCAAGGTCATGTCGCAGGTCCTGCACCTCCACTGCATAAATAGGATCTCTCCGAGGCAAAGATTTCAAAGCATATAGGGGTTTCAAGATGTGCTCTACAAGCTATTTTGAAGAAGTGCCAAGAAATGGACAACGTTCAGGACTGTATAGGCAGTGCTCGCCAAAGAAACTTAGTGTAGCAGATGAGAAACCCTATGCTTTAGTTAGATATTGGGAAAAGTCCAGGAGTGCCTCAGCTCAGAACAGGCAGCAACCAGTGGGAACAAGCTACACACACCTATTGTTCTGAGAGGCCTGGCTAGAAGTGGTCTTCATGGAAGAATTGCAGCCAAAAAAACATACCTTTTATATGGAAACAAGACAAAGCCATGAAGCTGTGCATGAGAATAATGTAACTGCAGTGCAGAAAATGGCAGCAGGAGCAGAGTCAAAATGTGAAATATTTAACTGTAACACAAGGAAGTTTGTTCACCAACAAGCTGCAGAGCGTGCCATAAAGTGTCTGCAGGCAACAGAGAGGCTTCATAGAGGTTCCTTGCTGAAATACAGCACAAAACATGCAAACTGAGTTGAGGGTTCTCAAATGCTGAGAAATATAGGCACACTTGATCATCATATAATACCATCAGCCGGGCTTCTGATTGGCTCTAAATTTACTCTGCAGCAGGACAGACCTCAAAATATAGCCAATGTCATTAAAGGGACCCTGTCAGCACAGAATGAATGTTCATAACGCGTATAGGCGTTCAGTGCACCATGGCGTGGCCAGACAGTTCAGTGTACCTTCCCATTTGCATGTTTTTCATCATCTGTCTTTCTCTGTCTCTTTAAAGCCAGAGCTGTCAGACAGAGGGAGAGGAGATGGAGGGAAAACAAGTGCACTTAAATATTTGGTCACGTCAATAGTGCGTTACTTGGTTTGAACAGTCATTCTGTTCTGAGATTCACTTAAGAACGATCTTTGGTGTAGAGAAGAACAAAGAGTGCTGGAAGTGATGACACAGCCCTCACAAAGCTCTGATCTCAAAATCATGTAGTCTGTATGGGATTACACGAGGAGACAGAAGAATTTGCACAAGTTTACATCCACAGATCTGTGGTTAGTTCTACAAGATGTTTGTAACAAACTCCTTGCCAAGTTCCTTCAAAAACTGTTCCTGAGTGTACCCAGAAGAACTGATTTGGTTTTGGCACAGGGTGGTCATACAGAATATTGATTTGCTTTAGATTTCTTTTGTTCATTTAGGCTAGGTTCACATTGTGTTAGTGCAGTCCGCTCAAAACATGCGTTAAACGGACTGCGCTAACGCAAGTGCCTTTTAAAGATCGCGTTTTGTGATCACACTAGCGCAGATGCTCCATCTGTGCTAGCGGTGACGGACTCCCGAACGCTACAGACCGCGTCCGAGGTCCGTCACAGAATGACGGCACATCGCTAACGCATGCCGATTATGACGTGCGTTAGCGATGCGCCACATAATGGCAGTCTATTGGTGCGCTAACGCATCCGTTACATAGCGTTAGTGCCGCTATGTAACGGATGCCGTCAGCGCATTGCCATTAGCGCAATGTGAACCCAGCCTTACTCTGCATTTTGTTGATTTAAAAAAAAAATAATTATTGACACTCCTACTTTTGAAAGAAAGCATTCTTGCTTTGCAGCATTTATCAGACCTTTTGTAAAACTCTTGCACAGTGCTGTAAATATTGATATAGAAAGACAGCTATCATATTGCGTGTTTACTCATAATAAATATTTATAAAACAGAAGTGGCTGTCAATTAATAGGTAGTGAACCAGTATGACAAGAGAATGGCTAGTGTACTGCGGCCACAGACCGTAGAATGAAGATGTCTTACACTGTTATGATAAAAACCATACATTAAGGCTTAGGGTATGTTCCCACGGTCAGTAAACGCTGCGGGTTGAACTCTGCGTACATCCACAGCGTCCAACCTACAGCGGCCAGATGTTACAGCATAGTGCATGGGATTTCAAGAGATCCCATCTCCACTACGCGTGTTCCAGCATCTGCGGCTTCCCTGCGGAGACGAACATGTGGCGTGTCTTTCCAGACTGCAGCATGTCTATTTATCTTCTGGAGACGCTCAGTCTCCGAAAGATAAATGTTCCCGTACAATGTATTGGATGCAGTGATGCACATGGTTCAATAAACACAACACATGCGGAATCGCCTGCGTTCAAAAGCCGGCAGCGATTTGGCCGCAGCGGACATGTGCTGCGTTGAAAGCGCTGCCTAAGGGCTCATACTCGAATGCGAGAAACTCGGACGAGTCTCGCACCTCAATACCTAGATCAGCGTGTTCAGCTACATAGAAATACTGAATGTGGGAATGTACCCTTATTCTCCCTCACCTGTGCACACATGGTTACTGTTTTATACACTGACCAGTAACTGCGTGCCTCTGACTTAATCATTTCAGACACATTAATGCGGCCAATTTCTGTTTGTGGATTTGTGTAAAGCTTTCCCCTGTGAAATGAATATTTATGAATTTAGAGGCACAAGCCAGGGTTATTTCCTGCCTACACATTGGTACTTCTGCCAGGTCTGTGTAGATATCTTAGCTGGTAGAATGTTTATTTTAAAGCTTTTGCCATTAAGGCCCCGTCTCACATAGCGAGATCGCTGCTAAACAGGGATCTCGGCAACGATCTCGCTATGTCTGACACGTACCAGCGATCAGGCCCCTGCTGTGAATCGCTGGTCGTGTCAGAAATGCCAGGACATTTTTTTGATCGCTGGTCTCCCGCTGGCCAGCACGCATCGCTGCGTGTGACTGGCAGGAGACCAGCGATCAGCTGGTAACCAAGGTACACTTCGGGTTTCCAGGTGCGGGGCTGTGCCTGGAAACCCGATGTGTATGTTGCATACCAGCGCGCTGCTGCAGGGGAGCTGGTAACCAAGGTACACATCTGGTTTCCAGGCACCGCGCAGCGCCTGGAAACCCATAGTGTACCTTGGTTACCAGCTCCCTGCATCAGCGGGCTGGTATCCAACGTACACTGCGAGTAACTAGACGACGTTACCCCGCAGTGTCGCTGTGCTGATCGCTGCCCTGAGCTGCCTGTTTGGCAGCTCAGCAGCGATCATGTAGCGACACACCAGCGATCCTGATCATTGTCGGGATCGCTGGTGTGTCGCTATATGAGACGGAGCCCTTACTCTCTAGAGATCTATCAAATAAATATAATGTGATCAGGAAGTAAAGGCCATCCTGCGGAAATAAGGTGAATGCTGTGTGACACAGGAGCACTTTAAGTGTCATTTGTGCTGCTGGAGACACAAGTTTACTTTGGTTGTCATTGTCTTTCCATCCCTGCAGTTTCGGGTTACTTTTTTTTTTTTTTCTCTTTTGGAATTATGGTGTAAAGTCTCTTATACAATGACATCCTGGTAATCCAGTATACCACTCTAGTTATTTTGTGCTCCCAAAAAGTCTCTGGGCTGTAAATTTATGCACGGATGAATCTGTTTGACATGGTCTTTTTTGACATTTTATATTTGTTATGTTTACAAGAAGAAAACATGCTTATGTTTTCTAATTAAAGCTGTTTTCAATTTTTTTTTCTTGCTCCCAGTGGGATCCAATGATCACGACCCTGCCTGGCCTGTATCTGACATCTGTCGGCATAGTGAAGCCTGCTGCCTGGCTCTTCGGATGGAGCGGGAGTGTTGTTTGCTCATCTGGAATGCTGCGGTTTATTAACCTCCTTTTTAGTCTTGGCAATCTGTACATGTTCTATTTAATCCTGTGCAGGATCCACACAAAGGTATCTATCTATGAGCAGACGGTGGGCAGTGCCTCCATCTTTAATTTGTCATGTTTCCATGCACATGTGAGTTGCAGATGCAGCTGCTATATTTATTAACCATATAGGATCTTTATTCCTCTAATACTTCGTCATGAGTTGTCTTTAAAGGGACTGTCTGCACAGAATGACTGTTGAAACCAAGTATAGGCCCTTGGTGCATCTTTACGCAGCCAAACATTTACATACACCTTCCCTCCTGCTTGTTTTCACTTTACATCTACCTCGTCTTCTTTGACAGCTCTGGTTTCATAGAGCCAGAGCAGGTCGGAAATGGAGGGAAACCACTTAAACGATTGGCTGCACTAAGAAGCACTGATCGCCTGTACTTTGAGCAGTCATTCTCTGCTGACAGTCCCTGAAACGCTGATCCTTAAGCCCTCGTCACACACAGCGATCTCGCTAGCGAGATCGCTGCTGAGTCACTAGTTTTGTGACGCAACAGCGATCTCCACAGCGATATCACTGTGTGTGACATTCAGCGACGATCAGCCCCCCTGCTTGGTATCGCTGATCGTCGCTGAATGTCCTGGACATTTTTTTGATAGTCTGTCTCCTGCTGGCCAGCACACTTCGCTGCGTGTGGCAGGCAGGAGACCAGCGATCAGCCGGTAAGCAAGGTACACATCGGGTTTCCAGGCACCGGGCGGCGCCTGGAAACCCGATGTGTACGTTGGATACCAGCGCGCTGCTGCAGGGGTGCTGGTAACCAAGGTACACATCGGGTTTCCAGGTGCCGCGCAGCGCCTGGAAACCCGAAGTGTACCTTGGTTACCAGCTCCCTGCACCAGCTGGCTGGTATCCAATGTACACTGCGGGTAAGTAAGCGACGTTACACGCAGTGTCGCTGTCCTGATCGCTGCCTGTTTGCCAGCTCACCAGCGATCATGTAGCTACACAACAGCGATGCTGACAAGTGCATATCGTTGTCGGGATCGCTGGTGTGTCGCTATGTGTGACGGGGCCCTTAGTGTATCTCTCAATGGTAACTGGACTTGGAGGGAAATGATTTTTGTCTTTCAATTATTGAGAACTTGTGTAAACATAAAATAGAACATGGCGTTTGCCCCCACCCTCCCACTTTCTTGATGGTGCTCTCTTAGGCACTAAAGCATTGTGATGGTTCTTTAACTCTTTAAGTACCAAGCAATTTATAGGTTTTGTTCTCCTGTTTTTTTTTTTTTTCCTCCCCTTTTCCCAAGTGTCCTAACTAACCGACCCTTCCCCTCATTTTATTTCCATGAAGTCATACACTTGATGGCTTTTTTTTTTTCGTTAGACAAGTTGTAGTTTTGAATGACTCAATTCATTTTAACATTCAATGTGCTGGAGAACTGGGAAAAAAAGGTGGAGTGAAATTGGGGAAAAAATAAAACCTAAAAAAGGCAATGGGTTAATTGCATCCCTCCTCCTCCACATTCATTTTGTGCAAATGAAATGACCGAATTAAGATTTGTATCATTACAATGATACCAAACTTGCATTATTTTTATACAATATTTTTTTAAGTGGAGAAAAAAATCAAGCTTCAGTGTTTTGCCTTTTTTGTTTTTCTTTGTCAGTGTTAGGGCTTGTATTTTGAGTTGCATACTGACTGTTTTATTGTTACTAATTTTGGGGAAGATATGACCTTTTTATAGCATTTGATTTGGGGAATGAACGGTGAAAAGTCATAGTTCTGCTGTTTTTAATTGCTTTTTTTTTTCTCATTACAATATTAACCAGATCTGTAAACACTGTTTTGTAGTCTAGACCCTTACAGAATCAGTGATGCCAAATATGGTTTGTAAATTTTTTTTCCTTTTTAATTTTTTTTTTTTTATAGGGAAACTGTAGGCGATTTGATTTTTTTTTTAAATTTATTATAATAGAAAGAAAAGTGCCTTATCACTAATAGGCAGGGAGTGGCTACCTAACTGCCTGTTGTGCTCGGAACTGTTCTTCGCCGACACAGAATGGTCAGACTGCTGCCTCTGCTGACAGTGTGAAAGAGCAGGGTGGAAAATCTATGGGCAGGGCATGACTGCTGACTTCATGCTGATTGACACTACCCCCTCAGTTGGGCAGTGGGGAATAGGCTGTCAATCGGAAGTCCCAGATGTCCCCTTTAAAAACCAGTGTCTGAGATTGACAGTGGAGCTCATATGGTTAACAGTAGCGGTCAAATATAATGGAAGCGCTTCAAATGTATACATTCTTATTAGTACATAGTAGTTAAACAGAAAATATTACCTTACTGCATGTGTCCCCCTCCCCCTCCATATTCTATAATGTGCTTTGGCAAAATGCACTTTAATGGGGTTGTCTGTTTTCAGAACAAAGGCCTGTAGTCACTCAATCTTACTGTAGACTGCCGAATCATGTGTGCGATGCACGTTCTATCACAATTTCCCATGGGGTAGGCAGTCATATGTCCATACTCGCGATCACATGCCAACTAGACTCCTGCACACTTCTGTTTTCTTTGAGAGAAGCTGGGTGAAATTAATTGGCATGTGTCTGCCCACTTGCACAAGGAATTCAGGGGAATTGTAGTTTGGACAGTTGAAATCACATTGTGACTATGACTTTTCATCTGAGACCAGACAGCCCCTTTATTGTAAGGAAATCTGATACGTGTTTGTCTCCTACAGGTTTCAGCCTCGCGAAGAATCTTGTGCACCCTGACGTTATATCTGTTTCCCACTCTATATTTTTTTACATTTCTCTATTACACAGACCCTGGATCAACATTTTTTGTCCTTTTTACCTATATAATGTGCTTGTATGGAAATCACAAAAGTGCAGCTCTTCTTGGGTTTTGCGCCTTGTGCTTTCGTCAGACAAACATTATATGGATAACCTTTTGTGCTGGAAACATTGTTGCTGACAAGGTGATGGAAGCATGGAGGACGCAGCTGAAAAAGAATGACGAGAAGCCTTCCTCTAAGAAATCATCACTAGAGACTGTAGAAGCTTTAAAGTTTCTCCTCCGCTATTTGCGGAGCCCCCAAAACGTCTTGACCTTGGCCCTATTAACATGGCCTTACATTCTCCTAGTGCTGTGTTTTCTTGGGTTTATGGTAGTTAATGGAGGGATTGTGGTGGGAGACCGAAGTAATCACGAAGCATGTCTCCATTTTCCCCAATTATTTTATTTCTTTGCTTTCACTCTGGTCTTTTCATTTCCAATTTTTACCTCCATACACAAAATAACAGAGTTTGTTAAATCCGTTTGCAGACGTCCTCTCCTGTATGGAAGCCTGGCTTGTATATCCGTGTTCCTAATTTGGAGGTTTACATACGTTCACCAGTATTTGCTTGCTGATAATCGCCACTACCCTTTCTATGTCTGGAAGAACATATTCCAGAAGCATGAGCTGGTAAAATATGCACTTGTCCCTGGATATCTTTTTGCAGGTTGGAGCTTTATGGATGCTCTGAAGAACAAGTCTGCTTTGTGGCTCCTAATGTTTTTTGTTTGTGTGTCATTTGCCACCGTTCCTCAGAAATTAATGGAATTCCGATACTTTATTCTGCCGTACCTACTCTTCAGACTAAATACGTCAGTTCCATCCACAAGGAAGCTTCTGCTGGAGCTTGCACTATATGTCATTGTCAACATAGTCACGTTTTACTTGTTCTTGAATAAAGCCTTCCACTGGCCAGATAATGAAGAAATGCAGCGCTTTATGTGGTGAAGATCAATCAGAAATATTTAGTAGGCTCTCCTCCTACAACCTACCCCCCCCACCATTCTGGCAACTGGTGCAGGTCGGGACCTAAACCCATCTGTTACCGCCTATTCAGTGGATGAGTGACTATTTATGTAAACCGGATTGTCCCTTTAGAAGTGAGTCCGAAATCAGAGCAAGCACAGGTCCTTGAAGGGGGGACCTTTCGGGAAGAGCCCTTACGTTTTTAGATTGAAAATCCTCTGGATAGTTTTGGGGGAGATCGTGTTTACATTTGTATACGGCAATTGGAACATTGTAGGCAGGGCTACTGGGTTCTAGCACATTTTCTCTATTTTGCCCACAATGCTCTAAGATGCCCTAGATACATTTGAACATAAAAAAAGTTCTCAAACTATCCAGCAGACTTATGTTAAAGGTATACCTCCTCTAAGTGCAAGGACCACCTCAAGAACCCATGCTACTCTGATCTGGATGTCGGAGCTGAAAGACTTCCTTTGGAATATGACTTTTGGATTGGTAGTTAATATACTTCTACTACTACAGTATGTCAAATTTAAAGTGAAGGTTTGCCAGATAAGGGAGGTATTTGGGGTTGGATGGCTTCTGCCCACTACAAATAATGTGGTTCATTCAGGAGTTATTTCATTTTTTTTTTTTTTTCATTCTAATGATCAGTTAGGAGGTCTGTCTCAATGATATGCACTATTTGCGACATAATCTGCGGCTTCTCAAAAGCGGAGGTCCACTATTGGCGCTTATTACCTATGCACTTCGTTCAGGTATTCTCCAATACATATGGTATTTATTTAATTAAAAGACTATTATTATTCAATTCCCTTATCCCAAATCTGCCTTTCCTTGGGCGGTTTGAACGATCAGTGTTTGTCTATTACACCTTAATTTAGTATACTTCACGGTCATCACAATGATGAGGTTCACAGCTCCTCTAGCACCTCTGACTGCTCAAAATAATTTACTAGATGGATCAATAAAATCCCCTAGGCTGTGTTCTCATCACACTATGCTGGGAAATGTTCAGGATATACCATGGCTTACATTGAACTTGTACATAATTTAGAATTCAGATAATGTGTTTGCCCGTACATGGAAATGATTTAGCAAAAATTAAATGATCCTTTTGATTTTTTTTTTTTTTAATAGTTTTTTTTTTTTTTTCTTTTGTTCATGTTTTTGGTGGAACACTAGGTGGCAGACTATCCTTTCGGATATATAGGCTTTAGTTTTATTAGACTGTAAACATTCCTCAGCGCCTGGTGTAAAGAAATACAATGTTTGGTGAACTATTAATATGTAAACATATATTTTTCTATCAATAAAATGTTTACTTCTGGAGGCATGTTTTTTTATTTAAATTTTCATTTGAGAAGTCAAGATGACTATTTAAAATCTAGATTTTCTTTAACCTCTTATACCGTTGTGTTGTTGCAGTGGGAGAATGGCATGCAAGCCCATTTCTCTGCTTGTTTGCATGTTTCAGATCTACAATAATGTATAAATGACATTTGATGGAAATGTTTAATTTTGCAAAACACATAGGCAAAGGAGACATAGATGTCAGGTTGCCATCCCAGTGACAGCTTGGATGCGGGAAGGAAGTAATTGCATCTGTAATAGTCTGGATGTGGCTGAGCACAACCTTCACTGACATCCCTGATGCTGTGTTTGGAGCAAGTATTCGTCAAGCTGCGAGATTGAATCCTCTTATTCTAAAGGGCAGCGATATGTAAAAGTGAGTGAAATGTTGTCTAGGACTGGGAGATGTGCAGACAAGTGTACTGGGAAAAATGTCAGATTTGTTGTGTCACTTAACACTTTTCTTTATATAGGAATCAAGCCGCTATAACATGTATAATCCTGCTAATCGACCTCAAATAACGGGGTTTAAACTTTCTTTGCTCTATGTAACACGCTTTATAGTCTGAATATTTCTAAAGGACTGTTTGAACTTTCTATACCTTAGTACTATAGTTAGCAAGGCCGAAAAAAGACATTTGTCCATCCAGTTCAGCTTATAACCTTGCAAATTTAATATTCTCCTGTGTTAAAAAAAACAAACACAAAAAACACAAACTTCTCTCATGAGACTCTCTAGTCACTGCTAATGTGGTACCAATCTTTAAAAAGGGCTCCAAGTCTTTCCTGGGTAATTTACAGACCTATAATTGAGGGGAAAAAAGTTTTTGACGGACTTGTATACAGGATTATGTAATAGAAAATAACATAAGTGACTGCCAACACTGTTACGAAGAACAGAAGTTCTTTGTGGGTGAGCCTGTATGTGTATACTCTTCTGATTAGTGGTCCTGTTACTTGCATGCACTTTTTTGTATTCACTTTACACTTTTGTTAAGACTATTTGTGAATGTGTTGACACCATAATTTGTATTTTATTTATTCAGTTCTGATGCCTACCTGTTATCTGTACCCTGAACTTACCTGCTTATACTTGCTTTGGTTAGTCATCTAGAAACATGTGTTTCAGCAGCAGATGGAAGGAAGGGAGACACAGTCATTACTAGTGGGTAGGCGGAGCCCACACAGGATAGAACACCTCAGATTAAAAAAAGCGTGTTGACCGGCCCCTCCAGCTTGGGCTCCTACTCCAGCTCTCCAGTCTAAAATTTGAGGTCACAGAGGATAGTCGCTGCTGGAGCAGCTCCTCAGAAATTTTTTTATTTTTATCGGACAGAGACTTGGATCCCAGTGGTCTTCAGGTCTCAGGGGTCTCAGCGCTGCTGGACCCCCACCCCTCCCTTGGCGGATCTGTATTACCCTTTAAGGTGGTCCCTGCAGAACCCTGCCGGCCCCGGGGGATGAGGGTTGCTTCCCTGGCGGGGACGCAAACCGCGCTTCTGGGGTCACTGCGTTCCCCGCCCTGGGGGGAAGCGATGGGCATAGCGCCACAAATCCCTGGGGGTCCCTGTGGCGCTCAGCTGGGTGAGTACTCAACATTTTATTATGTGTTTGAGTGCTTCAGCGGCTGCTGCAGCAGCCGCTGCTACATGTATTCATTTTGGTGATGTGTTTTTTTGTCCGCAGGTGGATGCCTGCAGGACATGGGAGCGGGGCAGGAGCGGAGAGCGGAGGATTCGCGCACGTTTTTTTTTAAGCCGGCGGGGGCGTGGCTTCGCGCTTCCCGGTTTTTCGCGGGCAGGAAGCGCTCTGAGCGCGCGATTTCTCCTGCCTCTCCTCTTCCGGCTTCCCTCTTTCACAGCGCGGCGGCCATTATTGAAGGCTTCGGGCTCCTCACTCTCCGCTCCTCCCGACAGACCGAAGGAACACTGCACCGCGGCCAGCTGGGTGAGTCGCTCCTGCCTATCAGGGCAGAAGCTTAACTCCATCACCCCCACAGCGCAGGGCACCTTTCTGAGGCACAATTAGGTGGCAGACTGAGCTGTCCTGCAGCTGTGGCCTCATATAGAGGTCTTTTTTTGTCTGGGGCTCGCACACCCTTTTCATTTAACAGAAAGTTTGTGGGGAGTCTACGACATTAACCCCTAATAGGCGGTTAACCCTTAATTGGGGGACAGCTGGGGTAGCTCTCTCATTAAGAGCTTTAACCCTTCAGCGTTCGTTTTTTTCTTTCCTTTGTGAAACCACACTTTTCTACTTACTGACAGGTTTAACCTGCCATATACTGTGTGAGGGCATGTCAGATCAGGGCCCAGGAGGTGCGAACCGTCTCCCAGATCCATTACAGGATCAGTCTCGCGTATCTGACACGCAGACCTCGACGGCGTCAAGCGCAGCGGTCGGAGGTTTCAGTGATGTCAAAATGGAGGCCCTCGCTCGTTCTATTGATGGCCTGTCTGACCTTCTAGCTTATTGGGTGTCAGCTAGATCCTCTCATGGCAGGAAGCGCCAAAGGCCGGTACTATCCTTCCCGCGTAGCGACTCGGAGATCTCTAGTATGGAGGGTTCCCCTTCAAGCTCGGATGGGGAGATGTCCGATTCGGATAAGGAGGATCGGCAGGGACACTCTGCCTCTTTTTTGGGCCGTGCAGAAGCTTTTATTGGAGCCATGAGGGAGGCGTTACAGTTACCGGAGGAGGTAACTAGACGTCCTGGTAAGTCGGCTCGGATGTTTCAGGAGTCGCATAGGTCGCGATCAGCATTACCATCGCTGGATGAGCTTAATGGGGCAGTGGAGAAGGAACGCCTGTGTCCAGATAAACGTTTTCAGGGGACACGGTTTTTTGAGACACTGTATCCGTGTTCGACGGAGTTGATTGATAATTGGATTCCTTCTCCTGAAGTGGATGTCCCTTTATCCCAGCTTAGCAAATCCTCATTACTTCCTGTTAAAGGGAAGGCGAGTCTGCAGGATCCGCTGGACAGAAAAACGGAGATGGCGGCGAAATCCATCTACGAGGCCGCGGGTCATGGATTCAGAGCAGTACTAGGATCCATGTGCGCTTGTAAAGCTTCCCTGAGCTGGTTGGACCGTCTACGGACGGTGTGGCAAGATGGATCCCCGCTATCCGAGGTAGATGGGCTTTTCAAGTTGTTGGAGGATGCAGCCCGATATGGCAGTGATGCAGGTTTAGATACTGCGTCACTGCTGTCCAGGGCGCAATCCTCGGCGGTCACAGTCAGGAGAGCACTGTGACTTAGACAGTGGACCGGGGACGCGGTTTCCAAGCAAGGTTTGCTATCTTTAGCTTACAAGGGTGGTCAGCTATTTGGTTCTGACCTCACGGAGCTAATTGTCAAGGCAAAGGCAAAAGAAACGGCTTTACCGCAGCGAAGAGCTGTGACTTCTGCGTCTGGCAGGCCTAGTGCCGGTAATAGTCGGCGGTCCTATCGGTCCAGGGGACGGTTCGGTCAGCCCTCTTGGGGATCGGGTCGTCCATCTTTTTCAGGAAAAAAGACCTCTCAGAAATCCCGCACTCCCTGGAAACAGTTTCCGTCAAGACAAGCGGGAAGCTGACAAAAAGCCCGCTAAGGCGGACTGACGCCAGGGCCTCACTCGAGGGCTCTCGAGTGGGGGGTCGCCTGCTCCAATTCGAATCGACTTGGGTTTCCCGCGTTTCGGACGTCTGGGTGACGCGGGTTGTGTCAGCAGGCTACTTCATAGAGTTTCTTTCTCGACCCCCGGACAGTTTTTGTCAATCTCGCATTCCGTCAGAGCCCGAGCTATTTGCCGCTCTACTGCGGCAGGTCGATTCCCTTCTGCAGAAGGGTGTGGTGGTACCGGTTCCGCCGGAGGACCGGGGAAGAGGGTTTTATTCCAACCTCTTTGTGGTCCCCAAAAAGGACAAATTTCGCCCAATTCTGGATCTCAAAAGATTGAATCGGCATGTCCGCATCCGGAAATTCCGCATGGAGTCACTTCGCTCGGTTGTGGCGGCCCTGTCGCAGAACGACTTTTTGGTGTCAATCGACATTCGCGACGCTTATTTGCATGTTCCCGTCGGAAGGGCCCACCAACGCTTCCTTCGTTTTGCCATAGGTCAGGACCATTACCAGTTTGTGGCCCTGCCATTCAGGTTGGCCTCAGCACCCAGAGTTTTTACAAAAATTCTGGCACCTCTCATGGTGATCCTTCGAAGACAGGGGGTTACGATTCTTCCCTACCTGGACGACCTTTTAATTGTGGCGTCCTCGAAGGAGGAGGCGGTGACGGCTCGCAATCTATCCCTTCAGCTCCTGGAGGACTTCGGGTGGCTGGTCAATTGGGAGAAGTCGTCTCTGGAACCGTCGCAGTCAATCCTTTTTTTGGGGATGCATTTCGACTCGGTACGAGCAGTGGTGTCTCTGCCTCCAGACAAGCAAGCAAGTCTTCTTCGACATGTACAGGTTATGAAGTCTTCGACAGCAATGTCCCTTCGAAGGTGTATGCGCCTTCTGGGCTTGATGGTGGCGTCGATGGAGGCACTTCCGTTTGCCCAATTTCATTCCAGGGCTCTCCAAATGCTCATTTTGAACCGTTGGGATCGATCGCAGGCTTTGCTGGATTGCAGTGTCATCTTCTCCCACAGGGTGCGAGAGTCTCTAGGATGGTGGTTACGTCCGGAAGCGTTATCCCTGGGGAAGTCCTTCCTCCCTCCGAGGTGGTCGGTCATAACCACCGATGCCAGCCTGACGGGCTGGGGGGGGGTCTGGAACGATCTCTGGATTCAGGGGGTATGGTCGTCGGAAGAGTCTGTCCTGCCGATCAACATCCTGGAATTGAGGGCAATTTTCCTTTGCTTCCAACACTGGACGGTCCCTTTAAGCGGTCTACCAGTCCGAGTGCAGACAGACAACGTGACGGCTGTCGCGTATATCAACCATCAAGGTGGGACGAGGAGCTTCAGGCTTATGATGGAGGTGTCTCGGATCCTAGTATGGGCCGAGGCCAGGGTGCCAGCCATCTCTGCGATTCACATTCCAGGAGTTCAGAATATCACGGCGGACTTCCTCAGTCGCGAAAAGATGGACCCCGGAGAATGGAGTCTTCATCCGGAAATTTTTGCACTGCTGTGCTCCCGTTGGGGAACTCCCAAGTGGATTTGATGGCATCCAGGTTCAATGCCAAGTTACCGACGTTCATGTCCAGGTACAAGGACTCGAAGGCTGTGGCGGTGGATGCTCTGGTGGCTCCGTGGGACCAATTCGAGCTAATCTATGTGTTCCCGCTGATATCCTTACTTCCTCTGGTGTTGCGTCGAATCAGACTGGAGAGAGTCCCGGCTATGTTGGTAGCCCCGGATTGGCCAAGGAGGACGTGGTTCTCGACGCTGGTGTCGCTTCTGGCAGCGCTTCCTCTCCCTCTTCGCCCGGACCTGTTAACCAAGGGCCCATTCGTCATCCGGACCTGAAGTCTCTGCGTTTGACGGCGTGGCTCTTGAGACCGAAATCTTGACCCGTCAAGGTTTTTCAGCCGAAGTCATTGCCACTCTGCGAGCTGCCAGAGGTCCGGCTACTACTAGGATTTATCACAAGACTTGGGAGGCCTTCTTTTCGTGGTGTTCGGGTTCTTCGAGGAACCCGAGGATTTTTTTCCATTCCCAATTTGTTGGCCTTTTTACAGTACGGGCTGGACAAGGGTTTGGCAGTTAGCACTCTGAAGGGTCAGGTTTCTGCTCTGTCCTTGCTGTTTCGGAAGGTTATCGCTTCGCGTAGGGACGTACGTTCCTTTTTTTGCGGAGTAACACGTCAGTTTCCGCCGCGGAAGGCGCTTGTGTCTCCTTGGCGGCTCAATCTTGTCTTGGAGGCTCTCCAACATGGGCCTTTTGAGCCTATGGACTCTGTTAGCCTTTCTTTGCTCTCTTGGAAGGTTGCCTTCCTAGTGGCGGTCACTTCTTTGAGAAGGGTTTCTGAGTTGGCGGCTCTTTCTTGCTCGCCTCCTTTCCTGGAGTTTCACCAGGATCGCGTAGTGCTCCGCACACGGGGCGATTTTCTACCTAAGGTGGTGTCACAATTTCATGTTAACCAGGATATTGTGTTGCCCTCGCTCTGTCCGGAGCCGAGGAATGCGAAGGAACGGGCCTTGCACACATTGGATTTAGTGCGGGCTTTGAAGTTCTATTTGTCTATTACTCAAAGTTTTCAGAAATCGGATTCTCTGTTTGTGATTCCAGCAGGTCGTCGGCGTGGTCAACGAGCTTCCAAGGACTCTATAGCTCGTTGGATTCGGTCAGCCATTTTAGAGGCTTACCGACTTAAGGGCGAACCTTGCCCGATTAAGATTCGAGCTCACTCCACGAGGGCTGTGGGTTCATTGTGGGCCTTTCATCAAGGGGCCTCAGCTCTGTCGGGCGGCGACCTGGCGCTCCGTCCACACGTTTACAAAATTTTATAAGGTGGACGTTAGTGCTTCCGCTGATGCGGCCTTGGGACGTAGGGTCCTGCAGGCGGCTGTAGTTTAAAGTTCTTGTGAACTTGTATTTAGCGCTAGTTGCGCATTTTTCTAGGTTGTTGGGAATCTGCCTCTTTTGGTTTTTTGCCCACCCTTAATTTCTGGACTGCTTTGGGACGTCCCACTAGTAATGACTGTGTCTCCCTTCCTTCCATCTGCTGCTGAAAGACGGATTTTGGTAAGACCTTACCTGTAAAATCCTTTTCAGCGAAGGAAGGAAGGGAGACACAGCTCCCTCTCATGGCAGAAGTGTGTTGTTGTGTTTTCAGATGCGGCGTGACCCTTCTCTGATAGCGATTATCTGGGCTGAGGTCGGCGCGCTAAGGCTCTGTTTCCAGCATTGCCAGCTCATCGCAGTGGTCAGGTTCAGTGAGTAGTACCTGGGACTGTGTGGTTTTTTCTGTTATATGCATAACCTGTTTCCTTGTTTTTTTCTCTGAAGTTTTTCAGAAGGGGTTATGTTGCTCCGCTGGTGATATTTGCTCTTCCTTAGCTTGTGTACGGACTGGAGAGCTGGAGTAGGAGGAGCCCAAGCTGGAGGGGCCGGTCAACACGCTTTTTTTTAATCTGAGGTGTTCTATCCTGTGTGGGCTCCGCCTACCCACTAGTAATGACTGTGTCTCCCTTCCTTCCTTCCTTCGCTGAAAAGGATTTTACAGGTAAGGTCTTACCAAAATCCGTCTTTTCTTCCCATGTACTTTTTTACGGAATGTTACATCTTGGGGTAATTATTATATTTCTTTTTCCATCATACATGACGGCACCACGAGAGAGGGGATCCGCCCTTCAAGGACAGGAAACCTTCAAGATAAAAAGAGTGGTTCCTCTCTCCGCATCAGTTGGTTTCCTGTCCTTGTTGGGGAACCCTCAAGATAGAAGATATTGAAGATAAGAGGATGCCTGGGTCAGATGAATTTTGGCAGGCATTGGTCTGCTACATCTGTCACCAGGTGCCAGTAGTCGCCTCGGGGGCCATGTTTCACCATGCCCCCCCGAGCGAAGCATGGCCACAGCCCGTGAGGCAAATGCCCGGGTGAAGTTTGGAGCCTCGGAGGCCACATTCGTATACCCTCCCTGATGCCTACAACCCGCAAGATGTTTGGGGGTCCACGGAGGCCACATTCAATGTGCCCTCCCTGTCGACAGTAGGTGGCCATGCAGCATGTGAGGCACATCGGTGCCTGGGCAGAATTAAAGCTCCTCGGAGGCCACGCGTGTGTCCCTCCCTGTTGAGTAAGAGAGCCTGACACCGTGGACTGCCCTGGAGAAGAGTACCTGCAACAGTGGTGGCCAGGGCGGCGTTGATGCTTCCTCCTGAGACCCGGTCCATGTGGGGCCACAGGTATGAGGGCAGCAGCAGGTGTCATGGCGGTGGTGTGGGAACGCCGGAACAGGTGCGCACCGGTCGCGCACTGGAAGTGAAAGCCGGGTGCGTGCAGCGGGCGTGTACACCCGGGGGCACTGACAGTTGCCGGGTGCGTGAGGAAGGGAGCGCGCATCGGAAGTAGTCGAGGATGCACCAGGGCCGGGTACAGAGCGCACACCGGAAGTGGTTGCCAGGTGCGCGCACATGACCGGGTACAGAGCGAGTGCGTGGGCAGGATGCGCAAGCCGCCGGCAGATGCAGGATCAACCAAGTGATCAATTAATTAAAAAAAAAAACAGAGGGGGGAAAAGCTGTTATTTAAAGGAAGGGCTGCTGTGCATTATCAGCCATTCCAGTTTGCAGGTGACTGCTCGTCAGGGCAGCTTGTAGGATGGAGCACTTTTCACCAGAGCATTTACAGCCACACCAGGAGGTGCAGGTGAGATCAATCTCGCTCAAGTGACAAGAGCCAGATGCGCCACAGCAACAGTGGAAGCCGCTCAGGCAGCGTGCAGGCGGATCATCATGTCAAGGAGGGGCCCATAGTCTCGCTGGGAGACATTAAAAAGACCAGTCAGCCTCCAGATCCGGTACCCGTCCTTTGAAGCGTCTGAGTGGTGAGTGAGCTTCGAGAAAGTACAGCACGCTAATGTCTGTTCTCTCTCTTTTCTCCAACTCTCCCCTCTTTTACATACATTGGTGGGGTGAAGTATAGTGGGTCCCTAAGAAGAGTAAATCAAAATCTAAAAATAAGTAATGTCCCTTATGCAAAAGTCCCTTAGGAGCGTCCTGGAGTAAGAGATTGTGTCAGGACTGTATTGAAAAGACAGTGGCGGAGGAGACGCCCTCCTTTGCTGAGAACCTGAGATCATTAATTCAGGCAGAGGTCTGGAAGTCCGTAAAAGCGTTAGACAACGGACGCAGATAGCAAATCTAGGGACAGATCGATCCCTCAGTGGTGTCTCGAGGACTCCTCGGGATCAGAGGAAGACTCAGATTGGTCACGTTACTCAGAGAGTAGCTCTGATGAGGAAGATGCATTCCCAGTGGAAGCTACAGACAGGCTTATAAAGGCTGTCCGTTCTACCATGGGGATGGTAGATGAGAAGGCAAAAAAAACGGCCCAGGAACTCATGTTCGGTGGCTTGCAAAAGAAAAAACAGAGATCCTTCCCTATTAACGAACAGCTGCAAGGACTCATTAGAAGGGAATGGGAAAGACCAGAGAAGAAGTCCCAGATAGTCAACTCCCTAAGGAGAGGCATCCTCATCCTGGGATAGGGCTCCAAAGATTGACGTAGCAGTCTCAAAGGTCACTAGAAAGTCCTCCCTGCCCTTTGATGATTTAGGATGCCTGAAAGAACCTCTGGACAGAAAGACAGATAGTTGTCTAAAAACTGCCTGGGAGGCTTCGGCGGGGCACGAAGGCCAACCATCACGGCCACTTGTGTGGCTAGATCCCTAAAAATATGGGTGGATAACCTGGAGGATCAGCTACAGCAAAGAGTCCCCAGGGAGACTATCCTAGAAGCATTACTGGCCATAAGAGCAGCGGCAGTATTTCTAGCTGAGGCTTCAGCGGATTCAGCAAGACTAGCAGCAAAATCAGCAGCATTGGCCAATGTGGGAAGCCGTGCGGTATGGCTTAAATGCTGGATGAAACTTTGCTCTCTGCCGTGTGAAGGAAGTTTCTTGTTTGGACCAGCATTAGACGAGGTGTTGGAAAAAGCCGGCGATAAGTAGAAAAATTTCCCAAAGCAGCAATTTCAGGCCTTTCGGCGCTCCTTTCAGAATGGCCGGAAGTTCAGAAGGCAGCAGTACAGGGATCGAGACAGAAACCACTTTGACAAGCGATCCAGAGGAGGGAGAGGCTTCTACTTTGGCAAGCCCTCCTAAGACCCCAAGAACCCTCCCAGTGACGGTCCTTATCAGGTGGGAGGAAGGCTCTCTCACTTCCTCCCAGCCTGGGAGAGGATCTCATCCAGCACTTGGATCCGGTAAATTGTGGGATCCGGCCTGGAGTTAAGGTTCCACCACTGGCCACCAAGAAGATACATGCAGACTCCAGTACAGTCCTCACAAGAAAAGCAAAAAAGTCTAGAGGGGGAGGTAATATCGCTTCTAGACAAACATGTCCTGGAAGAGGTTACGGTGGAACAAAAAAACGAAGGTTTACTCCCCCCTATTTCTTGTAAAAAAACGGACAACTCTTGGAAGACAATTATAAATCTGAAAGGCGTCAACAGGTATCTGATAATCCCGTCATTCCCAGCAACAAGATCGCAAATATCTCAGGGTGGCAGTCCAGATGGGGTCACAGTTACGTCACTTTCAGTACAGGGCTCTGCCCTTTGGAATAGCGATAGCCCCATGAGTTTTTACAAAGTAGATTGCAGAGGTCACAGCGCATCTCAGAGAGAAAAATACTCTAATGCTGTATCTGGACAATTTCTGGATAGTGGGAAGAAGTTTTCTTCACTGTCAAGCACAAGTCAGAATAGTGATGGAAACACTACAGACGCTGGGATGGCAGCTGAACTTCAAAAAATCCAAGCTGGAACCAACAATGATCCAGAATTTCTTGGGGTTAACGGTGGACTCGGTGGCGCAAGAGTGTCACCTCCCAGAGGAGAAAGAGGAAAAAAATCAAACAATTATAACAACGATAAAAAAGACAGAAATGACCCTCAAAAAGGGCCATGTCAATGTTGTGGGGTCTCTAAACTCCTGCATACCAGCAGTGAAATGGGCCCAGTTCCATGCAAGTGAACTGCAATGGAGTGTGCTGCAGAACGACCTGGAACTTCACGGACAGTTAGAGCGGAAGATCACCCTCCCGGACTCTGTACTCCAGTCACTCAGGTGGTGGTTGCAGATAGTCATCTCCGAGAGGAGTACCCTGGACATACATAGCCTCCAAGGTAGTCAAACGGACGCCAGTCCTTGGGGGTGGGGTGCTCACCTAGACACACTATGGCGCCAGGATCCCTGCGCCCAGGAGGAAAGAAATCTGTCCTCAAACGATTGGGAGCTTCTAGCAATCGAAAAAGTGCTAAGGGAATTATTACAGCACTTAACAGGGCATCACGTGAGAGTCCTATCGAACAACCGAACAGCGGTCGCATATGTAAACCACCAGGGGGGCACCCGTTCTCGGTCATTGATGCAGATAACAAAGAGGGTCATAACTCTGGCAGAACACCATTTCCTCTCATTGTCGGCCTTGCATATCCGAGGTGTAGACAACCAGAAGGCAGATTTTTTGAGCAGGAACCACTTGAGGCAAGGAGAATGGTCACTAAGAGTCCATTTTTCAACAGATAGTTCACATGTGGGGAAGACCCAGTATACATCTTTGCCTCAAAAGCCAACAAGAAGATTCAGAAATTCTGTTCCCTAAGTCCAGCAGACGCCTTCAGGATAGAGTGGACATCAGGACTCCTGTACGCCTTCCCACCGATATGCCTCATACCAGCAGTTCTGAGGAAGATCAGGGAGGACAAGGCCAGGGTGATTGTGATATCCCCCTTCTGGCCAAAGAGGCTATGGTTCTACTGGCTGAGAGTGATGTCAGTAACAGATCCATGGATACTCCCAGAAGACCAGGACCTTCTAACACAGGGTCCCTTCAGTCACCCTCAGAAGTCCGGGCTGCATTGGACAGCCTGGAATTTGAAAGGTCATTGTTAGCAAAAAAGGGGTTCTCAGCTGGGTTAATATCCACTTTACTCAGTAGCAGAAAGCCAGTGACTACCAGGATTTATGGGAGGATATGGAGAAAATTCTTGTCTGTCTCAGGGCCAATATGGGAAGGAGAAGTCCCGATAGTGGCAATACTGGAGTTCCTGCAGAAGGGTTTAGAGCTGGGGTTAGCTGTCAATACCCTTAAAGTGCACGTATCAGCCCTGGCAGCATTATTCAACTGTGACCAGGCAAACAATAGGTGGGTGGCCAGATTTATCCAGGCCTGTAGTAGGGCTGACTCTGTCCCATCCCCTACTCCTCCACCATGGCATCTAAATTTAGTTTTATCAGCTTTGACAGAAAGCCCTTTGAGCCATTAAACACAACGTCAGATAAGATACTAACATTAAAAACAGCTTTATTAGTGGCGCTCACGTCGGCCCATAGGATTGGGGATTTACACATGTTATCAGCTGACCCTCCCTACACTCAGGTCATGGACCATAGCGTTGTGTTAAAGTTAGATCCGGCATATCTCCCCAAAGTGGTGTCAAAATTCCATAGGGCTCAGGAGATAATTTTACCATCCTTTTGTCCTAATCCTAGTAACAAGAACGAGGAGGGGCTTCACTGCCTAGATGTTAGGAGATGGATCCTGCAGTATTTAGAGGTGACAAGACCTTGGAGAAAGCAGAGGGCTTTATTTCTTTCATTCCAGGAGTCAAGAAAGGGCCTTAAAGCCTCTAAACAGACTATAGCTAGATGGATGAGAGAGGCCATTATGCTAGCGTATAGTAGTGCAGGCAGGGCTGTTCCAGAGGGTCTAAAAGCCCACTCCACGAGAGCCATGACGACGTCTTGGGCGGAGAGAGCAGATGCTACCATCGACCAAATCTGTAAGGCGGCCACTTAGTCCTCTCCGTCAACCTTTTTCGAACATTATATGTTAGACCTATCTGCTACCTCTGATCTCACATTTGGGAGAAGAGTGTTACAAGCAGTGATCCCTCCCTAAAGAGACTACAAATCTCTAACTCTCTCGTGGTGCCGTCATGTATGATGAAAAAACACGGGTATTACATACCTGGTAATGTGTTTTTTTCATGAGACATGACGGCACCCTTATCTTCCCTCCCTTTTGATCATATCATTAGTTGGATGCATTATACACTCCCTTGGGTGTTGGTGATTAGAATTATAAAGGATGTATTATTTATATGTACACTAATCTACGGAGTTCCTCTCGTGCACTGTAAAACAACTGATTCAGAGAGAGGAGCCGCCCCTTTTATCTTGAAGGTTTCCTGTCCTTGAAGGGCGCCGTCATGTCTCATGAAAAAACACATTACCAGGTATGTAATACCCATGTTTCCCCCCTCGTAGGCTCACACCTCCCTTATCTGTATTTTGCTATGTTGGTTATTTCCCTATTCCATGTCTTCAGTCACATTTCTTAAGCCCCCGTCTCACACAGTGATCTCGCTAGCGAGATCTCTGCTTGGTCACTAGTTTTGTTACACAGCAGCGAGCTCCCCAGCGATATCGCTGTGTGTGACATTCAGCGCCGATCAGCCCCCCTGCCGGGTATCGCTGATCGTCGCTGAATGTCCTGGACATTTTTTTGATCGCTGGTCTCCCGCTGGCCAGCACGCATCGCTGTGTGTGACAGGCGGGAGACCAGCGATCCGCTGGTAACCAAGGTACACAGCAGGTTTCCAGGCGCGGGGCTGTGCCTGGAAACACAATGTGTACCTTGGATACCAGCGCCCTGATGCAGGGAGCTGGTAACCAAGGTACACAGCGGGTTTCCAGGCACCGCGCAGCACCTGAAACCCCGACGTGTACCTTGGTTACCAGCTCCCTGCATCAGGGCGCTGGTATCCAACGTACACTGCGGGTAACTAAGCGACGTTACCCGCAGTGTCGCTGTGCTGATCGCTGCCTGTTTGGCAGCTCACAGCGATCATGTAGCGACACACCAGCGATCCTGATCGTTGTCGAGATCGCTGGTGTATCGCTATGTGAGACGCGGGCTTTAATAAGGATTTATATTCTTGCTATTTACAATTGTCCTTGAACGTTTCCTTCCTTAACCCCTTAGTGACAGAGCCAATTTGCAGCTTAATGACCAGGCCAATTTTTACAATTCTGACCACTGTCACTTTATGAGGTTATAACTCTGGAACGCTTTAACAGATCCCACTGATTCTGAGAATGTTTTTTCGTGATATATTGTACTTCATGTTAGTGGTAAAATTTCTTTGATACGACTTGCCTTTATTTATGAAAAAAATGGAAATATGGCAAATTTTTAAAATTTTGCAATTTTCAAACTTTATTTTTATGCCCTTAAATCAGAGAGATAAGTCACACAAAATACTTAATAAATAACATTTCCCACATGTCTACTTTACATCAGCGCAATTTTGGAAACAAAAATTTTCTTTTTAGGAAGTTATAAGGCTTAAAATTTGACCAGTGATTTTCTCATTTTTAAAACAAAATTTAGAAAACCATTTTTTTTTTTTTTTTTAGGGACCACATCACATTTAAAGTCATTTTGAGGAATGTACATGACAGAAAATACCCAAAAGTGACACCATTCTAAAAACTGCAACCCTCAAGGTGCTCAAAACCACATTCAAGAAATTTATTAACCCTTTACGTGTTTCACAGGAACTGAAGCAAGATGGAAGGAAAAAATTTAAATTTAACTTTTTTTTACAAACATTTTACTTCAGAACCATTTTTTTTTTATTTTCACAAGTATAAAAAGAGAAAGTGAATCACAAAATTTGTTGTGAAATTTCTCCTGAATGCGCCGATACCTCATATGTGTGGGTAAACCACTGTTTGGGTGCACGGCAGAGCTTGGAAGGGAAGGAGCGCCATTTGACTTTTTCAATGCAGAATTGGCTAAAATTGAGATCGGACGCCATTTCGCGTTTGGAGAGCCACTGATGTGCCTAAACAGTGGAAACCCCCCACAAGTGACACCATTTTGGAAACTATACCCCTGAAGGAACTTATCTAGATGTGTGGTGAGCACTGTGAGCCCCCAAGTGCTTCACAGAAGTTTATAATGCAGAGCCGTGAAAATAAAAAAACATTTTTTTTCCACAAAAATGATCTTTTCATCCCCAAATTTTTACTTTCACAAGGGTAGCAGGAGAAATTCGACCTCAAATGTTGTTGTCCAGAGCACGCTGGTACCCCATATGTGGGGGGAACCACTGTTTGGGCACACGTCAGGGCTCGGAAGGGAAGTAGTGAGGTTTTGAAATGCAGACTTTGATTGAATGGTCTGAGGGCGTCATGTTGCGTTTGCAGAGCCCTTGATGTGCCTAAACAGTAGAAACCCCCCACAACTGACCCCATTTTGGAAACTAAACTCCTCAAGGGGCTTAACTAGATGTGTGGTGAGCACTGTGAACCCCAATGTGCTTCACTGAAGTTTATATTGCTGAGTCGGGAAAATAAAAATATTTTTTTTTCCACAAAAATGATTCTTTAGCCCCCATTTTTTATTTTATCAAGGTAAACAGGAGAAATTAGACCCCCAAAGTTGTTGTGTAATTTGTCCTGAGTACGCTGATGCCCCATATGTGGGAGTAAACCACTGTTTGGGCGCACGGCAGAGCTCAGAAGGGAGGGAGCACAGTTTGACTTTTTGAACGCAAAATTGGCTGGAATCATGGTGGCACCATGTCGTGTTTGGAGACCCCCTCATGTACCTAAACAGTGGAAACCCCCCAATTCTAAGGGTCCCGTCACACTCTTCAATGTCCCAGCGATCCCACCAACGATACGACGTGGATGGGATCACTGGGACATCGTTAGCTGATCGCTGGTGAGCTGTCACATGGGCAGACCAGCGATCAGGACCAGCGAGCACGCTGGTATCCAGGGTAAACAGCGGGTAACTAAGCACTGCGCGGCGCCTAGTTACCCGATATGTACCCTAGATACCGGCTCTCTGCTTCTGCTGTAGAGCGCTGAGAGCCGGTATCCAATGTACATATCGGGTAACTAAGCACCGCGCAGCACCTAGTTACCCGATATGTACCCTAGATACCGGCTCTCCGCGTTCTACAGCAGAAGCTGGGAGCCGGTAACCAGGGTACATATCGGGTAACTAGGTGCCGCACGGTGCTTAGTTACCCGATATGTACATTGGATACCAGCTCGCTTATCGTTGGTCTCTCTCTGTCACACGCAGCGATGTGCGCTGGCCAACGGGAGAACAACGATGGAAAAAATGGTCCAGGACATTCAACGACGACCAGCGATACCCAGCAGGGGGGCTGTTCGTCGCTGCGTGTCACACTAAGCGAGATCGCTGGCTAGGTCGCTGTTGCATCACAAAATCGGTGACGCTTCAGCGATCTCACTTAGTGTGACGGGGGCTTAACTCCAAGCCTAACCCCAACACACCCCTAATCCCAACCATAACCCTAACCACAAACCTAACCCCAACACACCCCTAAGCCTTATTCCAACCCTAAAACTTTAGCCCAACTCACTAGCCTAACTGTAACCCTAAAACTTTAGCCCAACTCACTTTAGCCTAACCTTAACCCTAAAACTTTAGCCCAACTCACTTTAGCCTAACCCTAAAACTTTAGCCCAACTCACTTTAGCCTAACTAACCCTAATGGGAAAATGGAAATAATTTTTTTTATTTTATTATTTTTCACTAAGGTGGTGATAAAGGGGGGGTTTTATTTACTTTTTTTTTTTATTTGATCACTGTGATCGCGTTTATCACAGTGACCAACATGAACCAATTGGAAAAATCTTCCTATTGTTGCCGGGTGCCAGCCGGGAGATCTCTGCGGGCACACTGCGCATGCGCCCGCCATTTTCTTCTGGGAAGAAATTTTGCACACATACACTCATGTAATTGTTAGTGAAAACCATATATCAAACTACATGAAATGACATGGTTAACTGTATGTAAACCAAGTGTCATTTCATGTCGGGTTCTGTAATTTCACAAAAGCCGGCAATTGAATTAGCGGCTATTATACTATGTAGAAGTGCATGAACTATAAATATATTCCTCATCCCTCATCCTACTAAAATGCTTGTGCATGCCCTCATCTCCCGCCTCGGCTACTGCAACATTCTTTTCTCTGGCCTCCCTGCTAACACTCTCGCACCTCTCCAGTCCATCCGTAACTCTGCAGCCCGACTAATTCATCTCTCTCCTCGCTACTCCTCCGCATCTACCCTCTGCAAATCTCTTCACTGGCTCCCATTCCCTCAGCGTATCCAATTCAAATTACTAATACTGACCTACAAGGCCATCTATAACCTGTCTCCCCATATGTCTCTGAACTAATCTCCCAATACCTTCCCTCACGTAATCTCCGGTCCTCCCAAGACCTCCTTCTCTCCTCCACACTTATTCGCTCCTCACCCAACCGCCTCCAAGACTTCTCCCGAACAGCCCCCATCCTTTGGAATTCTTTGCCCCAACACGTCCGACTATTAACCACTCTCGGATCCTTCAGACGTAACCTGAAAACCCATCTCTTCAGGAAAGCCTACAGCCTGCAATGACCCCACTGCCTCCTCACCACTACCGGAGATATCGCCTCAAACAACACCGGAACTGCTGCAATCCCCCAACCTGCTGTCTCCGTCCCCCATCCTGTAGAATGTAAGCCCGAAAGGGCAGGGTCCTCTCCCCTCTGTACCAGTCTGTGATTGTTAGTTTGTTTACTGTAAGTGATATCTGTAATTTGTATGTTTCCCCTTCTCATATACAGCACCATGGAATCAATGGTGCTATATAAATAAATAATAATAATATATATATGTGTGTATTCTATGTGTATATATCTATTCTTTCTTTTGTGATTTAAAAACTATTCATTTGGATCCATTATATGTCAGTTTTGCTAGCCACCGACAAAATCTTGCAAGTCGGATGTGAAACGTACGCTCAGATGCAACTAAATCGCATCATCCCCGGATAATCGGATGACAGACCGATCAATGTTCAGGAAACTTTTGTGCGATAATCGTCTCACTAAAATGGTCCGATTTTTTTAGACGGTGTGTGTGACTCCAACCTTCTGGGCATAGAATGAACAAGTTGGTGTAAATCACAGCAAGTGCATACCGCAACCTATTCCCCATTTTATAACTCACATGAAGCCCTTCACCAGGTTTGATTTCTTTTTATTTGAAATCCATGAGGATTTGCTGAGACTCCTGTTGCGAGAAAAGTTCAGCAGCCTGCACACCTGTGTGATGTTTCAGGAGCTTTCCTGTGCATGTGCTGCTTGTCCTATCCTACTACTTAAATAGACGTCATAATGTACATGAATCTATTACAAATTATCAATATGTAATACTAGCTTGGCCCGTGCAAAATTTTAGCACATTGGTCGTCGGGGGCACAGTCAATTTCAGAAAAAGCAAGCTGGTCAAATGTAAATGTATTTCATGAGATGATGAACACAGACAGGTATTTATGTAGCTTGGTAATACAATAAATTGGTTTGATAAATAGCGGCCAAAAAAATGTCTTCCGGTCGAGGTGCCACCTGCAGGTCATTGTGTCTTTTTGCAGGTTTATGAAAATAAATGTTTAAACTGTATTTAGTGATAAAATTGTGAATGTGTGGTTTGTTTGGCTCATTTCTTGCTGAAGGGAGCAAGTTTACCTTTCAAATGGTGCATCATTTTGTGTGTGGGGCGAAGTAATCACCAAAAAAGCAGTGCATGTTTACAAATGTGTTTGCATATGTGCCTCACCTGCAGTGAAGTGTGCAATCCTCCAATTTGGCTAAAATAGGCTGGACGAGTAGTTCGGCAAGCTGGAAGGCCCCCAAGGCAAATGTTTGGATTTGTTTGTGATGTCTTTACGCAGCTTTGTGGTAGTGTGCTTTGGGGTACTGTGGTGCCACCTGCAGGTCATTTTTCCTTACTGCAGGTTTATGAAAATTAATGTTTAAACTGTATTTCTCTAGTTACCTTCCACGACAGCATAGGGAGGTTGCCTCTTAGTCCTGATGGGGAACAGGAAACACAGAGAGGTTAAAAGGCCCTCCCACCTACCAGTGTCTTTCCTGTTCCCGATGGGACAGGGAGAAGTTCCTTTCTGTGCTGCGGTGGCCGGCAACCATAGTACCTGATTCTACAGGCAGCGCCTGTACTGCTGGGCAGCGGTGGTCGCCTCTGGCTGCCTCCATGCTGCTCCCGTCATCCCTCCTGCAGGTGACCTCGGGACCCCCTCCTGGCCTTCCCACGCCCCCACGAGGGTAAAGCAGGCCTGGGACCCCGACCGGGGGCCTCCCTCAGCTCCCTGGTCTTCTCCCCCATGCTTGCATGTTCCTCGGCGTCGTCACTTCCGGTTCTTGCGTTCCATGCTGGAGGTCACGGGCACTTCCGGGATAGGACACGCGGCGCACGCAGCTTCTGTTGGCTGGCACCTGGACCCAGGAGGGGAGGGGGAATCGATCGCTGGGGGCAGTGCCTAACGCCATTAAAGAGCTGCCTAGGAAGTCACCAGTCGTCACAGAGGTAAGACAATCCTACCTCCATGGAAGGAGCTGCATGCCCTGTACCTGCAGAGCCCAGCGCTGCCCCTGCAACAGTAAGTTGTAGGCAGGGTGGGTGGTCCTTGGTAGTACAGTTTGAGGGGCCCGTTTTTTGATCTTACTCTCCCTCTCGTTTTGGGGAGTCAAGTCTGGCCCCAAAGCTACCAATAAGAAAAAGTGTGCTGTCTGTGGCATTAAGCTACCCTTAGCATGGAATATAAAAAACTATGTCAGCCATGCATTAATAGAATGCTCAGAGCGGAGCAACCCTCCCTGATGGATGACATCCGCTCTCTGGTTAAACAGGAGGTCCAGTCCTCCTTGGCGACCTTCACCCCTCCGCCCCCTCCTCACCTTTCTCCAGGGAAATAAAGGAAAATTCAGATTGAGGATTCAGAATCCGACTCAGACTTCTCCTACGGATCATCTAGTAAATGGGAGGGACCCGTGTCACCTAAGGACACTGAGCCCTGTAGATATCTATTTTCCTCCGATCATGTTGAGGAATTAGTGGCGGCCGTGCGCAGCACGATGGGTTTGGAGGAAGAGTCGGAGCCTCAATCTATCCAAGACCAAATGTTTGGCGGTATTAAAAAAGGTATAAACTCAAAAAAGCCTATTGGTATACATATGTATTTGCTCACAACAATTTATAAACACCAATGTCCTGTATATGGTATAACATGACACAACCAGAGCAAAATAATGCAAATATAATTTTTATTTATCAAAAACTTGAAAATTCAACATCAATTAAACATATTACCAATTCAGCAATAGTATGTAATATTCAAAAAGTGCAGGATAAAAAGGGACGGAACAGGCTTCCTAATACTTATATATGCTGCAAGGTAAAGACCCTATCAATATCGACATGCTAGCATAGGCACACTTAAAGCCATGAACAAATAAATGTCCATAACAGATTGGCTAATAGTCTGCATCTTACCGTGCTAATTATCAGTGATAAATAGCAAGGGTATTAACAAAATGTCCACGCCAAGTCTATCTCAAATGCGATTTAAACTTTGGTCATTAGTCGCTGTTATGACCGGAACAAAGGATCATGAGTTACCCAAAAAAAACCTGTGTCTGACCACAACCAAATATAGCCCATAAAAGCATGTGAACAAAAATGAGTCACTACCTGGATCCTAGCAGCTTAGTACCGAGTGATAGGAGCCTCCGTCCCTCTGCCCCGACGTGCACGTTTCGCCCAGCTTCTTCGGGGGGCGTGTCTAAGGCAGAGGGTGTGTGAGTTTAAAAGAAGAGCTCCATCCAATCAGGTCTGGGCTTGCAGCCCAAATATCACCGTCAGCTGGGAGTTTCTATGGCGCATGCGCAGTCCGTGCACCATCCTTTTACAGCTGCGCACTCCAGAGCGGTCTGGGTGAATTGGCCGAAGTTCCATCACTAATCATGTGACTTGACTCGGCTTTTTCACCCTTCGTGACTGCGCTTGTCATGTGCTAGGACGCGCACAGAACAGCGCATGCGCACTACTCTCAGGAGCGGTGATAGAAGAATTTTTAACATAGATTGGAATAACCGTAAACATAGACCAGGTATGCATATCTAAACCTAAAAACTAGTGGAACCATTCGCAGAATCAATTATAGTTCAAAAGAACAATTGCCCATATATCGCAGAGGTTCTCTATAAGGCCAGTATACTTATCTAAGGCTCATCATACCAATATGATTAGAGCTTATGCATACACATTTAAGATGGCAAAAACGGTTGAACACTTAATGACCTAGTATTAAAACGGCATTGCTAAGACAAAACACAGCTTGAAGTCTCTAGATTAAACATGAACGGAACATAACTCAATTGAGGCTGTTTTCTTCATCCTTATATGGACAAACTGGTAGGTCCCTATTCTTGTTATTATTCTCTTCAAGCGATAGGCGTCCATTGAATGTCATAGCTGCATAAATATACCAATGTGTCCACAAGACCCTGGAGGAGCTCAAAAATAGAAAAGTAAAACAAATGCAACAAAACACTTACACAAATTATTTACAATTCTTTAAAAAAGAGATAAAAACTAGTGACTAGAGACTAGATATCCATCCATAAACTAGAGAGGTCAAAATAAGAACAGAGATACAGATCAAATGCCGCATTATAGAAAGGCTCCAAACCCTGAACTTTCATTAAGGCCCTGGGGATTCAAAGACCCCAACCTAAAGATCCATTTACATTCTAATTTGGCCAATTCCCTACCCAAGTCTCCTTCTCTGAAACCCAGAGTGAGCATATCAATGCCCCTAATTCTTAACAAGTGTGTTTTACAATTATGAAACTGTCGAAAATGTCTTGGGAGTGTCTTAAGTGACATTACATCAGTGGCAGTTCTGGCCTTCTCAATGTCTAAACAATGTTCTCGTGTGCGAATTTTCAATTCACGGGTTGTCAACCCAATATACATCTTGTTGCATGGACAGGTGGCCTGATAGATCACTCCTCTCGAGGAACAAGTGATATGTTTCCGTATTTCAAAGGTTTTTGACCCATCATAGTTTTTGAATTTATCTGTCTTTACTAAATTAGCACATGCCTTACAAAGGCCACACGGAAAAAAGTCCGGGCTACCACTGATGTTGTCTTTTCTCGGGCCAAAATGACTGCGAACCAGTTTGTCATGTATAGTAGGTGCTCGTCTTGCCACCAACGAAGGCAGCGGTCAAGGATTTTTCTCAAAACAGGGTCCATAAACAAAACGTTCCAATGTTTCTCCATAACCCTCCTAAACTCTTCCACTGATTGTGGAAAGGAGTTATGAATCTCACCTTATTGATGTTAGAATTATTCCTCCTAGATTGAACCAATAGTGATTCTCTAGATGTTCTATTGGCTCTCTGGTATCCTCTTCGGATGCTCTTATTACTATATCCTCGCTCCTCAAATCGTTGAGTCAATTCTCTAGATTGGAATTCAAATTGCGCATTGTCCGAGCAAATACGTCTGATTCGTAAAAATTGTCCAATGGGTATGCCCTGTATCAATTTTTTTGGGTGGAAAGATTTGGCATGCAGCAATGAATTAGATGCCGTTTTCTTGCGAAAAACTGTGGTGGATAAATGACCATCCTCTGAGGCTGAAACAAAAATATCCAAAAATTCGATATTACGGCCATATTTATAAGTCAAATGAATATTATAGGGGTTATTGTTTAAGGCTTCCATTGTTTGTTCCAATAGATCAATAGGGCCCTCCCAGATAAAAAGTATGTCGTCTATAAACCGAATCCAATTATGGATTCGATCCATACCCTGTACATTATCACCTTGAAAAATTTCCCGCTCCCAGAATCCCATGAATAAGTTTGCGTATGAGGGGGCACAGGATGCCCCCATTGCGGTTCCCTGCAATTGTAGAAAGATTTTCTTATTGAAAGTAAACACATTGTGTTTTAAAATAAATTCTAGCAATTGAATCAACAATTCAACCATGGGTCTTGAAATACTACTGGATTCCAAGAACCACTGGACCGCTCTAATTCCGTCAAGGTGTCTTATGGAGAATAAAGAGCCTCAACATCGGCCGTAACCAATAGCATATCATCATTTAACTGAATATGATTCAGATGTTTCAAAGCGGCCGTGGTATCTTGTATAAACGAGGGTAGTTCTTGTACCAATGGTTTTAAGAAGAAATCAATAATGTCGCAAACCGTCTCACAAAGGCTATCATTGCCCGAAACTATTGGCCTTCCGGGGGGATCAGAAATGTTCTTATGGATTTTTGGAATCAAGTAGAATGTGGACAATTTCGGTTTAAGATTTCTAAATATATCCATATAGGAAAGATGTGTATCTTCGTACCGTGTTAGCCAGTAGATAGAAAAATATTTAGACTTGAGAGTTCTCAGTGGTTGATACCTTTTAATGGCTAACTGAAAAGATGGTAACAAATTGCAAGCTTTCGAGACTACGCAGGTCTCTTCATCAGGCAAAGACTAAAACAAAAACTGAAGAATCACATATTTATACACAAGAGGACACAGGAATAATGCAATAGGTAAGACAGGTGACGTGAAGCAGAACTGTCATTATGGCAGAAGGATGAACATAAATATGACTAGTTCATAGATAAGGAGTGAAAGTTTTATTACCCTCTGATTGGGGTCTGGTATTGTGTTGTGATGACCCTTAAAGGTCAGGGAAGCAGATTCCTTAATTGTTGTAGAAAGACATAAAACTCTGGTAATAAAACTTTCACTCCTTATCTATGAACTAGTCATATTTATGTTCATCCTACTGCCATAATGACAGTTCTGCTTCACGTCACCTGTCTTACCTATTGCATTATTCCTGTGTCCTCTTGTGTATAAATATGTGATTCTTCAGTTTTTGTTTTAGTCTTTGCCTGATGAAGAGACCTGCATAGTCTCGAAAGCTTGCAATTTGTTACCATCTTTTCAGTTAGCCATTAAAAGGTATCAACCACTGAGGACTCTCAAGTCTAAATATTTTTCTTAAATATATCCACTAGTTTTTTGGGAATGATGCCCTGTTCAAAGGCCGACAAAAGGATATCAATCAATTCCTGTTGGAATTTTGTGGTAGGATTGAAAGATAATTGCCTATAGTTGGTTTCAATATTAAGCAATTTTTCTGCTTGTACCACATACATGTCATTTGGCCATATAACAATATTACCTCCTTTGTCGGCTATTTTGAACACAACATCGTCCCAAGATTCCATGGTTTCAAGGGCCTGTTTTTCTTGGAATGTAATATTAGCTGCCCTCCCCCGTTTATGGGCCAAAGATAAGATATCTTCGGAGACCATTTTGGTAAAAACATCCACAGCAGGGACCAAAGACATGGGAGGGAATTTTTTAGATTTACCCAACAGATGGTTCGGAAAATGACTCACCTCAGAGCCTTGTTCGTCCATAAGTGATTGTAAATTGGCTAAAGCTTCCTGTTCTTCTCTAGTTGGAAACAACTCAGATAAATCGTTTTTGAAATGAATTTTTTGTAAAATTAGTTTTCTAGAAAACAAATGCAGATCTTTTATCAATGTGAATGGATCTAAATGGGACGAAAGTGAAAAAGTTAATCCCTTTTGTAACACGGTTGTCTGTATAGGGGACAAAGAATGCTGTGATAAATTAATTACCTTTAGATGGTCCTCACGATAGTTCTTATTGAAGTTCTGCTGTGGTGGTTTCTTTTCCCAAATTGTCTAGTTCTGGGTCTAACGTCAGGTTCTGAAGCTTGACTACCACCTTCACTCACAGAAGAAATGGATTGAATTGATGAACTTCTAGGAAAACCCCTTTTATTGGAATTATTTTGTAATTGCCACCGAAAAATGTTTCCACTGGCAAAATCTGAACTGTCGCGTTCATATTTTTAAATTTGTCAGCACTAATCGTTTTTTCCCATTTTTCCATGTCCTTCTCCAAATTGGTAATAGCTTCATGGAAACTAGCTGCTGTCATTTCTGACTGCAATTTCTTTTGCAGCTCACTAATCTCCTCTTCTAATTTAGATAAAGTCGCAATGTTCTTGTCAATTATAATTTAAATAAACTCTAGAGAGCAGGTGTTAGCCGCTTGTATCCATCTCTGGGTGAGATTACCATCCTCCAGATCAAATGTCGGGTGTACCTGAATGCGTAGGCCGCGTGGGACTATTTTTTGTTCCCCATAGTTTTGTAAGGCAGTCTTAGTCCACCACAGTTTTGTCTTCTTGTGCAGGGCATTTCTGTATTTCTTTAACAACTCTTGACTAGTAATGGATGTGTGAACCATGCCAGATCCTGCACCTTTTTTAAAAACATTGATTGCTTTAGCTAACCAAGTACTTTCCTTGGTCTTAAAATCCATAAGGGAAGGCAACTGTTGAAACAACAGCAAATAATTAGCTATAAACTCAAAAAAGCCTATTTGTATACATATGTATTTGCTCACAACAATTTATAAACACCAATGTCCTGTATATGGTATAACATGACACAACCAGAGCAAAATAATGCAAATATAATTTTTATTTATCAAAAACTTGAAAATTCAACATCAATTAAACATATTACCAATTCAGCAATAGTATGTAATATTCAAAAAGTGCAGGATAAAAAGGGACGGAACAGGCTTCCTAATACTTATATATGCTGCAAGGTAAAGACCCTATCAATATCGACATGCTAGCATAGGCACACTTAAAGCCATGAACAAATAAATGTCCATAACAGATTGGCTAATAATTAGCATGGTAAGATGCAGACTATCAGTGATAAATAGCAAGGGTATTAACAAAATGTCCACGCCAAGTCTATCTCAAATGCGATTTAAACTTTGGTCATTAGTCGCTGTTATGACCGGAACAAAGGATCATGAGTTACCCAAAAAAAACCTGTGTCTGACCACAACCAAATATAGCCCATAAAAGCATGTGAACAAAAATGAGTCACTACCTGGATCCTAGCAGCTTAGTACCGAGTGATAGGAGCCTCCGTCCCTCTGCCCCGACGTGCACGTTTCGCCCAGCTTCTTCGGGGGCGTGTCTAAGGCAGAGGGTGTGTGAGTTTAAAAGAAGAGCTCCATCCAATCAGGTCTGGGCTTGCAGCCCAAATATCACCGTCAGCTGGGAGTTTCTATGGCGCATGCGCAGTCCGTGCACCATCCTTTTACAGCTGCGCACTCCAGAGCGGTCTGGGTGAATTGGCCGAAGTTCCGTCACTAATCATGTGACTTGACTCGGCTTTTTCACCCTTCGTGACCGCGCTTGTCATGCGCTAGGACGCGCACAGAACAGCGCATGCGCACTACTCTCAGGAGCGGTGATAGAAGAATTTTTAACATAGATTGGAATAACCGTAAACATAGACCAGGTATGCATATCTAAACCTAAAAACTAGTGGAACCATTCACAGAATCAATTATAGTTCAAAAGAACAATTGCCCATATATCGCAGAGGTTCTCTATAAGGCCAGTATACTTATCTAAGGCTCATCATACCAATATGATTAGAGCTTATGCATACACATTTAAGATGGCAAAAACGGTTGAACACTTAATGACCTAGTATTAAAACGGCATTGCTAAGACAAAACACAACTTGAAGTCTCTAGATTAAACATGAACGGAACATGATTCAATTGAGGCTGTTTTCTTCATCCTTATATGGACAAACTGGTAGGTCCCTATTCTTGTTATTATTCTCTTCAAGCGATAGGCGTCCATTGAATGTCATAGCTGCATAAATATACCAATGTATCCACAAGACCCTGGAGGAGCTCAAAAATAGAAAAGTAAAACAAATGCAACAAAACACTTACACAAATTATTTACAATTCTTTAAAAAAAGAGATAAAAACTAGTGACTCCCAGCTGACGGTGATATTTGGGCTGCAAGCCCAGACCTGATTGGATGGAGCTCTTCTTTTAAACTCACACACCCTCTGCCTTAGACACGCCCCCCGAAGAAGCTGGGCGAAACGTGCACGTCGGGGCAGAGGGACGGAGGCTCCTATCACTCGGTACTAAGCTGCTAGGATCCAGGTAGTGACTCATTTTTGTTCACATGCTTTTATGGGCTATATTTGGTTGTGGTCAGACACAGGTTTTTTTTGGGTAACTCATGATCCTTTGTTCCGGTCATAACAGCGACTAATGACCAAAGTTTAAATCGCATTTGAGATAGACTTGGCGTGGACATTTTGTTAATACCCTTGCTATTTATCACTGATAGTCTGCATCTTACCATGCTAATTATTAGCCAATCTGTTATGGACATTTATTTGTTCATGGCTTTAAGTGTGCCTATGCTAGCATGTCGATATTGATAGGGTCTTTACCTTGCAGCATATATAAGTATTAGGAAGCCTGTTCCGTCCCTTTTTATCCTGCACTTTTTGAATATTACATACTATTGCTGAATTGGTAATATGTTTAATTGATGTTGAATTTTCAAGTTTTTGATAAATAAAAATTATATTTGCATTATTTTGCTCTGGTTGTGTCATGTTATACCATATACAGGACATGGGTATTAAAAAAGGGAAGAATGTTGGGTTCCCAGTTCACACTAATATATTGGATATGATTGCTCAGGAATGGGAACTGCCTGAGAAGTGCCTCAGCACCCTTTCGGAGATGAAGCACAGATTCCTCCTGGAGGGCGATGCCATCAAGTGGAATGTCCCCAAGGTGGACGTTCAGGTGGCTAGAGTTGCCAAAAGGACCACACTTCCATTTGAGGATTCTTCGCAGTTGAAAGACCCAATGGATAGGAAAATTGAGAACCTCCTGAAAAAATCTTGGGAGACGTCCACTGCCTCCCTAAATCTAATATAACTTCCATGTCTGTAGCTAGAGCCCTTTCCCGATGGTTGGAAGAACTAGAAGCTCATATCTCCCAGGGGACATCTAGAGCTGATCTACTAGACTCCCTACCCATACTTCATAGAGCTACGGGATTTTTAGCTGACGCCTCTATGGAGTCTGTAAGGGTCGCTGCCAGATCCCTGGTTCAGTCGAATTCCGCCAGAAAAGCCCTCTGGTTGAAAATGTGGAGTGGAGATATCACGTCAAAAACGAAATTATGTGCAATACCCTTTAAAGGCGAATATGTGTTTGGGCCCGCTCTGGAAGAGATTCTGGAAAAGGCAACAGACAGGAAAAAAGTTCTCCCAGAACAAAGGTCCGGCAAGAAGTTTTTTTCGTGCCTCACAGCCCCAGACTTCCCAATAAGGGGGTAAGGGTAAGACCGGGAGGTGGAGCTACGCCAAGGGTAGAGGGAAGAACATTTTTGTTCCCCAGCAGCAACACCAAAACAAACAATGACCACGACCTGGTAGGGGGAAGACTTTTGAATTACATACATCAGTGGCATACCATCACCAGTTGTCACTGGGTCCTGAACGTCATCAGGGACAGTCTAATGATAGAATTCAACTCCTCCCGTCCGAAAGGCATAAAAATCACCACCCTGCCATCTCTAAAAGATCAGAGATCGTTGTTAGCGGGACTGGAAAACCTATTAAATTCAAAGGCGATCTCCCCAGTGCCAGATGCAGAGCGAGGCCTAGGCCATTACTCCAGGTTGTTCCTAGTAGAAAAATTGTTGGGCGGGGCACGTATCATAAATTTGAAGGGGTTAAATCGACATGTGAAATATCGCAAATTCAAAATGAAGTCGATAGTCAGCCATCCCCTTGATCGGACTCCGCTATGTTATGGCAACCGTCGACTTAAAAGACGCCTATTTTCAAGTGCCAATCCATCCGACGCACAGGAAATACCTCAGATTCGTGGTTCAAAGGGGCTGGCAGGTAGAACACTATCAGTTCGATGTCCTTCCGTTCAGTATCTCATCAGCGCCGAGAGTCTTCTCCAAAATAATGGGGGAGGCTGTAGCCTTCATAAGGAGTCAAGGCATCTGCATAGTGGCCTCTAAAGCGGCAACCCTGGAATCTCACGTATCCCAAACCCTGGACATTCTAAGATCTCTGGGATGGATTCCAAATCTAGCGAAATCTCAACTGCAGCCCTCCACAACCAGAAAGTTTCTGGGGGTACTGCTCGACTCAGAAAAACAGGCATCCTTCCTTCCAGAAGATCACAGACAAGCGCTAATTGCGAAGGTCACAACATATAGGAGCATGAGATCCCCTACGATCTGGGAGAGCATGTCAGTGTTAGACTCCATGACAGCCTGCATCCAGTCAGTCGCGTGGGCTCAAGCCCATTCAAGAATTCTTCAGTCTCACATCCTGCGGAACTGGAATGGCCTTCCGAGTACCTTGTCAAAAAGGGTACACAGTCCCGGTCGTGTCAGAGCCTCACTAGTGTGGTGGATAGGTCCCAGGAACCTTCGCAAATAAGTGACCTTGTCTCAGAATCCGCTAGTATCAATAACAGATGCCAGCAAGAGGGTATGGGGAGCCATAATAGGTCATACTCCTCTGCAGGGTCTCTGGAACCAGGGCACCAGCAGGAAATCGTCCAACTTCAGAGAGTTGAGGGCGGTGGAAGAAGCCCTTCTGACGGCGGATCACTGGATCAGAGGACAACATATCCGCATATACTCAGACGATATGACGACAGTGGCTCATATAAAGCATCAGGGGAGTGCAAGATTCAACAGTCTGAAGGGCATCTCCAGTCGTATCTTTTGTTGGGCAGAAAACCATCTGCTTTCTCTAACAGCGGTTCATCTCAAAGGCACTTCCAATATCCAGGAGGACTTCCTGAGTCGCCAGGACATCCAGCCGGGGGAGTAGTGTCTGAAAAAGCAAAGCTTCAACATGCTGGTGCACAGATGGGGCCTTCCAGAGGTAGATCTCTTTGCGGCATGACAAAATGCACAAGTAAGACAATTCTTCTCCCTCAACCCCAGAGACAATCCCTTGGGGGTGGACGCCTTGGCCCAGGAATGGGATTTTCGCCTAGCCTATGCGTTTCCGCCAGTCCCCATATTGGCGCAGGTACTAAGGAAAATCCAGGAAAGTCGGACCCCTACCATCCTTGTGGCTCCGCTTTGGCCAAGGAGAAGTTGGTTCAGCCTGATCCTAGAGCTGCAGATACAGTCCTGTTCAGTTACCCGAGGAATACGACCTTCTTTCTCAGGGGCCCATATGTTATTACGATCCTCAGAAGTGGAAGCGGCTTGGTTGCTGAGACCCAGGTGCTGAGGGTTTAAGGACTATCAGAACCGGTAATCACTACACTGCAGAGATCTAGGAAGCCGGTAACCAATGCTATATATAATAAAATCTGGAAGAGATTCTCATCATTTTGTCTTCCTAACCTGCCAGATCCGCTTCACCCAAACATTGCGCAGATACTGGACTTTTTACAAAGGGTCCTAGAAATAGGCCTTAGACCCAGCACATTGAAGGTTCAGGTCTCTGCCCTGAGCTCAGTCTTTGATCAGGACCTAGCAGGCCATCGCTGGATCAGGAGGTTCATGGTCTCGGCCATTAGAATTAACCCTAACAAACGATTGATAACTCCCTCATGGGACCTTAATCTGGTACTCCAGGGGCTCACAGGTCCACCTTTTGAACCATTATCTTCTTGTTCTCCGCAAATGCTTGCTTACAAAACAACCTTCTTAGTCGCCATAACCACGGCCAGAAGAGTAGGAGAACTACAAGCCCTATCGATAAGAGAACCCTATTTACTAGTTAAGGAGGACTCCATAGTACTTAGTCTGGACCCTTCATTCCTTCCGAAAGTAGTCTCCAATTTCCACCGCTCACAGGAGATTTTTTTTTACCATCCTTTTGCCAGAACACGACAAATTCAAAAGAGGGGAAGTTCCACACTCTGGATGTCCGTCGCATTGTCCTGCATTACCTAGAGCGATCCGGCGCTTACAGAATTGACCAAAACCTATTTGTACATCACTCTGGTCAAAATAAAGGGAGAAAGGTGGTGAAAAGTACTATAGCTAGTTGGATAAGAAGAGCTATATCAGAGGTATATCATGCTCAAGATAAACTACCCCCAATAGGGGTTAAAACCCACTCGACAAGATCTACATCAGTCTCCTGGGCAGAAAGAGCAGGCGCATCAGTAGAGCAGTTCTGCAGGGCCGCTACTTGGTCTTCCCTACATACCTTTTCCTAACATTACAGATTGGACATATTGTCCAATAGGGACTTAGCCTTCGGCCGGAAAATACTCCAGGCAGTTGTCCCATCCTAGCGCAGAATTAGCTGGCATTCCTTCCTATGCTGTCGTGGAAGGTAACTAGAGAAAATAGAATTAGACTTACAGGTAATTCGGTTTCTAGGAACCTTCCACGACAGCGCTAATTCCCACCCAATTGTCCTGGATAAAAGTTATAGGATTCAGAAGGTAACCAGTGCTATGGTTCTCAGTTATAGGGAGATGGGAGGGCCTTTTAACCTCTCTGTTCCTGTTCCCCATCAGGACTAAGAGGCAACCTCCCTATAATGTCGTGGAAGGTTCCTAGAAACCGAATTACCGGTAAGTCTAATTCTATTTTTGTGATCAAATCGTGGCTGTGTGATTTGTGTGGCTATTTTCTTGCTGAAGGGGGCAAGTTTACCTATCAAATTGTGTATCATTTGTGTGTGTGGGTGCAGTATGAACGGAGACACAAAGTAATCACCGAAAAACAGTGTTTAGAAATAATAGAATAGATATATATATTGCATTATGTATGTGTATATATGTGTGTATATATATATATATATGTGTATGTATGTGTGTGTATGTATGTGTATATATATATATATATATATATATATATATATATATATATATATATGTATATATATGTATGTATAGGTATGTGTGTATATGTATAAAAGTGTGTATATGTATGTGTGTGTGTAAATAATTATTATAAACAGCGGGTGACATAAGTATTGAACACGTCACCAGTTTTCTAAGTATATATATATATATATATATATATATATATATATATATATAATATATATATATATATATATACATATATTTAAAGGTACTATTGACATGAAATTCTCACCAGATGTCTGTAACAGCCCATCCAATCCACACAAGCAAATCAAACCATAGATGTACATGTTTTATGTTTTGATATGATTTTTAATAATGAGAAATGACGAAAGAAAAATGTATTGAACATGCTTACTAAAATTTAATTAACACTTCATGCAAAGGTCTTTGACTCGGGTGTGATTTTTGGCTAATTTTTCCACACAAACAATCTTTGAAGGTTCCGTGAGCTCTTTCTTTCATATCTGAGCTTTAGTTCTTTACATAAATTTTCTATTGGATTCAGGTCAGGTGATTGGCTGGGCCATTCTAGCAGCTTTATTTTCTTTCTCTGAAACCAATTGAGAGTTTCCTTAGCTGTTTGATTGGGATCATTGTCTTGCTGAAATGTCCACCCTTGTTTCATCTTCAGCCTGGTAGGTGGCAGTAGATTTTTGTCAAGAATGTCTAAGTACATTTGTCCGTTCATCCTTCCTTCAATTATATGAATTTTGCCAGTGCCTTATGCTGAAAAACAGCCCCACACCATGATGTTCCCACCTCTAAACTTCACTGTTGGTATGGTGTTTTGGAGTGACGTGAAGTGCTCTTGGCCTCCAAACATGGTGTGTATTATGGCGTCCAAAGTGTTCAATTTTGAGCTCATCTGACCAGACAATTCTCCCTGCATTTCACATGCTTGTCTAAATGTTGTTGAGAACACTTTAAACTTGTTGAGTGTGCATACAGAGAATCTGGCAAGCAATGAGTCCAGATCTAAATCCCATTGAACACCTGTGGAAAGATCTTAAAATTGCTGTTGGAAGAAGGCACCCTTCAAATATTATGAGAGACCTGGAGCACTTTGCAAAATAGTGGTCCAAAATTCCAGTTGAGAGTTGTAAGAACCTTATTGATGGCTATAGGAAGCGATTGATTAGTTATTTATTTGAAAGGGTGTGCAACCAAATATTAAGTTGAGGGTGCCAACAATTTTAACTGGCCCATTTTGAGGGTATTGTGTAACATTATGTCCAATTTGCTTTTTTTTTTCTTTCCAATACTCGCAAATGAAATAAACATGTGTATAACATAATGTGCAGTTGCAATAATTTTGTGGGAGAAATACTTCATTTTATGGAACCTGTTCAAGGGTGCCAACACTTTCGGCCATGACTGTCCTTTCCTTCCTGATTCTCCTTATTCCTCTTTTGTTAAGAAGTACGGATTGATGTTCTGTTAAAGGGAACCTGTCACGTCCTTTTTAGCATGTAAACTGTCCCCAGTACGTTGTTAGTAATGCAATATGCTTTACTAACATGTTTTGGTATTCAAAAACAGGGGTCTAATATGTGCAAAGAAGCACTTTATATAGTTAGATCATACCTGCTCATTTTAGTTATAGGGGTGTGCTTCATTTTATTCAGTCACGGTTGGTGCCACCCATCCAACTTGAATGATGTTCCTGAGGTTGTGATAACGTCACTCAAATCCTCTGGATTCTCCTGCACAAGAAACACCGGTGGCTTTGATGTTACCGCCGGTCAGAGTGCTGCAGTTCCTACTCTGTCAAATGACAGTGTATGAGCCAGCATCTGTGACTGGCGGTAAAAAGGATACTGCCAGTCACAAGCGTCGGCTGATGAACACTACTCTCATACTACATCTGCTCTCGCTGATGGCAGCGAGAGCAGGCGTCTGTGCAGTAATTCAATTTTAAAAAAATTGCGTGGTTTCCCCTCTATGTTTGATAAACCGCACAGGTAAAGCGGATAGCTGAGTGTTATCAAATATTTTTTATTAAATTTAATTAAAACAGCTTGGGGTCCCTCATTTTGACAACCAGCCAAGCTACAGCTAGTGGCTGATATTCTCAGACTAGGAAGCCCAAAAATAGCAGCCCACGGCCGCCTCAGAAAAGGCGCCTCTCTTAGATACGCCATTTTTGGTGTTTTGCCACTCTTCCCATTTGCCCTGGTGCGGTGGCAAGTGGGGTAATAGTTGTGGGGTTGATGTCAGCTGTTTTATGGTAAGAAGTCCCCTTAGTTTTAACCCCTTCATGACCCAGCCTATTTTGACCTAAATGACCTGGCCATTTTTTGCAATTCTGACCAGTGTCCCTTTATGAGGTAATAACTCAGGAACGCTTCAACGGATCCTAGCGATTCTGAGATTGTTTTTTCATGACATATTGGGCTTCATGTTAGTGGTAAATTTAGGTCGATAATTTTTGCGTTTATTTGTGAAAAAAATGGAACTTTGGCCAAAATTTTGAAAATTTCGCAATTTTCAAATTTTGAATTTTTATTCTGTTAAACCAGAGAGTTATGTGACACAAAATAGTTAATAAATAACATTTCCCACATGTCTACTTTACATCAGCACAATTTTGGGAACAACATTTTTTTTTGTTAGGAAGTTATAAGGGTTAAAAGTTGACCAGTGATTTCTCATTTTTACAGCAAAATTTACAAAACCATTTTTTTTAGGGACCACCTCACATTTGAAGTCACTTTGAGGGGTCTATATGGCAGAAAATACCCAAAAGTGACACCATTATAAAAACTGCACCCCTCAAGCTACTCAAAACTACACTCAAGAAGATTATTAACCCTTCAGGTGCTTCACAGGAACTAAAGCAACGTGGAAGGAAAAAATGGACATATTAATTTTTCCAACAAAATTTTTCTTTTAGCATCAATTTTTTCATTTTTGCATGGGTAACAGGATAAAATGGACCCTAAAATGTGTTGGGCAATTTCTCCTGAGTACACAGATACCTCATATGTGGTCATAAACCACTGTTTGGGCGCACGGCAGGGCTCAGAAGGGAAGGAGCGCCATTTGACTTTTTGAATGGAAAATATGCTGGAATATTTAGCGGATGCCATGTCGCATTTGGAGAGTCCCTGTGTGCCTAAACATTGGAGCTACCCCATAAGTGACCCCATTTTGGAAACTAGACCCCCCAAGGAACTTATCTAGATGCAGAGTGAGCACTTTGAACCCCCAAGTGCTTCACAAATTGATCCGTAAAAAAAAGAAAGTACTTTTTTTTTCACAAAAATGTTCTTTTAGCCTCAGTTTTTCATTTTCACATGGGCAACAGTATAAATTGGATCCTAAAATTTGTTGGGCAATTTCTCCTGAGTACACAGATACCTCATATGTGGTCATAAACCACTGTTTGGGCGCACGGCAGGGCTCAGAAGGGAAGGAGCGCCATTTGACTTTTTGAATGGAAAATTAGCTCCAGTCGTTAGCGGACACCATGTCATGTTTGGAGAGCCCCTGTATGCCTAAACTTTGGAGCTCCCCCACAAATGACCCCATTTTGGAAACTAGACCCCCTAAGAAACTTATGCAGATGCACAGTGAGCACTTTGAACCCCCAGGTGCTTCACAAAAGTTTATAACGCAGAGCCGTGAAAATAAAAAATCTTTTTTTTTTTCTCAAAAAATGATTATTTAGCCCCATATTTTTTATTTTCACAATGGTTACAGGAGAAATTGGACCCCAAAAGTTGTTGTCTAATTTGTCCTAAGTACGCTAGTACCTCACATGTGGGGGAGAACCACTGTTTGGGCACACGTCAGGGCTTGGAAGGGATGTAGTGACGCTTTGAAATGTCGACTTGATGGAATGGTCTGCGGGCGGGCAGAGCCCCTGATGTGCCTAAACAGTAGAAACCCCCCACAAGTGACCACATTTTGTAAACTAGACCCCTCAAGGAACTTAACTAGATGTGTGGTGAGCACCTTGAACCCCCACGTGCTTCACAGAAGTTTGTAATGCAGAGCCATGAAAATAAAAAATCATTTTTTTCCTCAAAAACTGATTTTTTTAACCCGCAATTTTTTTATTTTCACAAGGGTAGCAGGAGAAATTGGACCACAAAAGTTGTTGTACAGTTTGTCCTGAGTACACTGGTACCCCATATGTGGGGGGAACCACTGTTTTGGCGCATGGGAGAGCACAGAAGAGAAGGAGCGCCATTTTGGAATGCAGACTTGATGGAATGTTCTGTGGGCGTCATGTTGCGTTTGCAGAGCCCCTGATGTGCCTAAACAGTAGAAACCCCCCACAAGTGACACCATTTTGGAAACTAGACCCCCCAAGGAGCTTATCTAGATATGTAGTGAGCACTTTGAACCCCAAGGGCTACACAGAAGTTTATAACGCTGGGCCATGAAAATAAAAAAATCATATTTTTTCCACAAACATGATCTTTTAGTCCCCAATTTTTTTATTTTCCCAAGGGTAACAGGAGAAATTAGACCTCAAAAGTTGTTGTCCAATTTGTCCTGAGTACGCTGATATCCCATATGTGGGAGAAAACTACTGTATGGGCACACTTCGGGGCTCGGAAGGGAAGTAGTGACGTTTTGAAATGCCGACTTGATGGAATGGTCTGCGGGCGTCATGTTACGTTTGCAGAGTCCCTGATGTGCCTAAACAGTATAAAACTCCCCACAAGTGACCCCATTTTGGAAACTAGACCCGCAAGGAACTTATCTAGATGTGTGGTGAGCACTTTGAACCCCCAAGTTCATCACAGAAGTTTATAACGCAGAGCCGTGAAAATAAAAAATCATTTTTTTTCCACAAAAATAATTTTTTAGTCCCCAATTTTTTTTCCCAACAGTAACAGGAGAAATTAGACCCCCAAAGTTGTTGTGCAATTTTTCCTGAGTACGCTGATACCCCATATGTGGGGGTAAACCACTGTTTGGGCACACGTCGGGGCTTGGAATAAAGGGAGCACTGTTTGACTTTTTGAACGCAAAATTTGCAGGAATCAATGTTGGCGCCATGTCGCGTATGGAGACCCCCTGATGTACCTAAATAGTGGAAACCCCTCAATTCTAACTCCAACCCTAACCCCAACACACCCCTAACCCCAACCCTAACCCCTACACACCCCTAACCCTAATACAAACCCTAACCATAACCCTAACTTCAACACACCCCTAACCCTAATCCCAACTCTAACCATAAACCTAACCACAAGCCTAACCCTAATCCCAACCCTAACCCCAAAACACCCCTAACGCTTATCCCAACCCTAACCCTAATCCCAACCCTAACCCTAATTCCAACCCTAACCCTAATTCCAACCCTAACCCTAATTCCAACCCTTACCCTAGTTCTAACCCTAACCCTAGTTCTAACCCTAAGGCTGGGTTCATATTGCGTTTTACCAGCCCGTTCAACACGTAGCGTTGACAGGCTGGTAACGGTATAGCATAACACGATCGCGTTATGCTATACCCGCTAGTGCAGAGGAATCAGCGATGATTCATCTGTGCTAGCGGTGATGGAGCCCAGACGCTGCAGCCTGCGTCCAAGGCTCCGTCACTGAATGACGACACGTCGCGAACGCATGCCGCTTCATGGCATGCGTTGCGATGCGCACACAAATGGGGTGAATGGCAGCGTTAACGGACTGCGTTACACCGCGTTATACCGCGGTGAAACGCAGTCCATCTAACGGACTGCCATAATGCAATATGAACCCAGCCTGACCCTAAGGCCCCGTGCACACGTTGCGGATTCACTTGCGGATTTTTCTAAAATCTAAAATCCGCAGGTAAAACGACCTGCCTTTTACCTGCGTATTTAGCGCGGATTTGCTGCGGTTTTTCTCTGCGGTTTTACGCCTATAATGGAATAGGTGTAAAATCGCTGCGGAATCCGCACAAAGAATTGACATGCTGCGGATTTAAAACCGCAGCAAATCTGCGCTGAAAAATCTGCAGCATGTGCACAGCGTTTTTTTTTACCATTTATTTGCATTGTACTGTACATGGTTTCTGGATCTGCTGTGAATCCGCAGCGCCAAATCCGCTGCGGATCCGCAGCGAAATCAGCTGCGGATCAGCAGCGAAATCCGCTGCGGATTAGCAGCGAAATCAGCTGCGGATCAGCAGCGAAATCAGCTGCGGATCAGCAGCGAAATCCGCTGCTGATCCGCAGCTGATTTAGCTGCTGATCCGCAGCTGATTTCGCTGCTGATCTGCTGCTGATTTCGCTGCTGATTCGCTGCTGATTTCGCTGCTGATCCGCAGCGAAATCAGCAGCGAATCAGCAGCGAAATCAGCTGCGGATCAGCAGCGAAATCAGCTGCGAATCAGCAGCGAAATCCGCTGCGGATCAGCAGCGAAATCCGCTGCGGATCAGCAGCGAAATCCGCTGCGGATCCGCAGCAAAATCCGCAACGTGTGCACAGGGCCTAATAGGAAAAAAAAAAAAATTCTTTATTATTTGTCCCTACCTATGACAGGGGGGGTTCACTTACTTTTTTTTATTTTGATCACTGTGACAGTTTATCACAGTGATCAAAATAAATTTTTTGACTATGCAGGGCGCACTGCGCATGCGCCGGCCGGCGGGCGCACTGCGCATGCGCCCGCCATTTTCCAAGATGGCGGCGCCCATGAAGAATCCCGGGCAGCCGCCGGGAAGGATCCAGGGACATCGGTGGACCGGGAGAGGTGAGTATGGGGGTCGGAAGTGAGGGGGGGGGATCGGAAGGTGGGGGCAGCGGAGGCCAGGAGGAGGGGTGCTTTTAGTGACGGCGGTGACCGACCGCTGCCATCTTTCGGTGGCGGCGGCCGATCGCCGCCGTGAATCCGTGTGGGGGGGTCAGGGCTCGGTGTCCAGCCATGGCAGATGCTATTGCAGCATCGGCCATGGCTGGATTGTAATATTTCACCAATTATATTGTTGAAATATTACAGATTGCTCTGATTGGCTGTTTCACTTTTAACAGCCAATCAGAGCGATCGTGGCCACGGGGGGGTTAAGCCAACCCCCCTGTGGTGAAGCACAAAGGGTCCTGTGCCGGCGGGTCAGGTGACCTTTCAGTGACCCCGGTCACCCGGCCCGCAGGGACGCGATCCTTTCATGACGCCACATAGGCGTCATGGGTCGGATTGGCACTGACTTTCATGACGCCTACGTGGCGTCATGGGTCGGGAAGGGGTTAATAACCAGAGGGAAAACTGATGACGGGGCTGATGTTAATATTCTGAGAACGGGCCAATAGCCTTAAAGATTTCCAGGCTATTAATATCAGCTCATAGCTGTTTGCTTAACCTTTTACTGGTTATTATAGGGGGGGACCCCACCCCCCCGAAAAATGAGGGTCCCCCCATAATCTATAACCAAAGGCTAAACAAACAAGCTGCGGCCTTAAAACCATGGCCACTTCTTAGGCTATTACTATCGGCCTCTCCCAGACTAAAAACAGACTCTCAGCCACCCCAGAAATGGTGCATCCATTAGATACACCAATTTTGGGGCTTAGCCTCGCTCTTCCCACTTGCAGTGGTGAGGTTGCATGTAGGGTACTAGTTGAAGGGTTTATGTCAGCTTTGTAATATCAGCTGACATCAAGCCCACAGGTTAGTAATGGTGAGGCGTCTATAAGATGCCCCCATTATTAACCAGTAGTAGTTAAAAACACAGCAAGAATAAAGTCCTTTATTTGAAATAAAACTTCCCACCCTCTTTTACCTATTTATTTAAAAAAAATTAAAAATAAACACCATATTCCTCACTTCTCCGACGAGAAAATAATCCATATCTGTCCCTCAAAGAAATCCAGCTCTGCTACATCTGGGTGGTTTGTTAAGTGCTGGCATGATGTGAGCTCTCAGCAAGTCAGCCATAACACAATGAGACAGGACAGTGAGAACACTCCTGCAGTGTGTAGCACTGATGTAAGAAAATTCTCCGGAGTCCATAGCTGATGTACCCCGGTCACCTCACTGCTCTCTGCATCAGAATTTTCCCACGATGTGGTGCAGTAATTGAGGTGACCGGGGTTCATCAGTTATGAACTCCAATGACCTTTCTCTGTCAGCGCTACACAGTGCAGGAGCATAATCACGGTCCTATCCCAGTGTGTGCCGGCTGACGTGGAGAGAAGTCGCATCATTGATGTGACTGCTCTCTAAATTATCCGGATTGTTGTGGGACAGATATGGATATTTTTCTCGTTGGACAGGTGAGGAATATGGTGTTTTATTATATTTGGTCATTTACAGTTGACATGGGCATCGAACGGTGGAAAGGTGAGTATAACTTTGCTTTTTTATTTTTTGTGAATAAATGTGTAAAAGAGGGTGTGGAGTTTTATTTCAAATGAATGACTTTATTCTTGCTGTGTCTTTTATTACAATCTATGGAGTCACGGACCGCTCCTGGCACATTAACCCCTGGCACACCGCGATCAAACATGATCGTGGTGTACCAGGGGCACAGGGAAGCATCGCGCAGGGAGGGGGCTCCGTGCGTGCATCCGGAGACCCTCAGAACAGCGCGATGCACATCGCGCTGTTCTGAGGCCTTCCTCCCTGCAAGACCCCGGATCCCAGATGGCCGCCGGGTCCTGCAGGGAGGCAGCTTCCTCAGTGCCTGCTAAGAGCAGGCGCTGAGAAAGCCTGCACCAGTGCCTGTGAGATCGCTGGTCTCACAGAGTGCTGTGCACACTGTGAGACCAGCGATCTGGTATTATACAGTAATGTCCCACCCTGGGACAAAGTAAAAAAGTTAAAAAAATAAAAATAACAAGTGTAAAAAAAAAATTCATAAAGGGAAAAAAAAAAATTCCCCAATAAATTCCTTTCTTCATGTAAATAAAAAAAAAAAAACAATAAAAGTACACATTTAGTATTGCTGCGTCCGTAACGACCCGCCCTATAAACCTGTCCCATTAGTTAACCCCTTTAGTGAAACCCTTAAAAAACAAACAAAAAAAAAAACAATGATTCATCATCATACCGCAGAACAAAAAGTGGAATAACACGCAATCAAAAAGACGGATATAAATAAACATGGTACCGCTGAAAACATCATCTTGTCCCGCCAAAAAATGAGCCGCCATACAGCATAATCAGCGATAGTGTTGAGCGATACGATACCGCAAGTATCGGGTATAGGCCGATATTAGCTCTATCGGACTTTCGATACTTAGTTCCGATATTTTCGTCTTATCGGATACCAGAATCGGAATTGTCACTGTCAGTGTCCGTCGGTCGGGTCTGTCAGGAGTCAGCGGCACTTACCTGGCAGAAGATCTCCGGCGGTCACGGGCTGGACTGCTTGATGGCCGCCATCATCTTTCCCCTGCGGTCACATGCAGTTTCTCGCGATAACTGCAGTGACTGCTGGGTAATCCCGGCCGTAAAGCAGTCAGTCCGATGACGTCACCGCCGGGGAAGCAGGTAATCAGCTGTGCTGCGTCGAGATGACAGGCTCTGCCTGTCATTGCGATGTAGCAGAGCTGGATCGTCGTGGGACTGTCATTACTATGGACTGCGTCGGACAGGTGGTATACTGTTGGTTTGTTTTTTTTCTTTTTTTACAGGAGATCGATGGCGTCGCAGGAATGAGTGTATAATAAAATTAATGAAAACTGTGTTGTCTCTTTTATTTCATTAAAATACTTTTTTCTTGCTGTGTCTTTTTTTTATACATTTAAAAACTTTGGGATTAATAATGGATCGGTGTCTTATTGACACCTCTCCATTATTAACCGGGCTTATTCTCACCGTGCAATCAACGGTGACATTAACCCCTTATTACCCCGCTTGCCACCGCTACAGGGCAGTGGGAAGAGCCGGGTAAAGTGCCACAATTGGCACATCTTTTGATGCGTCAAATGTGGGGCTGCTGTAGCCTGGTATTATCAGGCTGTTGAGGGCCAAAATCCATGGGCCTTGACAGTCTTTTAATACCAGGCCGCAGCAGTCTGCATTTTACTTGGCTGGTTAACAAAAATAGGGGGACCCCTACGCCGTTTTTTTTTCGAGGGGATCCCCTATTTTTGTTAACCAGCCAAGCTAAGCAGACTGCTGTGGCCTGGTATTATCAGGCTGGCAAGGTCCATGGATATTGGATCCTTACCAGCCTGAAAAACCAGGCCTCAGCAGTCTGCTTCATCTGGCTGGTTAACAAAAATAGGGGGGACCCCACGCCAAATTTTTTTTGAGGGGATCCCCTATTTTTGTTAACCAGCCAAGATATGCAGACTGCTGTGGCCTGGTATTATCAGTCTGGCAAGCAGGGTCGGACTGAGGCACCGGGACACCGGAGAAACCTACGGGGGGCCCCAGCTCCTGCGTGGTGGGCCCTGATTTGAAAGGATAGGTCGCGGGGCAGAGGGGGCGGTGGCCCCGGGGCCCGCGCTCTGAGGGGGCCCACCCGGAGCTACGATACAGTTACATTCTGCGGCAGAGCAGGGAGAATCGCTCTCCCTGCTCTGCCGCCCAGAAGCTATGGGGCCTGAACAGGCGTTGGGGGGGGCCCGGTGCCAGCAGTGAGCCCCCCACCCGTCATCGGAGGGTCAGCTGTATCGGCATCCAGCCGATAAAGCTGACAGCATGGAGAGAGAAGGAGCGAGCGCTCCTTCTCTCCCATAATCCCCCTTTCAGCGTATGACAGCGGGCGCAATAACATCACCTGCCGGCGCCCGCTGTCAGACGCTGAAAGGGAGAACAGTGAGCAGCACAGGAGCCGGGAGGTGAGTTTTTTTTTTATTTTTTTTTTAATGGGGGTGCAGTCGAGTCCTGGCTGGAGAAGTCGTCATGTCTGTGTGGGCCAGATGGAAAAGACATGAAAAGTGAACAATTCCATTAGAAAGAACATCAGCGGTAAGTCATTATCTGTACCTGTGCTGTAATCTATTATATGTTCTGTAGGACTGGTATTATTTAACACAGACCATATGGCGGTAATATCAATATTGGTCTTTTTATATATAGATTATTTTGGCCAACAGCGCGGTCATTTGCTGAGGTTCTCTGATGATGGGCCCACTCAGAAGTTTTGCCCCCACTAAACCAAAACCCTAGCTACGCCTATGGCTCTCTCTCTAGTCCTTCTTTCTCGCTCTCTGTTCTTTCCTTCTCGCTCTCTGTTCTTTCTTTCTCTCTTTCTTTCTTTCCTCTTCTTTCTCTGTTGTTCTTTCTCTCTCGCTGCTCTTTCTTTCTTTTCCTCAGTACCAGCCACTGTGCCCTCATTACCAGTCAGTGTGATCAGCAGTGCTAAATGGTTACGCTTGGGGCAAGGATATGGGTGTGATTAGCTGTGAAATGGGTGTTGTCGGGGCGTGGCCTAAAATTTTCAGCGGCGCGCAACACGCGCCGCAGCCTTTAATCCTCTTTCCTGTCTTCCAAATTTGGGAGGTATGCTGTATGACCTCCCTACAACTTCTGGCCATGCTCCGATGAGCGCGACGGATGGTCTCGTGAGGGATCTCCTCCCACACCTGGACTAAAGCATCCACCAACTCCTGGACAGTCTGTGGTGCAACGTGGCATGGCCTAAAATTTTCTGCAGCATGCACAGCGTGCCACAGCCTTTGTCCCTCTTTCCCTTATTCAAAGGTTGGGAAGTATGATGTTGGGCCGCAAGAATATATTTTCTCTGGTGGGCCCAAGGTACTCCAGTCCGACGCTGCTGGCAAGGTCCATGTATGTTGGCTCCTTAACAGCCTTAAATACCATGCCTCAGCAGCAGGGGCGTACATATAAATCATGGGGCCCCATAGCAAAAGTCTGAATGTTCCCCACCCCCCCAAAAAAAAAACCCAGAGGCATTGTAAATGTAAAGTGCCAGCACAGTGAGGGAAGTTGAGTCGCACAGAGACAGGGGTTTTGGGGGGTACTCGGCACCGATCATGTCGACTTCTATGGGGGATGTCACGAGTAGCACAGCTCGGTCCGTGACCTGGGTTATCACTGGAATGTGGGATATTTCCAGGGGATGATAGAATGTTTGTGTAGTTTGTCGTGACGCCACCTGTAGTACCTGGTCAGGGTGACCAGCGCTGCTGTGCAGGTCCTCTGGCAGGGATGGTGTAGTGCAGCTAGGTGATAAGTCTTGTACAGGTAAGACGGTATCCTTCCAGGGCAGATAGATGTGAGATAGAGCAATGGTGCAGAGTGATGTAACAGAGTGGAGTATGCGACGTAGTAAGAAAGCAGGAAAGGAAACAATTCTTACTACAAAGACATGCAGCATAAGGCTGCCTCAACCCCTCCCATCCAACTAGCTACACCCTGTTCTAACCAGCCTGAGCTAGACCATCCCATTGGGTCCGCCTACACTCAGCTGGCATAGTGTACTGTTGAATGCAGTGGTTGGAGTCAATGGGGTGTTTCCTCCTTACCTGAGAGTAAGTTGTCACACCGCTGGGTGCGATGCAACATCTCTGTGGCGACTGGACCCTCGGGTGCTTCTGTCTTTTCACAAATGCCGGCTTTACCCGGCAATTGAATCAGAGGCTATTTTACTATGTAGAAGTGAATAAACTATAAATATATGTATATATATATATATATGTCACAATGACATGTATATATATAATATATATATATATATATATGTATTCTAAGTGTGTATATTTTGTGTTTACAAGGAAAGAAAGTGTTTTTTTAGTTGCGATATTTTGTTCCCATAGACTTACATGGGACTTCCGGTATCGGAATCGGATATCGCCGATATTTAGTGATATCGGCGATACCATTCCGATCCGATATTTTTAGATATCGAGCAGTATCGCTCAACACTAATCAGCGAAAAAATAAGTAATAGCTCGCAGAATAAAGCGATGCAAAAATAATTATTATATATAATCGTTTTTATTGTATAAATGCGCCAAAACATAAAAAAAATGATACAAATGAGGTATCGCTGTAATCGTACTTACCCGAAGAATAAAACTGCTTTATCAATTTTACCACACGCGGAACGGTATAAACGCCCACCCCCGCAAAAGAAATTCATGAATTGCTGATTTTTGTTCATTCTGCCTCCCAAAAATCTAAGTAAAAAGCGATCAAAAAATGTCATGTGCCCAAAAATGGTACCAATAAAAAAGTCACCTCATCCCGCAAAACATAAGACCTCACATGACTCTCTGGGCCAAAATAAGAAAAAATTATAGCTCTCAAAATGTGATGGTGCAAAAAATATTTTTTGCAATAAAAAGCGTCTTTTAGTGTGACAGCTGCCAATCATAAAAACCCGCTATAAATAGTAAATCACACCCCCTTTATCACCCCCTTAGTTAGGAAAAATAAAATTAAAAAAATGTATTTATTTCCATTTTCCCGTTAGGGTTGGGGCTAAAGTTAGGGTTAGAGTTGGGGCTAAAGTTAGGGTTAGGGTTGGGACTAGGGTTACGGGTGTGTTAGGGTTAGGTTTGTGGTTAGAGTTATGATTAGGGTTGGGATTAGTGTTAGGGGTGTGTTGGGGTTATGATTAGGGTTAGAATTGGGGGTTTTCCACCGTTTAGGCACATTAGGGGCTCTCCAAACGTGACATGGCGTCTGATCTCAATTCTAGCCAATTCGGCGTTGAAAAAGGCAAACGGTGCTCCTTCCCTTCTGAGCTCTGCCATGGGGTCCAATTTCTCCCCTTACCCTTGGGAAAATAAAAAATTGGTGACTAAAGATCATTTTTGTGGGAAAAAAATAGGATTTTTTATTTTCATGCCCGGGCATTATAAAATTGTGTGAAGCACTTGGAGGTTCAAAGTGCTCACCACAGATCTAGATATGTTCCTTAGGGGTCTAGTTTCCAAAATGGGGTCACTTGTGGGGGATTTCCACTGCTTAGGCACATCAGGGGCTCTGCAAACAACATGACACCCATCAAAGTCTGCATTCCAAAATGTCATTACTTCCTTTCCGAGCCCTGCCGTGCACCCAAACAGTATTTCCCCCACATATGGGGTATCAGCGTACTCAGTACAAATTGGACAGCAACTTTTGGGGTCCAATTTCCTTGGGGAAAAAAAAAAATTGGAAAATTGGGACTAAGAAATAATTTTTGTGGAATTTTTTTTTTTTTCACACCCAGGCATTATAAACTTTAGTGAAACACTTGGGGTTCAAAGTGCTCACCACAGATCTAAATAAGTTCCTTAAGGGGTCTAGTTTCAAAAATGGTTTCACTTGTGGGGCGTTTCCACTGTTTAGGAAGATCAGGGGCTCTCCAAACATGACATGGCATGCAGCCAATTCTGCGTTGAAAAAGTCAAACTGCGCTCCTTCCCTTCCGAGCTCTGCCATGCACCCAAATAGTGGTTTACCCCCACATATTGGGTATCAGCGTACGCAGGACAAATTGCACAATAACTTTTAAGGTGTTGTTACCCTTGGGAAAATAAAAATTGAGGTGAAAAGATCATTTTTGTGGAAAAAATGATTTTTTAATTTTACGGCTCTTCGTTATAAACTTTAGTGAAGCACTTGGGGGTTCAAAGTGCTCACCACAGATCTAGATAAGTTCCTTTGGGGGTCTAGTTTCCAAAATGGACTCACTTGTGCCTAAACAGTGGGAATCCCCCACATCAGGGGCTATCAAAATGCGACATGGCGTCCAATCTCGATTCCAGCCAATTTTGGTTTGAAAAAGTCAAATGGCGCTCCTTCCCTTCCGAGCTCTGCCGTGCACACAAACAGTGGTTCCCCCCCACATATCGGGTATCAGCGTACTCAGGACTAATTGGATAACAACTTTTATGGTCCAATTTCTCATGTTACCCTTGGGAAATTATAAAATTGGTGACTTAAATATCATTTTTGTGGGAAAAAATAGGATTTTTTATTTTCATGCCCGGGCATTATAAACTTGTGTGAAGCACTTGGGGGTTCAAAGTGCTCACCACAGATCTAGATAAGTTCCTTAGGGGTATATTTTCCAAAACGGGGTCACTTGTGGGGGGTTTCCACTGTTTAGGCACATCATGGACTCGGCAAACTGGAATGCAGACTTTGATGGGTGTCATGTTCAAAGCGTCATTACTTCCTTTCCGAGCCCTGAAGTGCGCCCAAACAGTATTTCTCCCCCACATATGGGGTATCAGCGTACTCAGGACAAATTGGACAACAACTTTTGGGGTCCAATTTCCTTGGGAAAAATAAAAAATTGAGAACTAAAAAATAATTTTTGTGGATTTTTTTTTTTCACACTCAGGAATTATAAACTTTAGTGAAGCACATAACAGATCTAGATAAGTTCCTTAGGGGTCTAGTTTCCAAAATGGTGTCACATGTGGGGGGTTTCCACTGTTTAGGCACATCAGGGGCTCTCCAAGCGTGACATGGTGTCCAATCTCAATTCCCGCCAATTTTGGTTTGAAAAGTCAAACGGCGCTCCTTCCCTTCCAAGCCCTTTCGTGTGCCCAGACAGTGGTTTTCCCCTACATATGGGTATTGGCGTACTCAGGAGAAATTGCACATCTTTTTCTGTCCATTTTCTCCTTTTACTCTTGTTAAAATAAAAAAAATTGTTTGTAAAAGATCATTTTTGTAACTAGAAAGTTAAATGTTCATTTTTTCCTTCCAAGTTTCTTCAGCTACTGTGAAGCACCTGAAGGGTTAATAAACTTCTTGAATGTGGCTTTGAGTACCTTGAGGGGTGCAGTTTTTAGAATGGTGTCACTTTTGGGTATTTTCTGCCATATAGACCCCTCAAAGTGACTTCAAATGTGAGGTGGTCCCTAAAAAAAAATGGTTTTGTACAATTTGTTGTAAAAATGAAAATCGCTGGTCAACTTTTAACCCTTATAACTTCGTAACAAAAACAAATTTGGTTTCAAAATTGTGCTGATGTCAAGTAGACATGTGGGAAATGTTATTTAGTAACTATTTTGTGTGACATATTTCTCTGTTTTAAGGAAATAAAAATTCAAAGTTTGAAAATTGCAAAATTTTCAAAATTGTCGCCATATTTCCATAGTTTTCATAAATAACCGCAAGTTATATCGAATAAATTTTACCACTATCATGAAGTACAATGTCACGAGAAAACAATCTCAGAATCGTGAAGATCCGTTGAAGTGTTCCAGAGTTATAGCCTCATAAAGAGAGAGTGGTCAGAATTGTAAAAATTGGCGCGGTCATTAACGTGCAAACCACCCTTGGGGGTTAAGGGGTTAAAGCCATGTTTCCTGCGCTGTCACGCAGATGACAGCGTGGGAAACAGCTGTTCGGGCCCTCTTCATCTGAATGAGGTCTCAATTCGAGTACCGTTCTCGTACATTAACTTTTTTTTTTTTTATTTAATGTTCGGCCGGACCCTAACATCCACGTGTTTTGACCATCTTAAGTTGTCAGTTATTTCATCATTCTTTGAAATTATTTTTGCAGATCATCTCTTATAATGCCCTAAAAAATGTTGCACACCGTTAATGTCAAACTAATCGGATGGTAGTTGCTTGGTCCTACTTATCTTTCTTAAATATTGGTACTTCATCAGCCATCCTTTGGCATCGATCCTGTTACCACAGAGTCTAAGAAGATAAGATACAACTGTCTCTCAATTACTGAGCTTAATTTGCACAAGTACATAAATTCCAAACATATGGTCAAAAACTGTTTTATGTAAAACTCCCTCAAAAGACAAGGGGACATTCCCTCTGCTTGGAGAAAAAAGGCTCACACCCCAGAGGAGGCAAGGTTGCTTTACCATAAGAACGATTAATCTGTAATTGTCTACCTCTATAACTGATCACAAGGGAAACTGTATGGTTTCAAAAAATGCTCTTTTAGAAGAAAATAACATAGATGTTTATGTAAATGTGCAAAATTCTATTCTGAATGCTTGGTCCACTGGATTAAAAATTGGGATCAAGAGTGAAAGATTAGCTCTTTTAGAGGGGACGATATCATGCATTGAGGCTGTGCATGTACCTCTTCCATTTTTTTCTTTCCCATTCCTCCGTTGAACTTGACAGACTTTCAATCTTTTTTTTTCAACTGTATTAACTACCGTATGTTGCTTATGTTTTTGGATGTTGGACTATTGTTGTTAGTAAGTTATTATACTGCTATGTGAAGTGAATGCAAAGGCATATAGTAAAAGGAAATGGCATTATTAATACTTTCCTAAATCCAATTAACTAGCAAATCATATTTGTTTTGTCTAAGAAGGAATTCACTATATAAATAAAATGGCTGCTCTCTTGATATCACTGGTTATGGGGAGCATGTGTAGTAATGCCTCCACCCCACCTTTCCTATGTAGGAAGATGTTCTCGTAATGAATATTCTGTTTCTAATGCTGGAGGTGCTGAGGCAAGAAGAGGCTAATCACACTGTGTAATCCAATATTTGAGATACCAGATGTGATGAGATAAGACTGCTCTCAATGCTGATCATACTGTCTCTCTGATCTTATACTGGAGATACCAGGAGTACTAAAGTAATAATAGACCAATTACAATGCCGTTCACCCTCTTTATGATTGAATATTGGAAATAGCAGGAGTACTGAGCAGTGTTGTACTGGTCTAGCAGATGACCACAGATTCCTCTGGTGATCCCAAGCCTCTCTTAGGGGTCCCTGGGTTGATTGGAATATGATGCCAAATTTGTTGTTGGCCTCCTGCACCCAAGATGTCAGAATCTCACTGTTAGCTGCATCTTATGGATGCAGATAATGTATAAAATGGTGGAGGAGAGAGTTGATGGCTCTCTCCTCTTCCACCATTTAGCATGTGCATCTGAGACTGTATGCAGCTGGCATGATGATATCACTAGATCCCTCCTAGTTTGCAGAGCCTCAGACCATATGCAGAAATGGGCAGCATTCCAGGGGGGACAAGATTAGGTGTTTTGTTTTTTTTCAGTCATTACTCTTGTGGGCCACCATATAGTGTGAGGAGGCTTTTGGGGTCATACTGTGTATAGAAAGACTGAGGGGACATCATACTGTGTCTGGGCATCAAACTTTGCTGTGATCACACTGGGATCATCATACTGTGCTTATGTTGGGGAAATCACTTGACGGTATCATAATATGTTTAGGGGTTGGCATTTTGGAGGGCATCATACACAAAGGGAGCTATTAAAGGAATATCTTACTGGGTGAAAACACTATGGTGCTTCTCTGGGCAAATTACATTATGACCCAACCCTCAGATATGACATTGATATTAGATTGGCGGGGTCTAATAGCAAACACCCCTACTGATCAGTTGTAATAGCCTTTGGCAGTATCCGGATATTAACGGTTACAAAGCACCACTGCACTGCTGTCCCCAACGTGTCATTTTACATTGTCATTAAAGGTTTTTTTTCTAGGCCAGGGGGAGAAATAACAGTTTGCATACTACAAATTTCTAGGTTTAAATTTTGTTTGTTGGTTTGATAATGACAACAATAACACTGGTCTACAAAAAAAATTCTGGCATGGACTTTAAGAACAGTTTTAGACTAGTTTGAGGGTGCTGAATTCAAATCTGATCTTATAATTTCTCTATCGCATCACGTTTTTGCGCTATCGGTATATAGCTCATTTTCATGAATTCCATGATAAATATAAGTAGTGTATGAAAAGTGCCAGTTTAAGATTGTTCTAGAGAGGTTACAATATAATGTTCATGGGTGGTTAATTTGTGTTGATTTGAAAATGGTTAACTTTCTTTTGGGTCTGCAAGGAGGGTGCACAAAACACCCTTGTTTTCTGTGCTACTGGGACAGTAGAGCTACAGCAGAGCATTGGGTGAAAACTGAATGGCCTCAGACAGAGTTTGGCATTTGGTGATAAGAATGTCATCCATGATCCTCTAGTGGATAGGAAGAACATTGTCTTTCCTCCCTTGCACATAAAACTTGGATTGATGAAGCAGTTCGTCAAAGCTCTCAATCACAGTGGAGAATGCTTTATATATGTTCAACTTTTCCTGGTCTTAGTGAAGAGAAGAAAAAGGCTGGAATATTTGATGGACCTCAAATAAGAACACTTATGAGAGACCCAAATTTTATCACATCAATGAATGAGACAGAAGAAAGAGCTTGGAATGCATTTTGTAATGTGGTGCAGAATTTTCTAGGGAATAAGAAAGCAGATAACTATGAAGAGATTGTGGAAGAGCTACTAATGAGTCTCGAAATCTTGGATGTAGAATGAGTATCAAGATTCACTATTTACACAGCCATTTGGACTTTTTTCCAGAGAACCTTGGGGATGTGAGGGAGGAACAAGGGGAGCGTTTTCATCAGGACATTAAAACAATGGAAGAACGGTATCAAGGCCGGTAGGACTCACATATGATGGCTGACTATTGCTGGAGCTTGATGAGATACAACCCAGAAGCTGTACATCACAGATCAGCCAAGAAAGAAAGTTCAAATAACTGCCATTTGCCATTCATCTGTGTGCCATATATATGTGTTTTTATATTTTGTAGTTTCATTCTGTAAGTATATTTGATTTGCTGTACATAGAAAATCATGTGTTTTTATCATAAAACATTCGATAGGAGTAATTTTCACCAAAAATTTAAAATATCTCGAAATCCTGATGTGATAGCCAAAAACGGAGTTCATATTCGTAATCAGCAGCCAAAATTGACTTAAAATATGTTTTAAAACCTTTTGCCAGAAAAATTGCGTTGACCTGTGTAATCTTTACATACGGTATATAGCGGCAACATATTCTGCAGCACTTTACAATTCAAATAGTTCATCACATGATAGGTCATGTGATTTGCACATTTGTGACTAACTGCTTCTCTCAATGCTTTAACATTTGTGAAGATTATGCAAATCACATATGAGTGATCACATGATGACCAAAGCAGCAAGCAGAGCTGAATCGTAACATTGTGCTCCTTAAGATACAGTACCTAATGAAAATTCACTATGGTACAAAAATTTTTTTTTGAGAAATTGGTTTTCTATGGATGAAAAGTGGGCCCACAGAATTAAGTCCTCTAGCATGTTCATTGTTCCTCGGTCTGACAATGGTGCTGAGGTAAGAGGCTGCTCACACTGCTGAACACCATTTCTTTCTGATTTAATACTGGAAATAACAGGTCGTGAGGGAAGAAGAAACTGTTCACAAAGCTGTCCATCCTGTCTTATTGATCTAATAGTGGAGATATAAGGGGAACAAAGGTAAGACGACGCTGCTCACACTGCTGTACACTGTTCTCTGATCAAGTAAGGGCGATATCAGGGGTGCTAAAATAAGAGGATGCTCACATTGCTGCCATCATGTGTTTCTTATCTTATACGGGGAATACCAGGGGTGCTAAGGTAAGAAAAGGCTGCTCACACTGTTGTCCACACTGTATTTCTGAACTAATATTGAAAATACCAGGAATGCTTAAATAAGAGGATACTCACACTACTATCTGCAATCTTTTTTTCTGAATGCTGAGCAGTTGCTATGAGCTGGAGATAATCTACACCATGTATTGTCAGCTACCTCCATAGAAGCGGCACTTCCCACTACACATGTTCAATTAACATTCTTGAATTTTTATTTTCATACAAAGGGTCTTTTTTGCAGGACAAGTTGTATTTTTTATTGGCATCATTTGAGATACAATGATATATTGTATTTTTTTATACGATCAAATAGAAAAAAAATGGACCTCAAGGGTCATCGTGTCAACCTCCTGCTCAATGCGGCGCAAGATTCACTTAGCCATCTCAGATGTCTCTGTTTGAAGACTTCCATTAAAGAAGTCTCACAACCTCTCGTGGCAGCCTGTTTCACTCATTGATCACCCTCACTGTCAAAAAGTTTTTACTAATATCTAATCTGTATCTTCTCCCTTTCAGTTTCATTCCATTACTTTTTGTGTTCCATGTGCAAATGAGAAAAATGATGATCCCTCTACACTGTGACATCCCTTCAGATATTTGTTGACCGCTAGTAGCTTAGCCTTCTTTTTTGCAAGCTAAGCATTCCCATATCCTTTAACCGTTCCTCGTAGGACATATTTTGCAGTCTGCTTACCATCCTGGTAGCTCTTCTCTGAACTTGTTCCAGTTTTTCAATGTCTTTTTCAAAGTTTAATGCCCAGAACTGGACACAGTATTCCAGATGAGGCCTGACCAAGGAGGAGTAAAGGGGGATAATTACTTCACGCAATCTCGACTGTTTCTCTTAATACATCCCAGAACTTTTTTTTTGCTGCTGCATCACACTGTTGACTCATGTGCAGTCTGTGATCTATTGGTATACCCAAGTCTTTTTCAAATGTGCTGTTACTTAGTTCTAATCCTCCCATTCTATAGATGTAATTTTCATTTTTCTTGCCCAGCTGTGGAATCTTGCATTTCTCCCTGTTAAATACCACTTTTTGTCATTTGTCCATTGTTCAAGCTTATCCAGATCCTTCTGAATTCTTTCTCTGTCTTCTCTAATGTTAGCTATCCCTCCTTGCATTGTCTGCAAATTTGATTAGTTTACCTTCAGTTCCCTTATCTAGATCATTTATAAAAATGTTGCATAATACTGGGGCCAGGATAGAGCCTTGTATCCTACTTGAAAGACTTTTCCAATTGAATGTGTAACCATTTATTACCACTCTTTGAGTACGATCACTGAGCCAGTTATGAATCCACCTAACCATAGCCTTGTCAATCCCATATTCTGTCATTTTTTCAATAAGGATAGTATGAGATACTTTATCAAATGCTTTGCTGAAGTCTAGATATGCTATATCTACCACATTTCCCTGATCCACTCAGTTAATGATTCCATCATAGAAGGAAATGAGATTAGTCTTGCATGACTTGTTTGCTGCAAACCTATTTTCATTTAGTTTGTTTTTGTTCTTTCTTTCCACTTATAATAGCAGGGTTCTCAAAAGAATTCATTAGCTGCATATTTTTTCCTGGCTGTATATTTCCCATCCTATATTGCTCTAGCTTAAAGCTCTGCTCAGAAGTGTAGCAGGGCGTCTACCAAATATATGTTTTCCTGTTTTCATACGATGCAGCCCATCTCTAGCAAGGAGTCTGTCATACAGGTAATTCACTCCATGGTTCAAGAAACCCAAAACATTGCTCATGCCACCATCAACGTACAGTGGTGGCCAAAAGTAATGGCACCCCTGCAATTCTGTCAGATAATACTCAGTTTCTTCCTGAAAATGATTGCAATCACAAATTTTTTGCTATTTTTATCTTCATTTAACCCCTTAATGTCCACTGACATGCACAGTCCGTCATGGCAAGGTGTCAGTTTTGGCACCTTGACGGACTGTGCACGTCATGCCTTTGAACTACCACTGCGTGTAAACACGCAGTGGTAGTTCAGTGCCGACAGCTGTCACAGACAGCTGACAGGCACAGCAAGCGGTGCGGGGACCTTTGCAGTCAGTCCCCGCACCTACAGCGCTGTGATTGGTCAGTCAATGTGACTAACCAAACACAGCAGCGATCAGGCAGAAGAGGCTGAAATTTCAGCCTCTTCTGCCCAATCAGTGCAGGAGCTCGCCGCTGCAGTGGCCGAGCTTCCTGCACTGAGCCAAGAGCGGCGCCCCCGCCGCCCCTGGCTGTTAACCCCCTGACTGCTGCGATCGAGTGCGATCGCAGCGCTCAGGGGGAGAGGCAGAGGGTCGGGAGCTCCCTCTGCCTCAGATCGGCACCCCGCAATGTATTTGCAGGGCCCGATCTCTGCCTTGATGACCCGGGGGTTGTCATGACAACCCCCGGGTCATCTAGCTACGGAAAGCTGCTGTGATCATGGTCACAGCAGCTTTCACTATAGGTACAATGCATTGCAATTCATTGTACCTGCAATCAAAAGTAAAAAAGTGAAAGTCCCATAAAGGGACATAGTAAAAAAAAAAAAAGAATTTTTTAAAAAAAATTGTAAAAAAATATATTCAAAAATATTTTTAAAAAATTGCCCTAAAAAATACACATTTTTATGTAATAAAAAAAACAAAAAAAATACACGTTTGGTATCGCCGCGTCCGTAAAAATCCCATCTATAAAAGCGTAACCCTAGCTAACCGCTTCAGTGAAAGCCGTAAAAAAAACCACAAAAAGTAGTAAATTATACTTTTTCCAAGGGGTATCATTATACCGCTTGGAAAAAGTGCAATAACACGCGATCAAAAAGTCAGATATAAATAATCATGGTACCGCTGAAAACGTCATCTTGTCCCACAAAGAACAAGCCGCTATACAGCATCATTAGGAAAAAATAAAAAAGTTATAGCTCGTAGAATAAACTGATGCAAAAATAATTATTTTTCTATAAAAATTTTTATTGCGTAAAAAACGCCAAAACATAAAAGAATATATAAATGAGGTATCGTTGTGATCGTAGGGTCCCGAAGAATAAAGCTGCTTTATCAATGTTACCACACGCGGAATGGGGAAAAAAAAAAACAATTCCTTAATTGCTGGTTTTTGTTCATTTTGCTTCCACAAAAATCGGAATTGGATGCGATCAAAAAACATTATGTGCCCGAATATGGTACCAATGAAAACGTCAGCTCGTCCCGCAAAAAATAAGCCCACAGATAACTCTGTCGGACGAAATATGGAAAAATTATAGCTCTCAAAATACGGCGATGCAAAAAATTTCTTACAAAAAATTCTTCCAAAAAAGCATCTTTTAGTGTTTGACAGAAGCTAAACATGAAAAAAGGGTATAAATCTTGTATCGCTGTAATCGCACCGACCCGAAAAATAACGTCGCCTAATCACTAATCCCGCACGAGGAACGGCGTAAAAAAATAAAACCAATTCTTCACCTTTTGTGGATTTGTTCATTCTTCCTCCCAAAGATCGCAGTAAGGCGATCACAGTGGTTCCCCCCCACATATGAGGTATCGGCGTACTCAGGACAAATTGCACATCAACTTTTGGGGTCCTATTTCTCCTGTTACCCTTCTAAAAATAAAAATTTCACTTCTGTGAAGCCCTTGGGGGTTCAAAGTGCTGACCACACATCTAGATAAGTTCTTTGGGGGGTCTAGTTTGCAAAATGGGGTCACTTGTGGGGGTTTCTACTGTTTAGGCACATCAGGGGCTCTCCAAGCGTGACATGACATCCGCAGACCATTCCATCAAACTCTGCATTCAAAAACGGTGCTCCTTCCCTTCTGAGCTCTTCCATGCGTCAAAATAGTGGTTCCCCCCCACATATGGGGTATCAGCGTACTGAGGACAAATTGCACAATAGCTTTTGGGGTACAATTTCTCCTGTTACCCTTATAAAAATAAAAATTTGGGGGCAAAAAGATTATTTTTGTGGAAAAAAATGATTTTTTTATTTTCTTGGCTCTACGTTATAAACTTCTGTGAAGCACTTGGGTGTTTAAAGTGCTCACCACACATCTAGATAAGTTCCTTGGGGGGTCTAGTTTCCAAAATGGGGTCACTTGTGGGGGGTTTCTACTGTTTAGGCACATCAGGGGCTCTCCAAACGTGACATGACACCCGCAGACCATTCCATCAAAGTCTGCATTTGAAAACGGCGCGGCTTCCCTTCCGAGCTCTGCCAGGCGCCCAAATAGTGGTTTACCCCCACATATGGAGTATCAGCGTACTCAGGACAAATTGCACAATAACTTTTGGGGTCCTTTTATCCTTTGAAAAATAAAAATTGGGATGAAAAGATCATTTTTGTGGAAAAAAATATGATTTTTCAATTTTACGGCTCTACGTTATAACCTGTGAAGCCCTTGGGGGATCAAAGCTCTCACAACACATTTAGATAAGTTCCTTGGGGGGTATAGTTTCCAAAATTGGGTCACTTGTGGGGGGTTTCCACTGTTTAGGCACATCAGGGACTCTCCAAATGCGACATGGCATCCAATCTCAATTCCAGCCAAAAAAGTTAAATGGCGCTGCTTCCCTTCCAAGCTCTGCCATGCGCCCAAATAGTGCTTTACCCCCACATATGGGGTATCAGCGTACTCAGGACAAATTGCACAATAACTTTTGGGATGCTTTTATCCTTTGAAAAATAACAATTGGGGGTGAAAAGATCATTTTTGTGGAAAAAATATGATTTTTAAATTTTACGGCTCTACGTTATAACCTTCTGTGAAGCCCTTGGGGGTTCAAAGTGCTCACCACAGATCTAGATAAGTTCCTTGGGGGGTCTAGTTTCCAAAATGGGGTCACTTATGGGGGGTTTCCACTGTTTATGTACAACAAGGACTCTCCAAACGCGACATGGTGTCTGCTCTCGATTCCAGCCAATTTGACATTCAAAATCTCAAATGATGCTCCTTCCCTTCTGCCGTGCGCCTAAAGATTGGTTTTCCCCCACAGATGGGGTATCGGTGTACTCAGGAGAAATTGTACAACAAATATTGTGGTTCATTTGCTCCTGATACCCTTGACAAAATTTAAAAAATTGTGTCGAAAGAAAAATTTTAGGAAAAAAAGTTAAATGTTCATTTTTTCCTTCCATATTGCTTCAATTCTTGTGAAGTACCTAAAGGGTTAATAAACTTCTTGAATGTGGCTTTGAACACCTTGAGGGGTGCAGTTTTTAGAATGGTGTCACTTTTGGGTATTTTCTGTCATATTGACTCCTCAAATTCACTTCAAGTGTGAGGTGGTCCCTAAAAAAAATGGCTTTGTAAATTTTGTTGGAAAAATGAAAAATTGCTGGTCAACTTTAAACACTTATAACCTCCTAACAAAAAAAAATTTTGGTTCCAAAATTGTGCTGATGTAAAGTAGACATGTAGGAAATATTATTTATTAACTATTTTTTGTGACATATCTCTCTGATTTAATGGCATAAAAATTAAAAGTTTGAAAATTGTAAAATTTTCAAAATTTTTGCCATATTTCTGTTTTTTTCATAAATAAACACAAGTTATATCGAAGAAATTTTACCACTAACATGAAGTACAATATGTCACGAGAAAACATTCTCAGAATTGCCAAGATCCGTTGAAGCGTTCCAGAGAGTTATAAGCACATAAAGAGACAGTGGTCAGAAATGTAAAAATTGGCCTGGTCATTAACCTACAAAATGGCTTGGTCGTTAAGGGGTTAATTTGCTTGCAAGGAAAAAACACAAAAGAGAATGAAGCAAAAATCAAATCCTTGATCATTTCACACAAAACTCCAAAAATGGGCCAGACAAATGTATTGGCACCCTCAGCCTAATACGTGGTTGCACAACCTTTAGCCAAAATAACTGAACAACCGCTTCCGGTAACCATCAATGAGTTTCTTACAATGCTCTGCTGGAATTGTAGACCATTCTTGTTTGGCAAACTGCTCCAGATATTTGAAAGGTGCCTTCTCCAATCTGCCATTTTGAGATCTCTCCACAGGTGTTCTATGGGATTCAGGTCTGGACTCATTGCTGGCCACCTTAGAAGTCTCCAGTGCTTTCTCTCAAACCATTTTATAGTGCTTTTGGAAGTGTTTTTAGGGTCATTGTCCTGCTGGAAGTCCCATGACCTCTGAGGGAGACCCAGCTTTCTCACACTGGGCCCTACATTATGCTGCAAAATTTGTTGGTAGTCTTCAGACTTCATAATGCCATGCACACGGTTAAGCAGTCCATTGCCAGAGGCAGCAAAGCAACCCCAAAACATCAGGGAACCTACGCCTTGTTCGACTGTAGGGACCGTGTTCTTTTCTTTGAATGCCTCTTTTTTTTTTCCTGTACACTCTATGTTTATGGTTTTTCCCAAAAAGCTCGACTTTTGTCTCATCTGACCAGAGAACATTCTTCCAAAACGTTTTAGGCTTTCTCAGGTAAGTTTTGGCAAACTCCAGCCTGGCTTTTTTATGTCTCGTGGTAAGAAGTGGGGTCTTCCTAGGTATCCTACCATACAGTCCCTTTTCATTCAGACGCCGACGGATAGTTCGGGTTGACACTGTTGTACCCTCGGACTGCAGGGCAGCTTGAACTTGTTTGGATGTTAGTTGAGGTTCTTTATCCACCATCCGCACAATCTTGCGTTGAAATCTCTCGTCAATTTTTCTTTTCCTTCCACATCTAGGGAGGTTAGCCACAGTGCCATGGGCTTTAAACTTCTTGATGACACTGCGCACGGAAGACAAAGGAACATTCAGGTCTTTGGAGATGGACTTGTAGCCTTGAGATTGCTCATGCTTCCTCACAATTTGGTTTCTCAAGTCCTCAGACAGTTCTTTGGTCTTTCTTTTCTCCATGCTCAATGTGGTACACACAGGACAGAGGTTGAGTCAACTTTAATCCATGTTAACTGGCTGCAAGTGTGATTGTTATTGCCAACACCTGTTAGGTGCCACAGGTAAGTTACAGGTGCTGGTGATTACACGAATTAGAGAAGCATCACATGATTTTTCAAACAGTGCCAATACTTTTGTCCACCCTCTTTTTTAGGTTTGGTGTGGAATTATATCCAATTTGGCTTTAGGTCAATTCTTTTTGTGTTTTTTCATTGAAGACAAATTAAATGAAGATAATAATACCAATGAATTTGTGTTTGCAATCATTTTCAGGAAGAAACTGAGTATTATCTGACAGAATTGCAGGGGTGCCATTACTTTTGGCCACCGCTGTAGCCAGTTGTTCACCTGTAGAATCTTGTTTCATCTCCTTGGCCCATGTTTATCCACTGGTAGGATGGATGAGAAGACTACCTGTCCTCCCAGTTACTTCACCTTTAGGCCTAGGTCTTCAAAGTGTCTGCATATAGTTTCCAGGTCCTTTCTTGCTGTGTCATTTGTTCCTACTTGTATTAGTAGACATTGGTAGTAGTCTGTAGCACTGAAGAGTCTTTATACCCTATCAGACACATTTTTGATTTGAGCATGTGGAAGACAGTACACTTATCGTTTCACAATTCTTTGAGAGTTTCCATCTAATCACCCCATTCGTATCTTGCAACAATAAGTAACCTTCTATGTGGCACTAACAATTACTAGTAAGGCTCAGAATGCTTTTTTTTTTTTTACAAATAAGTCATGGTACCGCATTTTGGCACTTGGTTTTCCCAATTAGTGATGACATATAATTTGATGATGTGATCCTAGCTCACAAAACCATTTCTCCTATGTATGGCTTTTTGGAACCTGGGTCCAATTCTCCCTGCAAATTAGCATGCGCTAATGGTTTTTAAATTGAATTTCTAATAGAGCACATACAGATTTATTAGTGCTTAAATCCACATACAGCTATTATTAAAAATAATCCTCTTTTCCCATCTCTTGTCCAGGGGGTAATGCAGATACAAAGAGTGTCTCTTGCACAAGATGACCTGCTTTGACACGCAACCCATTAATTTGAATTAATATCTGCTGGCACCAAATGACTGTTCAAACTATGCTTGGTGCACCCTTGGCATGTCTGTGCAGTTCATTGTACCTTCCCACCTACTTGTTTTCCATCTATCTCCATCCTCCTCTGGCTCGTGTAAAGGCAGAGCTTTCAGTCAAGGAAAAGCAGAGCAGCAATAGATGCAAAACAAGCATGTGGGAAGGTGTACTGAATCGCTCGACCATACTAAAGGTGCACTGTGTGTCAGCTTGGTTTGAACAGTCATTTTGTGGATTCTCCTCTGGCAACACTTCAGGGAAATTGATTACTTCCTGTGTGGTTTTCCCACGGGTAAAGGTGATCTCTACTGGTGCGAAAAGGGCAATTTGTGAACAGCATATTGCCAAGGTACCCTTCCAAAAAGTAGGAGGTGGTAGTATATTGACTCTGTGATTAGTACATTTGCCTTGTAGCAATAGATACCTGATGAAGAACAACATTTTTATGGAGTTTGTATGTTCTTCCCATGTTTCTGTGGAATTTGTCAAGTACTTGTGATTTCCCTCCAAGGTCAGGTTCAGACGTGCATATACAAAATTGTCCATTTTTCATCCAGATAAAAACAATTTTACATTTGTATTGTCTCTTATATGCAATTCATTTTTTACGTTCTTTATTTTATGTTGTACTAGCTGAAGAGCCCGTCGTTGCCCGGCCATAGTAACTAACTATGGTTAGTTATAACAAATTATAATAATTATATTGCACATAAAAAACATTTCACATGATATATGGAACACTACAGATTTGCGACACAAATTAACTAAATGATTACCCAAGTATTGATAGTATTTTATTTTCAACTCATTCAAGAGCCTTTTGATAAATAACATTTTTGTTTTTTCTTTTTCGGTGCAAAGATGAACAGATTTTTAGCTGTTCCAACTCTTGAACAGGCCACGTAAAGTTGACCATGAGAAAAGTATGGAGATTGCAAATCAAACCCTACTACTAGGACTGTCCTTGAGCCTTGTTAATGGGCATTGCAAATGCCAGTCAAAGTGGAAACTGGAGGCGTTTAAAATCAAAAGGCAAATCACATCGAATGAGTGGAATTCTTGGAATGAAAATGTCCTCTCCTTTGGCACATCCTGTTGCTGAGCTGTGTATCTAATCCTATCCTGTGTGATACCATCTGCTGAGCTGTGTATCTAATTCTGTCCTGTGTGATACCGTTTGCTGAGCTGTGTATCTAATCCTATCCTGTGTGATACTGGGCTCTCCCTGGGCACACCATGCAGTCTGTGTCAGAGGGTAGTCTGTGTCGGTACGGTAATAAGTTGTGTTATTTCCAGCTTTACAGAAGGATGATAACACCATAGAAATTATAAGAATAACAGGCCTCAGTTACCACAACTGTCTACAAGGAAAACTATTGCTCATAGCAACCAATCACAGCTCAGCTTTCATCTTTTAAACAGCTCTGGTGAAACGAAAGATGCTTAGTAATTGGTTTCTATGTGGAGTGGGCGTGGATTGATACACACACATACACTCATTTTTTTTATATATAGATGACAACCATATGGCATCTGCTTCTTTTATGAACAATTTAATAATAAAAGACCTAATAGGTTTCTAAATTAATAATTGCAAGGAATCTATGAAAAACGCATGTCATACGGATGGTACGTGATACGTTTTTTTCTTTTGCATTCCTTGACTTATAAGGGGCGAGCGATGCAAATATGGATCATTGTAGTGTGTACTGCATGTATTTCATTTTTTCATACAGTACAGACCAAAAGTTTGGACACACCTCATTTAAAGATTTTTCTGTATTTTCATGACTATGAAAATTATAAATTCACACTGAAGGCATCAAAACTATGAATTAACACATGTGGAATTATATACTCAACAAAAAAGTGTGTAACAACTGAAATTATGTCTTATATTCTAGCTTCTTCAAAGTAGCCACCTTTGCTTTGATGACTGCTTTGCATATTCTTGGTATTCTCTTGAGCTTCAAGAGGTAGTCACCGGAAATGGTTTTAACTCCACATGTGTGCCCTGTCAGGTTTAATTATTATTAATTATTTATATAGCCCCATTGATTCCATGGTGCTGTACATGCGAGGGGGTTACATTCACATTACAGATATCACAGTAAACAAACTAACAATCACAGACTGGTAGAGAGGGGAGAGGACCCTGCCCTTTCGGGCTTACATTCTACAGGATGGGGGAAGGAGACAGCAGGTTGGGGGGTTGCAGTGGGACTTCTGGCCCTATATATGGGGTTGGGACCATCAGTTGTGTTGTGCAGAAGTCTGGTGGATACACAGCTGATAGTCCTACTGAATAGACTGTTAGCTGCTTTTTTCTTGCCATAATACAAATTCTTAGTAAAGAAAAACGAGTGGCCATCATTACTTTAAGAAATAAAGGTCCGTCCGTCTGAAAAATTGGGAAAACTTTGAAAGTGTCCCCAAGTGTAGTTGCAAAAACCATCAAGCGCTACAAAGAAACTGGTTCGCATGAGGACCGCCCCAGGAAAGGAAGACCAAGAGTCACCTCTGCTTCTGAGGATGTTTATCCGAGTCACCAGCCTCCGAAATCGCAGGTTTACAGCAGCTCAGATTAGAGACCAGGTCGATGCCACACAGAGTTCTAGCAGCAGACACATCTCTACAACAACTGTTAAGAGGAGATTTTGTGCAGCAGGCCTTCATGGTAAAATAGCTGCTAGGAAACCACTGCTAAGGACAGGCAACAAGCAGAAGAGACTTGTTTGGGCTAAAGAACACAAGGAATGGACATTAGACCAGAGGAAATCTGTGCTTCGGTCTGATGAGTCCAAATTTGAGATCTTTGATTCCAACCACCGTGTCTTTGTGCGACGCAGAAAAGGTGAACGGATGGACTCTACATGCCTGGTTCCTACCGTGAAGCATGAAGGAGGAGGTGTGATGGTGTGGGGGTGCTTTGCTGGTGACACTGTTGGGGATTTATTCAAAATTGAAGGCATACTGAACCAGTATGGCTACCACAGCACCTTGCAGCGGCATGCTATTCCATCCGGTTTGCGTTTAGTTGGACCATCATTTATTTTTCAACAGGAAAATCACCCCAAACACACCTCCAGGCTGTGTAAGGGCTATTTGACCAAGAAGGAGAGTGATGGGGTGCTACGCCAGATGACCTGGCCTCCACAGTCACCAGACCTGAACCCAATCGAGATGGTTTTGGTGAGCTGGACCGCAGAGTGAAGGCAAAAGGGCTAACAAGTGCTAAGCATCTCTGGGAACTCCTTCAAGATTGTTGGAAGACCATTTCCGATGACTACCTCTTGAAGCTCATCAAGAGAATGCCAAGAGTGTGCAAAGTAGTCATCAAAGCAAAAGGTGGCTACTTTGAAGAACCTAGAATATAAGACATAATTTCAGTTGTTACACACTTTTTTGTTAAGTATATAATTCCAATTGTGTTAATTCATAGTTTTGATGCCTTCAGTGTGAATGTACAATTTTCATAGTCATAAAAATACAGAAAAATCTTTAAATGAGGTGTGTCCAAACTTTTGGTCTGTACTGTATATGCAGTCCATTGGTCCCTGTTTAACAAATGTTCATGTAAACTATCCCATTGACTTGCATTGATCACTGTGTGATACTTGTGCAACCTGTTTTGTATCTAAGGCCGGAGTCACACACAACGACAAAAAATTTGACCGTTTTAGTCGGTCGATTATCGCACCAAAATGTCATGAACAGACATCCGTCTGGCATCCGATTTTCCTTCAAAGATCCTATTTAGTCGCATGTGGCCGTACCTTGTAACATCCGATTTACATCCGACCACCGTTTTTTTGTTGCAGCTTAGCAAAAAGGACCAATAACGGTTTTGAGGCCTGATACTCATTTAAATCATCAGGCAGAGCTATATTTAAGTGCTCTGCTACAGCTGTGACTCTCCCACCTTTGCACTGGTGTCATTTTGTTCCTTGTGCTTAGTGCTTTCTATCTGCTTCATCACAAACATGAGCGACACACTCAGATTTAGTCCCACTGAGCGTGTGCTGTTACATTGGGTTATATCCCGACATTTTGGGGAGCCATATCCTGTGATAGCAGATCCCAGAAGGCGCAGAAGAATGTGGGTACATCCACTTTTGACGCGAAGGATAAGTAAAGGCCATTTCCACCGTCTATATTTGTCACTGCGTAGCCATGGCGATAAGTTTTTCCAATATTGTCGCACGAGCAAAGCTACCTTTATACGTTGCTTGAGATTGTGCGCCCTGGGATCACATTTCAGGACACCAGGATGAGAAAAGCAATTTCTGCAGAGGAACGCCTTCTCCTAACAATAAGGTATGTGTGTCAACGATATGTTGATGATGTTTACCTCGACATAGTGACTTTGCAAGTGTTGTAGCACACTATTGTACAGTTATAATGTGAGTAATGTATTTCTCAAGCTTACCTATCTAAATTATTAGCTTTGGTCTAATCCACAGAAGGCATGGCTTGTAATATCAGTTACTGCATGCGTGCTTTTAAGGGAATCTGTCACCCTAAATTGGCGGGATATTTAAATGATGGCAGTCAGGTCAGATGGGCGGTGTTTTGGGTACTTGCCTTAACATGTTGTTCGCCGCTGTCTCCATTATTTCTGGGAATTGTAGTCATTGCCCTCCATATAACGCGCCTGCACATTGCAATCATGAATTGCGCACGCGCAATATGCTTTGCCCGCAGATTGCAATGCGCAGGCGCGTTATATAGAGGGCAACGACTACAATTCCCAGAAATAATGGAGACAGCGGCGAACAACATGTTAAGGCAAGTACCCAAAACACCGCCCATCTGACCTGACTGCCATCATTTAAATATCCCGCCAATTTAGGGTGACAGATTCCCTTTAAGAAACTGAGGCATTGTAAGTGTTGTGAATGCTGTGGTTCTTGTTTTTTTTTGCTGATGTCTACATGTTCTATGTTCTTTGTGTGTTACAGGTTCCTTTCTACTGGCATGTCCTACGCTGCTCTGCACTTAGAGTTCTTAATAGGGAGATCAACAATTTCAGGCATTGTGCGGTCAACTTGTGTGGAAATTTGGAGCAGACTGCATCAAGACGTCATGCCTGAGCCCAAAATGTGTGACTGGTTGAAGATAGCACAGGTTTTGAAGAAACTTGCCAGTTTCCACACTGTATAGGAGCCCTGGACGGGAAGCACATACGTGTTTGTAAGCCGCCAAACTCAGGCTCCCAATTCTTCAATTATAAACAATATTTTTCCGTAGTTTTGTTGGCCTTGGTCGACACAAACTACAGGTTTATAATTGTAGACATTGGGGCCTATGGAGGGACTGGAGACTCAAGAGTCTTCAATGCTTCCATAATGGGTAGGCGGATACGTAATAACCAACTGGACCTACCACCAGCAAGTCAACTTACAGACTCTATTCCAGAACGTGTGCCTTATGTTATAGTAGCGGATGAGGACTTTCAATTAACACGTGATGTTATGAGGCCATATCCCCGTCGCTATCTCACCCATCGGTGGAGAATATTTAATTGTCCCTGTCACGTGCACGACGCCTGGTGGAGTGCACATTTGGAATTCTTTGTGCTAAATGGCGGGTACTTCAATCTGCAATTCAACTATGAAGCAATGTTAATGTGGTCCTCAAAGCATGTGTGGTCCTACATAATTTCTGTCGAATCCATGAATGCTCCTCACATGATGTGGGTGACATTGCCTCTGTTAATGTGTCTATGCCTATGTCACCACCCATCCATCCCAGTCGTCCACCTTCAGGCATAAAAGTACGTGATGTGTTGACTCAATATTTTGTGTCCCCTGAGGGTGCTACTGCCTGGCAAGAGGAGGCATTATTACAGATGTAATCTGCCTATGTTGCTCTGCCATAAACACACTTTGCTTCACCTAATTGTTGATGTTGTGGTGTTTTTTGTCACATGTTGCGTCTGTTACCAGCCCATCAGGTATTGAAATCATCACATACAATCAATGCGACTTCAACATTATTTTTATGTAGTAGCTCTTCTTTAGTCGCTATAAAAATAATGCTAAAGGACTAATGTGTCCTAAGCTTTCTTTCACATCTTTGCTGCTAAATTGGCAGCAGTAAAACAAAGTACAATGTTAAGAACATAACAAAAATTAACAAAACATACATTACACCTATAACTGGTGGTAGGTGTGGGGTGGTGAAGGTGGAGGCCCAGCTTGTGAGGGCTGGCTATACTGCTCTCCAGCCACTGTGTCACCATGAGTGGTGGCTGAATGTGCAGTTTGCTGGCTGCTTCTTGCTGGATCTTGATGGGGGTTTGGTTAAGGGAAGGTTGGGAAATGTTGTGGGTAGTCATAATATGACTGGCCACTTAGACTGTAGCCCACAAAATGCCCATGTCGACCATACCCATGTTGTGGCCATTGGGTATGGTCGAGTGGGCATATTGGGAATGGCCACTCTGTCCCATCTGTTGTACCTGTAGTGGTACACTTTGATAGGACTCAGTTTGAGGTGGAGGAGGAGCATGATGATGAGGAGGAGGATCAGAGGCTGATGCAGACTCCCCTTGCTGGCTTCCCAACAAACGTAGTAGATTTTCATTGGAACGCTGCCACCTTTCCAGTAAATCTAGTACATTGTTGGGATCATTTGGTGGGGTTCCTGCATCCAGCACAATTTGTACTCCAGCTCTGATCCGCAGTCTGTGCTGACGGGGAATAGCCCTGAGGTACCGAGCCAGACTGCGTCCAAATGCCTCCTCCCCATCATCATGGGCAACAGTGGACAAGTAGTCCAGAACTCCTCTGTCAACCTGCCTCCTTGTGCCAGAACCAACTCCTTCTCTTCTGCGCCTGGCTCGCCGTGACACTACTGCAGGAGGCGAAGCCACATTGTTGCGACCACGCACCACAATTGTGGATACCAGGGCTATGGGGTACTCGGAGCCGAGCCCATGGAAATCTATGGGAGTTGTCACTGGTAGCGGTGGCTCGGTCCGTGGCCCTGGCGGTCGTGCAATAGGGGAATATTTACAGGGGATTATTAGGATAGTTCGTGACGCCACCTGTGGTTTCTGGTAATTTGTACCAGCGCTGCTGTAAGGGTCTTCACAGGGGATGTTATGGGGCAGCTTGATAGTAAGTCTCCCACAGGTGAGACGTGTCCCTGGAAGTCTATGGTGGTGACGATGCAGGGGTAGTAAGAATTCAGTCACACACAAGGTAGTTCCTTTTCATACCTTTTACTGATGGTAGTTCAAGCAGATCCCGGGGAGCTGGTCGGGGTGCTGAGTGCACTTTCCAGTAACAGCTGAGCAGGTTAGAGGCCTCCTTAACTTCAATGTACATGTGAATCCAACTTGCCTGAAGCGAAGTTAATTCTTAATCCCCAGCTTTCTCAGTAGCTGTACTGCCCGGCCAACGTTGTGGTGGAGCCTTCTAAGTGATGAAACTAAGTCCTTACTTTTGTCGTGCACTTGACTCAAAGTCCCTGTTCCACCTGACTCCGGTTACGTATTGACACTGAGGGCTGCTCTCTGCGACCTGTAGTCCAGATGCCTCCGGGTTTCTTGTTACTATGCCTGAAACAGTAGCAACACTTCGGACCCCGGTGTCCGGCAATTTAGTGCAAGTAATCCAATACCTGTAGCACTTTTCTATCTTCTCCACTGTGCCCTTCGCCCTGCTTCCCGCTTTTAACATAAGCACTTGTGGCAGTTGTGGAATAATGTCAGCTTCATCCAGAGCTCGCTGCACAGCTCTCAGTTTCCTCCAAAGTCCACACAGGACCGAGACTGAATGGCTGCTCTGTCCTTGAGACGGAAGCTCACAGGCTGAACTCCACTGAACACTAAGCTCCACTCAGACTGAACTGATCTCAGACAGATAACTATCCAGGGAATGACTCACTCATAAGCCTCCCGGAGCTAACTATCTGACTATCTCAGGCAGGAAACTATCCAAGGGATGACTCACTCCTGAGCCTCCCGGAGCTAACTGACTGAAATCACTCCTCTCTCCTACTCTCCCTCCTGACTAAAGGTACTGCCACACTAAACAATCCCGCTAGCGATCACGATAACGACGCATACTAATGCGATCGCTAGCGGGATTGTTTCTATATCGCTAAGTGCGGCCACATTTAGCGATATAGTTAACGACGCTATCGCCGTTAGCGATCTTCTTAACGACTTTAGCGGTACAAAAGTACCGCTAAATCGCTAAGAAAAGGTGCCACACTAGCGATATATACTTACCCAGCGGGAGCGCCGACGAGAAAATAGGGTCCGGAACGATTCCAGCGACGAGCAAGATCACAGCAGGAAGCTCGTCGCTGGCAGATGCCGCACTGAACAACATCGCTAACGGGATCGCTAAATAGTGACGTTTTTTAGCGATCCCGTTAGCGATATTGTTCAGTGTGGCATACCCTTTACTAACTCCTGCCACGTGTCACTCCCCCTTATATCTCAGATGGGTGTGTCTGAAAGTGTGAGTGACAGTGAATGCATATCAAGCGTTGCTGTTACCTTCTAGTGCACTCTCCTGGATTTTTATGTGTGCCTGCGTAGCTGGGCTACACATCCCCCCTTGGTAAAACACAGCACTCCCGGGCTGTAAAAGACAAAAAGAACATTTTGTTTTGCAATAACATAACATTTCAACATATTAACACTTCCCATCCGGGAGGTAAGACTCCTTAAACGTTACAATATGTACAATAAAGAATAATACAAAAGTATCAAAACATTTTTTTTTAATATTCACAGTATAGGCAGTATTCTTGTGGAGGACCCGCACCAAAAACCTCCCACGTGGGTCCTGGGTGGGCTGCAGGACTTTATTGCAGACCTCACTCTGGGCCCCACCATACGGGTTTTTCTTCTGAGGTAGTTAGCAATGGTTTCATGTAAAACCAAGATAATGCACCGAAGCGCAACTATTTACAAAGATAAGTTCTGGGCTGGCACAGTCCTCAGCCTCTCAGTCCATGACATGGTTAAAGACACATATTTAAACTTCAATTGTCAAATATTCACATTATAATTTTTAACTTTCATATTCACATTATATATCTATATATATACTTCAAGTATTCACTTACTTGCTTTACCCAACCAGGGTATTCTATATGTAAAACTATGCAATCAACATATTATTTTTTTTAATTTCCTCAAAATTCTTTAACTCTCTTTACCCAGCCGGGTATTCTATTCCAAATATGTAAAACTATGTAAACACTATACATAGCAATAAAGTGCAAAAATGCAATTTTCTCTTTTATCAAAACTTTTTACATTCTTGTATGCGGTAAACCCCTGTCTGGGTCCTACCGGTCTTCACATTTTCTTGCTGACTTCAATTACGTCTTCCACACCTGGGGCCGGAACGACGCGATGTCCTCTGGATCTCATAACAAACAGGTCGTGACCTGCTATCAATGTCTGGGTCGCTACAGTCCTTGTGCGAACCGCTAGGGGCACGCCGGGTGCTTCTTCTTTGTGAGACGCCGATTGCGTCGCTACAGGTGCCACAACATTTTGCGATACTATTTTGGTCGCAGTTTGCGGTTTAGGCGGCAGCGCTGGCTGAGACCTGGGCTGCTGTACAGATTGCGACTTGGTTTGCGTTGAGTAAGCAGGAGGCGATGCCGATTGCGACATAGATTGCGATGAGCCTGCAGGGGGCGATGCTGGAGTACGGCCTGGTGCTGTGGGCGCTCGAGACGGGGACGCTTCGGTAGTGTTGACGTTACCGGCGTCGGGGACGGGTCACTGACGATGGACACATTGAGGGCATACCAGCCCTTTAAACCCCAGTGCCGTGTATAGCTCACTATGTCCCCGTTGACTAGGTCCCTTCCCGGATGACCGATGGGCAGGTGGGACTCTACGTCCCGGCGGCTCACAAATACCCCCGGATAGAGTCCCGGTTCCCGGATGAAACCCCAGCCCTTGCGGAGCTGGAATTCTACCACGCACCCCTGCCGCCGCGGTTCCCTTCGGGTACCTTTGTCGTTGCGGACCATCTCCTTGTCAGCGACCAACTGCTCATACTGCCGTTGTCGGTTCCACTGCACCTCCCGCTCTTCCTCCTGCCGGCGTCGCTGCTCCTCTTCACGACACTGCATCTCTCTTTCCCACTGGACGGCATACGTGATGTCATCAATACGCTCCATCTCGTCCCAGTCGACTTCCGGCAACGATGGACAGGAACCCTCCGGTGTCCTTACCGGGGAACGGTAATCCGCTGCGGCCTCCTGGCCAGGCTAGCACTCCGGAACGGGCAGGACCTCCTCAGCCTCCTTCGCCTCCACCGCTCCATCGGTGGGATCAGGTACAGCTCTTTCGGTGGTCGCCTCCGGTCGTCCCTCAGCCTTCTCCAGCAGTGATTTCAGGAATTCAGGAGACTGCGCTTGGCTTGTAGGAGAGAACATGGCGTCCCACAGCAGCCGCTGTGTTTGGGTGCGCCAGCGTCTCTCCGTCTCCTGTCGATCAGCACGACCCTGGAGCTTCTTTTTCAGCTCCTCATTCTCCCTCCGCAGCTCCATCATGGCGGGGTCGATGTCCCTATCTGGGGACAGCTCCGGCACAGGTAGGACATCATCCGGTCCTCGGCTCAGATCCTCCTGTCCTTCCGCCATCTCGCTCCAGGTACCACTGTGATATCCAACAGGAACATTCTGGTCCTTTCCGTGGAGGCGGGATTTGCGTCTCCTCCTCTTCGCATAGAGGATGAAGAGGAGGTGGATTTCTTTAGCAGTGGGGCTGGATCTCACATTGTAGTAGGCCTTGAGAGGGCGGCCATATCTTTCGCGCCTTAGGGGGTACACGCCCACGAATGCACGCCCATCTTCTTCACCAGCGCCTCAGGGCGCCAACTTGGCGGTAAAATGGCGGTATTTGGCGCCAAATGCAGCAACAGTCTTTTTCATGAAATAAACAGTTCAATAGGCACACAGGACTCACACTTGCAAGTTTCGGATCCTGTTCGTGACGCCAAATATTAGTTGTTGCGACCACGCACCACAATTGTGGATACCAGGGCTATGGGGTACTCGGAGCCGAGCCCATGGAAATCTATGGGAGTTGTCACTGGTAGCGGTGGCTCGGTCCGTGGCCCTGGCGGTCGTGCAATAGGGGAATATTTACAGGGGATTATTAGGATAGTTCGTGACGCCACCTGTGGTTTCTGGTAATTTGTACCAGCGCTGTTGTAAGGGTCTTCACAGGGGATGTTATGGGGCAGCTTGATAGTAAGTCTCCCACAGGTGAGACGTGTCCCTGGAAGTCTATGGTGGTAACGATGCAGGGGTAGTAAGAATTCAGTCACACACAAGGTAGTTCCTTTTCATACCTTTTACTGATGGTAGTTCAAGCAGATCCCGGGGAGCTGGTCGCGGTGGAGAGTGCACTTTCCAGTAACAGCTGAGCAGGTTAGAGGCCTCCTTAACTTCAATGTACATGTGAATCCAACTTGCCTGAAGCGAAGTTAATTCTTAATCCCCAGCTTTCTCAGTAGCTGTACTGCCCGGCCAACGTTGTGGTGGAGCCTTCTAAGTGATGAAACTAAGTCCTTACTTTTGTCGTGCACTTGACTCAAAGTCCCTGTTCCACCTGACTCCGGTTACGTATTGACACTGAGGGCTGCTCTCTGCGACCTGTAGTCCAGATGCCTCCGGGTTTCTTGTTACTATGCCTGAAACAGTAGCAACACTTCGACCCCGGTGTCCGGCAATTTAGTGCAAGTAATCCAATACCTGTAGCACTTTTCTATCTTCTCCACTGTGCCCTTCGCCCTGCTTCCCGCTTTTAACATAAGCACTTGTGGCAGTTGTGGAATAATGTCAGCTTCATCCAGAGCTCGCTGCACAGCTCTGTTTCCTCCAAAGTCCACACAGGACCGAGACTGAATGGCTGCTCTGTCCTTGAGACGGAAGCTCACAGGCTGAACTCCACTGAACACTAAGCTCCACTCAGACTGAACTGATCTCAGACAGATAACTATCCAGGGAATGACTCACTCATAAGCCTCCCGGAGCTAACTATCTGACTATCTCAGCAGGAAACTATCCAAGGGATGACTCACTCCTGAGCCTCCCGGAGCTAACTGACTGAAATCACTCCTCTCTCCTACTCTCCCTCCTGACTAACTAACTCCTGCCACGTGTCACTCCCCCTTATATCTCAGATGGGTGTGTCTGAAAGTGTGAGTGACAATGAATGCATATCAAGCGTTGCTGTTACCTTCTAGTGCACTCTCCTGGATTTTTATGTGTGCCTGCGTAGCTGGGCTACACAACATCCTGTGGCCTACCAGGGCTGCTGCTGAGGGGAGGGTCTTGTGACTCTTGAAGCAAGCTCTCTGACTCCACTGCTGGTGGTGGTGATGCTGCTGCTGCGCTGGCTGACGAGGACGGTCCAGCCTCCTCAACATCCCCCACGGGGTCAATGACTGCCTCAGAGTCAGAAGCTGGCTCTCTCTCCTTAAGGTTTGACTCCGTGCTATAGATGAAAAAAAAAAGTGTTTTAAATTTTATCTAAAAAATAGTAATAGACTTTCTACAGACATTAACTTACGGTCGCACATCCATAGCTGGGGCGAGAAAATTAAGTCTATCATAATAGACATATTTGTGTTTACTGGTTGCTGCTGCCCCACTGCGCCCCCTCAGCTGTCTCTCTCTCCGGTAGCAGTCTCTACAGCTGCGCCAACGCCTTGTGACATCTGCCACTGAAAAAATAAGGCAAAAAAATATATATAGTTATATGCCCTTGTAATTTACTAAAAACATTACTACCGTTCACCAGCAATATTCTATTTGTTTGCCGTGTTATGTGTACACAACACCACTACAAATTGTATGTAGCTAAGCTAACAACATCATAGTAGAAGGGTTCATACATACAAACAAAGCTTTATGAGATATGTGTCACAATAATTACCATTAATTTGTGACAGAGCGATGACATTAACAAAAGGGACACACATTAAGTACATCACCTACACATTTATTGCGTATGCAAACATTTTAAAGCTTAAGTAGGCGAGCATTACAGTTGGATGTAAATATTATAATGTGGTTTGTGTACTCACATAGCACTGGGGGTTTGAACAGTGATAACTGTTGTATTGGCAATATTTTTTTTTTAATATTTAAGGGTAGAGGGACATTATAAGACATTGTTGTTGGTACATACAGAGTAGTCATACAGTATTGTATGTGTTTTCATTATGTTACTTTCTGATGCGATCTTGGTCCTCCCTAGACCTGTCGCCAAAATCCGGGAACATCTGGGAACATATTCTCCGCCAAGCCGCCTCCTTCCGCGACCTGTTGGAATAATTGGGATCCCGCTGGTCCCAAAGTTCTGGTCTCTCCTGGACCAGAACTATCAACATTTCGACATTGATATGACTGGCCATGGTTCTGGACTCCGTGGAGGCGGTTTCCTGTTTGTATTTGATTTATCATAGCCTAATTAGCATGTCAGCCCTTCCTGACAATGATACTGATGCAATTTCCTGTCACCTGGAATAGTGGTGCGATTTAATCGCAAGTCACACGTGCGGTCCGTTTGTAATCCGATTTTTCATCGCTCCCATAGACTTGCTTTGGCGATAGTCGACCCACAGTATGCTGCGATTGCACTCTGACGTTTAAAACGGACCACAAAAAATCGGATACTGGGAGCTGCTCCATAGATTAACATAAGTCCGACTGCAATGCGATATTTCATCGCATTGCAGTCGTCCGATTTTGTCGCCAGTGTGACTCCGGCCTAATATATACTTACCTTGTAATGTCTTCACATCCTGTTCCATCCAGATGTGTCCAGATCCCAGAATTCCAAGCGGCGGAAGTTCACTGACCACCATATTGGGGCACCCAAGTGATGGGTGTCTAAATATGGAAACTGCTGGTGGTGCCAGCCTCTTGTGCGGTACCACCAGCGGAACACCACCACACACACACACTATATGCGCCGTATGCACCACACACACTGTATATGCCGTATGCACTGTACGCACCACACACACTAAATACCTGTACGCAACACACACTATACACCGTACGCATCACACTATATGTCGTACGCATGACACACACTTTGCACCATAGACACACACACACACTATACACCGTACGCACCACACACACTGTATACGCCGTACGCAACACACACTCTACGCCGTACGCAGCCTCTTGCACGGTACCACCAGCGGAACACTATCGCAAACATGCCGCCGCGATCCATCTTTGTACAGGAGGAGCGCATGCACAGTTTTAATGTGACCACTGCTATCTGTCTGCACAAAGATGGCGGCAGTCTGAGTCAATCGGCTGTTCCCTTCGGTGGATGCACGGCGTGTCTACAGTCGGAGGAAGCTGGTCACATTAAATGGGTTTCCCATGAACAAAAGTTCATTATAAAAATAGTGTTTGACCGTGCACGTAGCATACCACCTCTCCTGGGCAGGCGAGGAAGCAATAGACAATACTGACATTACAGCAGGGGATCACAGAGGATGCATTTTATGAAGTAAAATATTTCACTGACTGTTTTTAAACAATATTTTACCTCACAAAATGTATCCTCTGCGATCTCCTACTGTAATGTCAGTATTGACTTTTGCTTCCTCCCCTGCCCAGGAGCTGTTGCATGTTCTGTATACGGTCAGACACAGACAATTTTTAAAATGAACTTTCGTTCATGGGAAAACCCCTTTAAAAAGCAAATATCAACAATAACATGGCTCCTTCTAAAAAGTACACCAATGACAATGAAAAGAAAGCAAAGATACAATGTTGAAGGCAACAATGGGCAAATGAGACTCTTGAAGAGCAACAGCATCGCTGGGACAAAAACAATGCATATTAGCGTAGGCGTCAAGCACATGAGTCCCCTGATTCAAACGTCATTAGATTATCACAGGATGTCGTTAGGCAACAACAGCGTTGCAAACCGAAATCTGCAGTCTTAACAGCAATACCATGTTCACATGACCTATTGGAACCAGAACACTACACCGCCGAGTCTGCAACTGCAAAGTGTATGAGGTTAACTAAGAGGGCACATGGGTAGACAGGTCAAAGAAGAGAGCACAGACGGGAGAAGTCAGCACATGGGGAAAGAGAGAGCGGATAGATGGGTGAGCACATGGGGGGAGAGATTCTCAACGCTGCAAAGCCTGCCCCCATCGTGACATTACCGCCCTCCCGATGCGATAGCATCGGGCCTCCATCTAGTATAACACATGGAGCGTTGTCTGAAAAAGTCATTACCCCAAAACTTACTGATAAGTTAATTGACTCCTATGAAACTATTTTTAGTGTATCAAAGTCTAAGATAGCGACGTTAGATGCCATTGGCATTAGCGACTGATGTGAATGATGGCAATCTATGTATGGTATAATATGCTACAGAATATGTTGGTGCTATATATTTAAAAATAAATAAAAAAATCATAAAGTTGTCTATTTTAGTCTTAACCATTTTGCCACTGTTCTCTGTCTAAGATGTAAATCCTTTACTATTCTGCCCACTTTCCTAAGTCATAAGCACATTTTGAGTTCATATTTCAGTCGTACGCTTAATAAATAAAATCATTAAGGCCGGAAAGTAATTTACTGCTTTCCTAATTGAAAAATATCATGCCAGCAGAAAGAAGTGTATTCAGAATACAAGCCTAGTTCTGCTGTCATAGGAAATTGATATCTATTGCAGTGCTATGACACTGTTTACTGGTTATTCAATTATATTAATGGGAAAAACTAGCATATGGGCAAGCAATGCTTTATTTATTTTGGAAATTTTAAGACTGAATGCAGAGGAGTATAACATCAATAGAGACATCAGTGAAGGAGTAAGTAACCAGCTTTTTGCCCTACTCAGGTTTACTATAAACCAATACATTTGCTGCCCTGAGACATAACTCATTAGAACACTTTTTTCTGTGTGTATAAATGAAATGTGCTGCGTAGGAATGAGCGAGCACTAAAATGCTCGGATGCTTGCAACTCAAACTGAGCAATTCCTAATGATCGAGTGCTCATTTCGAGTAACAAGTATAATGGGAGTCAATGGGAAATCAGAGCATTTTTCCAGCAGACCCTACAAGGAGGTCTGGGGGGCAGTGAAAATGTTCAAATGAATGGAAAAAGTGCTGAACAGAAGGAGAACAGGGGGAAGATCCCTGAAAGCATCTCTGACTCCCAGATCACTAATAGTGTCACTCTATTACTCCACTTTAACCCCTTCACCCCCAAGGGTGGTTTGCACGTTAATGACCGGGCCAATTTTTACAATTCTGACCACTGTCTCTTTATGAGGTTATAACTCTGGAACGCTTCAACGGATCTTCGCGATTCTGAGATTGTTTTCTCGTGACATATTGTACTTCATGTTAGTGGTAAAATTTCTTCGATATAACTTGCGTTTATTTTTGAAAAAAACGCAAATATGGCGAAAATTTTAAAAATTTTCAATTTTCAAACTTTGAATTTTTTTTCCCTTAAAACAGAGAAATATGTCACACAAAATAGTTAAGAAATAACATTTCCCACATGTCTACTTTACATCAGCACAATTTTGGAACCAAAATTTTTCTTTGTTAGGAAATTAGAAGGGTTAAAAGTTGACCAGTGATTTCTCATTTTTACAACAAAATTTACAAAGCCATTTTTTTAGGGACCACCTCACATTTGAAGTCACTTTGACAGGTCTATATGGCAGAAAATACCCAAAAGTGACACCATTATAAAAACTGCACCCCTCAAGGTACTCAAAACTACATTCAAGAAGTTTATTAACCCTTCAGGTGCTTCACAGGAGCTGAAGCAACTTGGATGGAAAAAATTATTATTTAACTTTATTAGCCACAAAAATGATCTTTTACAAACTTTTTTTTATTTTCACAAGGGTAAAAGGAGAAAATGGACAGATAATGTTGTTGTGCAATTTCTCCTGAGTACGCCAATACCCCATATGTGGGGGAAAACCACTGTTTGGGCACACGGCAGAGCTCGTAAGGGAAGGAGCGCCGTTTGACTTTTTCAAACTAAAATTGGCTGGAATTGAGATTGGACGCCATGTCGTGTTTGGAGAGCCCCTGATACGCCTAAACAGTGGAAAGCCCCCACAAGTGACACCATTTTGGAAACTAGACCCCCTAAGGAACTTATCTAGATCTGTTGTGAGCACTTTGAACCCCAAAGTGTTTCACAAAAGTTTATAATGCCTGGGTGTGAAAAAAAAAAAAAACAATTTTCCACAAAAATGATTTTTTAGTCCCAAATTTTTGATTTTTCCCAAGGAAATTGGACCCCAAAACTTGTTGTCCAATTTGTCCTGAGTACGCTGATACCCCATATGTGGGGGGGCGAAACTGTTTGGGCGCACGGCAGGCTTGGAAAAGAAGCAGTAACGTTTTGGAATGCAAACATTGATGGGGGTCATGTTCCGTTTGTAGTGCCCCAGATGAAACACCCCCCACAAGTGACCCCATTTTGGAAGCTAGACCCCCTAAGGAACTTATCTAGATCTTTGGTGAGCACTTTGAACCCCCAAGTGCTTCACACAAGTTTATAATGCCCGGGCATGAAAATAAAAAATCCTATTTTTTTCCCACAAAAATTATCTCTTAGTCACTAATTTTTTATTTTCCCATAGGTAACAGGAGAAATTGGACCACAAAATTTGTTGTCCAATTTGTCCTGAGTACGCTGATACCCCATATGTGGGGGGGAACCACTGTTTGGGCGCATGGCAGAGCTCGGAATGGAAGGAGCACTATTTGACTTTTTCCAACCAAAATTGGCTGGAATTGAGATTGGACGCCATGTTGCATTTGGAGAGCCCCTGATGTGCCTAAACAGTGGAAACCCCCCACAAGTGACCCCATTTGGGAAACTAGACCCCCTAAGGAACTTATCTAGATCTTTGGTGAGCAATTTGAACCCCCAAGTGCTTCACACAAGTTTATAACGTAGAGCCGTAAAATTAAAAAATTATATTTTTTCCACAAAATTGATCTTTTCACTCCAATTTTTATTTTCCCAAGGGAAACAAGACTCCAAAAGTTATTCTGCAATTTGTCCTGAGTGCGCTGATACCCCATATGTGGGGGTAAACCACTGTTTGGGTGCATGGCAGAGTTTGGAAGGGAAGGAGCGCCGTTTGACTTTTTCAACGCAGAATTGGCTGGATGCCATGTCGTGTTTGGAGAGCTCCTGATCTGCCTAAACAGTGGAAACCCCCCACAAATGACACCATTTTGGAAACTAGACCCCTCAAGGAACTTATCTAGATGTGTGGTGAGCACTTTGAACCCCAAAGTGCTTCACAGAAGTTTATAACGTACAGCCGTAAAATAAAAAAATTTTTTTTTTTTTTACAAAAATGATTTTTTAGCCCCCAATATTTTATTTTCACAAGGGTAGCAGGAGAAATTGGACCCCAAAAGTTGTTGTCCAATTTGTCCTGAGTATGCTGATACCCAATATGTGGGAGTAAACTACTGTATGGGCGCACGTCGGGGCTCGGAAGGGAAGTAGTGACGTTTTGGATTGCAGACTTTGATGGAATGGTCTGGGGGAGTCATGTCGCATTTGGAGAGCCCCTGATGCGCCTAAACAGTGGAAACCCCCCACAAGTGACCCCATTTTAGAAAATAGACCCCACAAGGAACTTATCTAGATGTGTGGTGAGCACTTTGAACCCCGAAGTGCTTCACAGAAGTTTATAACGTACAGCCGTAAAAATAAAAAATCCTTTTTTTTTTTTACAAAAATGATTTTTTCGCCCCCAATATTTTATTTTCACAAGAGTAACAGGAGAAATTGGACCCCAAAAGTTGTTGTCCAAATTGTCCTGAGTACGCTGATACCCAATATGTGGGAGAAAACTACTGTATGGGCACACGTCTGGGGCTCGGAAGGGAAGTAGTGACGTTTTGGATTGCAGACTTTGATGGAATGGTCTGGGGGCGTCATGTCGCATTTGGAGAGCCCCTGATGCGCCTAAACAGTGGAAACCCCCCACAAGTGACCCCATTTTGGAAAATAGACCCCACAAGGAACTTATCTAGAAGTGTGGTGAGCGCTATGAAGCCCCAAGTACTTCACAGAAGTTTTATAACATACAGTCGTAAAAACAAAAAAATCATTTTTTTTTTACAAAAATGATTTTGTCGCCCCCAGTTTTTTATTTTCCCAAGGGTAACAGGAGAAATAGGCCAAATTGCACAATAACTCTTGTGGTCCAGAGTACGCTGATACCCCATATGTGGGGTAAACTACTGTTTGGGCGCATGGCAGAGCTCAGAAGTGAAGGAGCACCATTTGACTTTTTCAACGCAGAATTGGCTGGAATTGAGATCAGACGCCATGTCACATTTCGCGAGCCCCTGATGTGCCTAAACAGCAGAAACCCCCCAATTCTAACTCCAACCCTAACCCCAAACACCAATAACCCTAGTCCCAACCCTAACCACAAACCTAACCCTAACACACCCATAACCCTAATCCCAACCCTAATCCTAACGTTAGCGCCAACCCTAACCCTAATACTAACGTTAGCGCCAACCCTAACCCTAATACTAACTTTAGCGCCAACCCTAACCCTAACTTTAGCCGCAACCCTAACCCTAACGGGAAAATGGAAATAAATACATTTTTTTAATTTTATTATTTTTCCCTAACTAAGGGGTGATAAAGGGGGTTTGATTTACTATTTATAGCGGGTTTTTGTGATTTGCAGCTGTCACGCTAAAAGACGCTTTTTATTGCAAAAAATAGTTTTTTTGCATCACCACATTTTGAGAGCTATAATTTTTGCATATTTTGGCCCACAGAGTCATGTGAGGTCTTATTTTTTGCGGGACGAGTTGATGTTTTTATTTGTACCATTTTTGAGCACGTGACATTTTTTGATCGCTTTTTATTTCGATTTTTGGGTGGTTAGAATGAACAAAAATCAGCAATTCATGAATTTCTTTTGGGGAGGCGTTTATACCGTTCCGCGTGTGGTAAAATTGATAAAGCAGTTTTATTCTTCGGGTCAGTACGATTATGGCGATACCTCATTTATATCATTTTTTTATGTTTTGGGGCTTTTATAGAATGAAAACAATTTTTATAAAAAATCATTATTTTTGCATCGCTTTATTCTGCGAGCTATAACTTTTTATTTTTTTCGCTGATGATGCTGTGTGACGGCTCGTTTTTTGCGGGACAAGATGACGTTTTCAGTGGTACCATGTTTATTTATATCGGTCTTTTTGATCGCGTGTTATTTCACTTTTTGTTCGGCGGTATGATGATAAAGCATTGATTTTTTGCTTCGTTTTTTTTTTTTTTTTTTTAAGGGGTTCACTAAAGGGGTTAACTAGTGGGACAGTTTTATAGGGGGGGTCGTTACGGATGCGGCGATACCAAATATGTGTACTTTTATTGTTTTGTTTTTTTTATTTACAGGAAAAAATGAATTTATTGGGGAATATTTTTTTTTTTTTTTATGATTTTTTTTTACACTTTTTATTTTTACTTTTTTTACTTTTTTACTTTGTCTAGGGTGGGACATCACAGTATTTTATCAGATCGCTGGTGTGACAGTGTGCACAGCACTCTGTCACACCAGCGATCGCACAGGCATAGCTGCAGGCTTCTCAGTGCCTGCTCTCAGCAGGCACTGAGGAAGCCGCCTCCCTGCAGGACCCCGGCACCATCTTGGATCCGGGGACCTGGAGGGAGGACGGACCCTGGGAACAGCGCAACACATCGCGCTGCTCTGAGGGTCTCAGGGGAGCGCGCAGGGAGCCCCCTGCCTGCGCGATCCTCCCCTGTGCCCCGGGTACACCGCGATCATGTTTGATCGCGGTGTGCTAGGGGTTAATGTGCCGGGAGCGGTCCGTGACCGCTCCTGACACACAGTCACGGGTGTCAGCTGTGATAATCAGCTGACACCCGGCGGCGATCAGCTGCGCTCCCCCCGGGAGCGCAGCTGATCGCCCATGACGTACTATTCCGTCCATGGGAATTAGGTCCAGGGTCACATGGACGGAATAGTACGTCTGATGGCAGAGAGGGGTTAAGGACTGATAATAAAACATTCTGTTATGAACCCCCAGTGGCACTAAAAACCTGCTCAGACAAAACGCTAGCCGCAGGGCAGCACAATACACTCCCAGTCGCAAGGCATAGAGGGCCAGCTCATGCTAGGTGTCCAGCTTTGAGACCCAATAGTTAAATGTCGCAGAGGAATTTTGGAATAAGCTGGTTTTGTCAGCCAGGTATTGCTTAACTGTCTTTAACCCCCAATTTTTACAATTCTGACCACTGTCCCTTTATGAGGTAATAACTCTGGAACACTTCCATGGATCCCGGTGATTCTGACAGTGTTTTCTCATGACATATTGTACTTCATGATAGTGGTACAATTTCTTTGATATGGCTTGCATTTATTTGTGAAAAAAATGAAAATTTAGAAAATTTCGCAATTTTCCAACTTTGAAGTTTCATGCCCTTAAATCACAGAGATATGTCTTACAAAATACTTAATAAGTAACATTTCCCACATGTCTACTTTACATCAGCACAATTTTGGAACTAACATTTTTTTTTGTTAGGAGGTTATAAGGGTTAAAATTTCACCAGCGATTTCCCATTTTTACACCATTTTTTTTTTTATGGACCACATCACATTTGAAATCACTTTGAGGGTTCTATATGATAGAAAATACCCAAAAGTGACACCATTCTAAAAACTGCACCCCTCAACAGGGCCAGCTCCAGGTTTTTATGGGCCTCGGGCGAAAGAGCCTCAGTGGGCCCCTTCAACACAGACCACGATTCATGATGCACAGATACGGCAGAGAAATATGGGTATAGTACAATGCCAAATACTTCACTTCTTCCATTACATGAGTGATATCTATTGTAAATTGTACAATAGCTCAAAAACCGCCAAATCCTCACAGCGCACAGTACAGACCGGACAGTACAGTCCTCCATACAATATTATGGGCACCACAGTCTCCCCCTCATCACCCATATAATACCCCATGCAGGATGTCACCCCCCATATAATGCTCCATACAGAATACTGGACCCAAAATAATGCTCCATACAGAATACTGGACCCAATATAATGCTCCATACAGGATACTGGTCCCCATATAATGCTCCATACAGGATACTGGTCCCCATATAATGCTCCATGCAAAATATGGAGCTCTCCTCTGCGCTGTACTGCGTTCTGCACTGTTACAGCTCAGGAAAGGGCGCTGTGGAAAGACTCCCCATTATCATCATGATTGCCTCCCCATCATCATCAATGCCTGCCCATCATCATCATCTTCTCCCCATCATCAATGCCTGCCCATTATCATCAATGCCTGCCCATTATCATCATCTTCTCCCCATCATCATCAATGCCTCCCCATTATCAGCAATGCCTGCCCATCATCATCTCCTCCCCATCATCATCAATGTCTGCCCATCATCATCTTCTCCCCATCATCAATGCCTGCCCATTATCATCATCTTCTCCCCATCATCATCAATGCCTCCCCATTATCAGCAATGCCTGCCCATCATCATCTTCTCCCCATCATCAATGCCTCCCCATTATCAGCAGTGCCTGCCCATCATCATCTTCTCCCCATCATCAATGCCTCCCCATTATCAGCAATGCCTGCCCATCATCACACACAGACAGCACACAAGCACTCTCTCACAACATACATACATACACACACACACATACATACACACACAAAGCACCGCACTACATACACACACAGAGACACACACACAGAGACGTCTTACCTGTTCAGCGTCCCCGCGCTCTGTGCCACAGCCGGCCGCTGAATGATGACGTCATTCAGCGGCTGGCTGTGAGAAGAAGCGCTGGCGCCCCCTGGAGCCCGGAGCTGCGGCAGCGGAGGCACAGGAGAGGTAAGTATTGTTGCCAGCTGCTGCCGGGGCCCTGAGCAGGCGAGTGGGCCCCCCCGCCTGCTCAGGGCCCCGGCACTGGCCCGGGTGTGCCGGGTGCTGACGCCGGCCCTGCCCCTCAAGGTGCTCAACACCACATTCAAAAAAATTTACTTCAGATCCAATTTGTTTTATTTTATCAAGGGTGACAGGAGAAATTGGACCCCAAAAGTTGTCCAATTTGTTCTGAGTACCTGATACCCCATATATGAAGATAAACCACTGTTGGCAGAGCTCGGAAGGGAAGGAGCGCCGTTTGACTTTTCATTGCAAAATTGGCTGGAATTGAGATCGGACGCCATGTCACGTTTGGAGAGCCCCTGATGTGCCTAAACAGTGGAAATCCCCCACAAGTGACACCATTTTGGAAAGTAGACCCCCTAAGGAACTTATCTAGATGTGTGGTGAGCACTTTGAGCCCCCAAGTGCTTCACAGAAGTTTATAACGTAGAGCTGTAAAATAAAAAATCATTTTTTTCACAAAAACGATCTTTACATCCTCAATTTTTATTTTTCCAAGTGAAATAGGAGAAATTGAACCCCGAAAGTTGTTGTGCAATTTGTCCTTAGTATGCTGATATCCCATTTGTGGGGGTAAACCACTGTTTCGGCGCATAGCAGAGCTCGGAAGGGAAGGAACACCCTTTGACTTTTCAATGCAAAATTGGCTGGAATTGAGATCAGACGCCATGTCGCGTTTGGAGAGCCCCTGATGTGCCTAAACAGTGGGAACCCACCAATTCTAACTCCAACCTAACCCCAACCCTAACCCCAACACACTCCTAATCCCAACCATAACCCTAACCACAAACCTAACCCTAGCACACCCTTAATTCCAACACTAACCATAATCCTAACTTTAGCCCCAACCCTAACTTTAGCCCTAACCCTAATAGGAAAATGAAAATAAATACATTTTTTAATTTTATTATTTTTCCCTAAGGGTGTGATAAAGGGGGGTTTGATTTACTATTTATAGTGGGTTTTTATGTTTGGCAGCTGTCACACACTAAAAGATGCTTTTTATTGTAAAAAAATAGGTTTTGCATCACCACATTTTGAAAGCTATAATTTTTTCCATATTTTGGCCCACAGAGTCATGTGAGGTCTTGTTTTTTGCGGGACGAGTTGACATTTTATTGGTATCATTTTCGGGAACGTGACTTTTTTGATCGCTTACTATTCCAATTTTTGAGAGGCAGAATGAGCTAAAACCAGCAATCCATGAATTTCTTTTGGGGGGCATTTACACCGTTCCTTGCGTGGTAAAATTGATAAAGCAGTTTTATTCTTCGGGTCAGTATGATGACAGCGATGGCTCATTTATATTTTTTTATGTTTTGGCGCTTTTATAGGTCGGGTCGTTACGGATGCAGCGATACTAAATATGTGTTCTTTTTATTGTTCAGAATTTTTTAATTCAAATATTTATTGATGGAATAAATATTGATTTTTTAAATTATTTTTTATTTTTTTAAATATTTTTGCAATTATTTTAAAATGTTTTTTTATTTAATTCTTACTTTTACACTTTGTTCCACTATGGGACACTTATTTTGTGCAGGCTGATCGCTTCTATAGCATGCAGATCTGCATGCTATAGAAGCTGTCAGCGCTGCAGTTTGTTACACTGACCTGAGAGACTTCCTGGTCATCACTGCGCATGACAGGAAGTCTCTCAGGTCTGGAGACCCGGATGTCGTCATGAAGACATCGGGTCTTAATGGCAGCGATGGGGACTCCGTATCAAAAGGCAGAGGTGCTGTCAGCCCCTGTGCCAGCTCCAGAACGCTGCGATCATATTTGACCACAGCGTTCCAGGGGTTAAAGTGCCGGGAGCAGTCTGTGACCACTCCTGGCACTTAGTGCCGGGTGTCAGCTGTGAGAATCAGCTGACACCCTGCCGCGATCAGCCACGCTCCCCCCATGGCGTACTATCCCATCCATGGGAATTAAGGCCCAGGGCACATGGACGGGATAGTACATCCAATGGCAGAAAGGGGTTAAAAAGTTTCCCTCCTTGTCAAGAATACCCAAGCATCAGGGCCTGGACGCTGGAAGGGTGTCATGAAATTGGCATAGGCTTTGACAGTGTATCCTGCCTCTGCTGTACCTGGTGTGTGTCTCACTCGCCTCTCTTCCTTGGTTGGGCAAGGAAGCTGGTCCCCTGCCACTAGTGTTGTCTGATGGGAAATTGTTCAACATATTTTCCACAATGGCCTTATGGTTAAGCACCATTTTAGTAGACCTCTCTGCCTCAGGAAGGAGAGATGCAAGGTTCTCCTTGTAGCGTGGGTCTAGCAGGGTGAACAACCAATTCATTCATCTTGGCCAAAGAAGAGTAACGTGAGAGTCATGGGAAAGGCGCTACATAAAGTCTGCCATATGTACCAAGCCAACAGAGCCAACACTTGCCTGTCTCCACCATGATGACTTCTCCATCTCCTCCTCCATCTCTTCCTCCTCATCCCCCTCCTAAGCCCATATACTTGTTTGAGAGACTGGACAAAGCCTGTATGGGTACTAGCCTCTGTTGCGCTAGCAACCAGATTCTGACGCTTCTCCTCTTCTGCTTTCTCCTTGTTGCCCAATCCACGCTGAGCAAATGAGATGAGGCTGGACTCTGTAGTGTTTCTCTGTCTCATGTCTTCCTCCATCTCCACCTAGTACGTTTGCAAAGCTTTTGCTTTAATTGTGATCAGTGACTGTTTAAGTACAAAAGTAGGATCGTTGAACTGATTATGGCTTCATCAATGCTCACCATCTTTGTGGAGTCCTCAAAGTATTGGAGAACTGCATAAATGTCATACATCCATGCCCACTCTTCAGTTATGTGCAGAGGCTGCCCAGAATACTGACAGGCATGTTGTAGCTGGTATTCGAGAACTGTCCTCTGCTGCTCACAAAGCCTTGCCAGCAAGTGCAGTGTGGAGTTCCAGTGCGTGGTGATGTTGCTCACCATTCTGTGAGCTGGCACTTGCATGCGCTGCTGTAGTTGATATGTGGAAATTGGTGCTGACGCAGTGTACCTTGACCAGAAGCTCTGGAAAATCTGAGTAGGTTTTCGGAAACCTCTGAACCTCCAGATTGAGCATGTGGACCAAGCATGGTACGTTTGTGAGCTTGCCTGGTTGGAGGTTTAGCGGCGAGAGACACAGATCAGTCTGGTCTGTTATTCCTTTCTATAACTCTGTTGCAGTGTGCGGTTAGTCTCCTAGACAAATTAGCTTCAGCAGAGTCTGTGGCTGCTTCGCTGAGGCGGTGCTGCAGAGCTTCCAGCTGATGTGGTCTATGTGCTCTGAGATACAAAATCGGAGATGGAGGATAAGAAAGAGCAGGAGGGGCGTTCGGCCCACTGAGTTGGGTGCTTGTATGGCATGAGCCTGATCATGATGGTGGTGGTTTGGCTCTTAGTGGTCATGCACCTGTTGATCTTAGCATGGCACAGGTTGCAAATGACCATTTTTTGTCTCACAACTCTTTTTAAAAAGAAGTCCCAGACTGGCGAACACCTAATGGAGAAATTCACGAGTGTTGGTGCTCTGTGGAACATTTGCCAGCCTTCTACCTCTTGTCACCTCACTGCCTTTTCCTACCTGCTTCGGTGCTGCTGATCCCTCCCCCTCAGGGCTGCTGGCCTCACTGCATGCCTGCTTCTCAGGTTGGGTCGGTGACTTTGTCATCCACCATGTCGTCTTCCACCACCGCACACTGGTCCTTCCGACTTAGTGACTTAACAACAACTTGACTTTTCGGCAACTGTGTCATCATTATGTACCTCCATTTTCCACCATCATCTTGTGGCCGGGGCTGCTTTTAAGTTTTGTGTACCACTAAACAGCATCTCCCGTCTTGGAACATTGCAGGGTGAGAGGCCACAATCAAGAAATTATGTTGTAAGGAGCTCCTCGGAGTGGCCTACTGTGGAATCACTGGTCTCCTGGGACTCAACATGGTGGGGGGAAGCAGGTTCAGGGTGAGGTTTAAGTGATCCAGACTGTTGAGTGAGACTGGAGGGTGTAAAAGACTGGGTGTCGCTGGCAATCATGCTGGAAGCATTATCTGCTATCCAACTGACCACCTGTTCGCACTAGTGTGGCTTCAGAAGTGGTGTACTGTGTCTCCTTGCAAAGTATGACAGGAAGCTATGTGTCATGGATAGGGGTTCTTTGTGCTCCAACATCAGATGTAGTTGCACCTGCCTCACTTCCTCGGCATCTGCATGCAACTTCATCAAAACTTCCACTCCTCTGTCCCTTACTGCTCGCCTTACACATTTTCAAATTGCTAGGTCTCTTGAAACCATGTTTATTTTTAATTTAAAAAAATGGTCACTTACAGCAGGCAAATTGTTTTTTTTTTTAAGTTTAATACCACCGTAATGGAACACAAAGCTTGTAATACTCTATGGATAACAAATTCAATCCATAAAAAATTTTGAATGCTTTTTTTGAAATGTTATATACCACCAAAAAATAGAACAAAGCACATAATACTCTATGGATAACAAATTCCATCCAGCAACATTTTTGAAAGCTTTTTTGGAGTGTTATATACTAGAGATGAGCAAATGTTCGCCAATTTCAAATTCGGCACGAACATTAATTCGGATCGTGTTCGGATTCCCAAGCATTTTTCCTCAAACTCAGCAACTCGAGTTTCCACTAATGCTAACGTTAAAACTTTGGTTGTGATAGTGATGCTGTATGATGAGCACAGGGGGATGTGTTTGATGAGGGGAGTGGGTGGGGAGAAGTTAAAGTAGCAGCAGCTGTGTATATATATATATTTTTATTAACTTAATGTGTGGAAATTCCGGCAGTTAATCAGGGAGCAGAAACCATCCACAATGTCCAGAAAGAAGGGCTTCTGTCATTGACTGCCAAAGTCACATGTCCCTTTCCATATAAAAAGCGGACATGTTGTTTTTGCATCATTTTTTCAGTGTAACAGCACAGAGTGGCTGCTTCTGCTGCTGCAAGTAATCAAATAGTTAAGAAAGATAGGATCCTGTGTGAAATTGACCTTCCAGCATCTAAATTGCTTGTGCTAATAGTGTAGGCCAGAGACCAGGCCACATTTCAGAATCTAAATCGTTTGTGCTAATAGTGTGGGCCAGCCAGGAGTACACATTTCAGAATCTAAACCCTTTCTGCTAATAGTGTGGTCCAGACACGAGGCCACATTTCAGAATTTAAATCCTTTCTGCTAATAGTGTGGGCAATAGACCAGACTACATTTCAGAATCTAAATTGTTTGTGCTAATAGGGTGGGCAAGATACCAGGCCACATTTCAGAATCTAAATCCTTTGTGCTAATAGTGTGGGCCAGACATCTGGCCACATTTCAGAATCTAAATCCTTTCTGCTAATAGTGTGGGCCAGAGACCAGGCACATTTCAAAATCTAAATCGTTTGTGCTAATAGTATGGGCCAGCCAGGACTACACATTTCAGAATCCAAATCCTTTCTGCTAATACTGTGGGCAATACACCAGGCCACATTTCGGAATCTAAATTGTATATGCTAATAGTATGGGCCAGACACCAGGCCACATTTCAGAATCTAAATCTTTTCTGCTAATAGTGTGGGCCAGACACCTGGCCATATATCACAGTCTAAATCCTTTCTGCTAATAGTGTGGGCCAGAGTCCAGGCTACATTTCATAATCTAAATTGTTTGTGCTAATAGTGTGGACCAGCTAGGATTCCACATTTCTAAATCCTTTCTGCTAATAGTGTGGTGCAAACACCAGGCCATGTTTTTGAATCTAAATCCTTTCTGCTAATAGTGTGGTCCAGATACCAGGCCACATTTCTGAATCTAAAGGTACTGCCACACTAAACAATCCCGCTAGCGATCACGATAACGACGCATACTAATGCGATCGCTAGCGGGATTGTTTCTATATCGCTAAGTGCGGCCACATTTAGCGATATAGTTAACGACGCTATCGCCGTTAGCGATCTTCTTAACGACTTTAGCGGTACAAAAGTACCGCTAAATCGCTAAGAAAAGGTGCTACACTTAGCGATATATACTTACCCAGCGGGAGCGCCGACGATAAAATAGGGTCCGGAGCGATTCCAGCGACGAGCGAGATCACAGCAGGAAGCTCGTCGCTGGAAGCTGCCGCACTGAACAACATCGCTAACGGGATCGCTAAATAGTGACGTTTTTTAGCGATCCCGTTAGCGATATTGTTCAGTGTGGCATACCCTTTAATCCTTTCTGTTAATATTGTGATCCAGACACCAGCCCACATTTTTGAATCTGAATCCTTTCTGCTAATAGTGTGGTCCAGATTCACTATCTCAGCAAATAAATACTGATTGTTATTTAGTGACAGGTGACTGACAACTCTGGACTAGGGGTTGAGAAAAAGCTAGTTAAAAGAGGGGAAGGCTACATCCAACATCATTGGGAACAAGGAAGGTCATGGTGGAAATGTGAATAGGCTTGGTGTTCAAGGTGTATGTGGGTTAGGTAGTAATGTTACTGAATAGTGATGAGCGAGTATACTCTTGCTCGGGTATCCTCCGAGTATTTGGGCGTGCTCGGAGATTTAGTTTTTGTCAGCGGAGCTGCATGATTTTCGGCTGCTAGACAGCCTGAATCAATGTGGAGATTTCCTAACAAACAGGCAGTCAGAGAGGATGACAATGAGGTTGTAGATCCCACTTGGTGTGAACCCAGAATCACGCAGCTGAGTAGCTCAGCAGAGGAGGTTGAGGAGGAAGAATGCGAGTAGATTAGGTTGCTGCTTGCTGCACAGACACAGAGTGATGCAACCCGCGACAAACACTGCATGTTCAGCCACAACTCTGGCTGTGGCCAGCAGTGGTCTTGAGTCTGCATTTCTCAGGGTGGCAAGGGTTGCCTAGCTGGGCCTTTTTTAAGACCGCAAAGCATGACCCAACTCACATTATCTGCCAACTTTGCAAAAAAACAAAACACGTTATCTGCCAACTGCCACAAGCATGAACCGACACATGCGCGATCTACATGCTTTAGTCTGGGAATCTCGCTAAAATGAGGATCAGCGGGCCTCACCAACCACCGGCTGTCCCACCAACTGCATCTGCTGCATCTTCCTCCTCTGTCACCATGGCAAGTGTTCTCACACAAGTCTCCGGCCACAGAAACTCCACTTGTTTACACCGTACAGTTGAGGTGAGTGAGAGCTTGTCAGTTGTTACGGAAGTGGAGATACCTGCTGTTTTGCTTTCACTGAGCACACCACATCTTTCTCAATCCACCATAACATCTCCACCTGCACCTCACTCACAGTCTAGAAGGGTGTCCTGTTCACCTTACTCCACCCTCTCTCAGCACAGCAGCCAGCCCTCGGTCCCACAGTTGTGGTAACGTAAAAGAATTTTTCCTCCTACACATGCCAAAGCTTGAAGAAATCTATGTCTGCCAGGGTGCATTTCACCACTGACACCTGGATAAGCAAACATGGCCAAGGGCATTACATCTCGCTGACTGGGTACTGTGTGACTTTTGTGGCTGTGGGTGCAGGTGGGCAAGGGGCTGCTCCACAAGTCTTGGAATCCCCAAGACTTGCGTGACAAACCTCTGTATCTAACACTTCCTCCACAGCTTCTGCCTCCACCTCCTCTAGGACCTACACCTGTGCCCTTAACCCCTCCGTTAATGTAAAACGCGTTCTGCAGAGAGACTCCATCCCACCTCCGTACTGCGGGATTACGCGCTGCGCATGCGCCTACTCTGTTCCGGTTTTGGTTGTACGGGAGATGAGCCGCAGACTGTGACTCACGTCACACTCTGTGACGCGCTTTCTGCCTCTGGACGCCGGGACGGGGTAGGATCGTGGGTGAGTTGCGCCGCCAAATACTATGGCGTCCCTGATTGAATAGTGACAACAGCTGTGATATCCTTATATAATATCCTACATTCCCTGACGAAGCGAGAGCAAAACGCGCGTTGGAGTGCAGTGAGAAGGCAGCATGAGCCGCTGTGGTTGGTATTTGATTATGGATTCATTTTTTATCAGCTTTTGCTTTCACCAATGTGGTGACTGCTGCCTATGTTAGTGAATGTTATATTATTTTGCACTATGCACAATGCACTTCTTTTTAATAATTAAAATAAATTGACACTGATACTTTATTTTCATAGATACAGCTTATTTGAGATATATTAATTATATTACTTAATCTTAATGTTTTGCATTTTCTGGTTATAGTATAAATATACTAACATATCATGTCTGAACAGCAGCCTCTATAATCTTTGATTGGTATCATAGGTGTATTTTCTTAATTTGAGTATTCTGCCGGCCTTGGTGGCATACCCTGCCCCTTCACCTATCATTGTTTTACATTTCGCTTTTTATCACTTGTTTGTCTTATAATTATGTTTGCAGAATTATTTTTAATATATTTGTTGTTCTGCAATCATGTTTTTAATTGATATTCAATAAAGTTAAAATATTATATATTCATTATGGTGGATACTTTTTCTTTCTTATTGGATTTATCTTTGTATATTGGTATTCACATTATAGACTAATATTTACACGTGGGATTTCTTTTCTGTACAGGTTTTTGTTCCTTTTGCATTTTGGTCTTCAAAAATCGAAGAGTCTCCTGAGTTTGCCTGTCACGCCTTGTAGGTTTTGTCATGACAGGCAGCCAGCGTACTCTCAGAATGTGTCTTCAGAGCTGCTGGTGTTCTCCTGACGTATAAGTGCATTTGGCTGTCCCTTGAAAGTGTAGACCACTTAACTTTCATCAAGATGAACAAGTCATGGATCTCCAATTACTATTACACCCCAGTTACAAACTGGGCAGACTAGGCAATGGTGTCGTTTTTAGTGTGCTGCATTTTTTATATGGAGCATTATATGGGGACCAGTATCCTGTATGGAGCATTATATAGGGGATGGGGGGGTGACATCTTGCATGGGTTATTATATGGGTGATGAGGGGGAGACTATGTGGTGCCCATAATATTGTATGGAGGACTGTACTGTCCGGTCTGTACTGTGCGCTGAGAATTCGGCGGTTTCTGAGCTATTGTAGAATGTACAATAGATATCCCTCATGTAATGTAAGAAGTGAAATCTTTGGCACTGTACTATACCCATATTTCTCTGCAGTATCTGTGCATCATGAATCGTGGTCTGTGTTAAAGTGGCCCATTGAGACTCTTTCGCCCGGGGCCCATAAAAACCTGGAGCCGGCCCTGCCAATATTACACCACCAGACGAGGAACCTCCATTTAACAGCATGGATTTTGAGAAGGTAATATTGAGGGGGAGAGGTTTTTCAGAGAAATTGATAGACACACTGCTAAAAAATAGGAAACCTGTCACGACAAGAGCCTATGGGAGAACCTGGAGGAAATTTCTTTCCACCTCGTGCGGGTACAAGATGGGGTCCAGGTTAACAAAATTCTTGAATTTTTGCAGAAAGGCCTGGAATGAGGCCTAGCAGTCAGTATATTAAAAGTATAGGTAGCGGCTTTAGGGGCCCTATATAGCTATGATTTGACAGGTAACCTCTGGATAGCTCGATTTAGAAAAGCTGCAGTCAGGTCTAAACCAATAGTTGGCTGGAAAATGACGGCATGGGATCTCAACCTAGTATTATCCGCGCTAACAGAGGCCCCATTTGAACCAATTCAGTCAGCCCCTCTAAAGATAATATCTCTTAAAACGGTCCTGATAGTAGCGTTAACATCGGCTCGTAGGGTAAGCGATATTCAGGCCTTATCTGCAGTCCCACCTTTCACGAAAATTCTAGAGGATAGAGTCATCTTAAAACCTGACCCAGCTTACCTACCTAAGGTAGCATCACGCTTTCACAGGTCCCAGGAAGTAGTCCTTCCCTCCTGCCCAAACCCTAAGAATAGGGGAGAAGAGAGGTTCCACTCCCTCGACGTAAAGAGGTGCCTAGTTCAGTATCTAGAGGCCACCAAGGGGTGTAGGAAGGAAGGATCTCTTTTTGTGTGTTTCCAGTGACCTAGGAAGGGTCTAAAAGCATCCAATAATACCGTGGCAAGGTGGATAAAGGATGCGATTACCCTGGCCTATTCCTCCAGTGGGAATACCATTCCAGAAGGATTGAGAGCCCATTCTACCAGAACGATGGCAACCACATGGGCTGAGAGATCTGAGGTATCGATAGAACAGATCTGTAAAGCCGCCACCTGTATATCACCTTCAACCTTTTTCAGACACTATCGTCTAGATCTAGCCTCTGTGTCTGACCTGACCTTTGGGCGAGGGGTCCTTCAGGCTGTGGTCCCTCCCTAAGCTACCAGTCTCTGTAATTCTCTCCGTGGTGCTGTCATGGGTGAGAGAGAAAATAGTAGTTACTTACCGTTAACGGTATTTCTCGGAGCCCATGACAGCACCCGCTTATTCCCCCCTATCATGTGTGCTGTGAGCACGTTTTTTTTAGTTCGTGGAGTGGTTTTGTTTAGGCACGGTGTAATTGATACTAGGTGATGTTGTAATGATGTATATATTTCTGTTGTTAACTAACATGGAAACCCTCTGATGCTCTGTAACCAACTGGGGGTGGAGGAGAGGTGCCGCCCTTTTATCTGTAGGTTCCTGTCCCTGAAGGGCGGATCCCTCTCTCTGTGGTGCTGTCATGGGCTCCGAGAAATACCGTTAACGGTATATAACTACTATTTTGGATGTGTTCAGCGAACATCGGGACGTTCGCCAATCGGAATTGAACCGAACCTTGAAAGGTTCGCTCATCCCTATTACAGTGGATACAGAAAGTATTCAGACCCCTTTAAATGTTTAACTCTTTATTTCATTGCATCCATTTGGTAAATTCAAAAAGTTCATTTTTTTCTCATTAATGTACTCTGCACTCCATTTTGACTGAAAAAAACAGATGTAGAAATTTTTGCAAATTTATTAAAAAAAGAAAAACTGAAATATCACATGGTCAAAAGTATTCAGACCCTTTGCTCAGACACTCATATTTAAGTCACATGCTGTCCATTTCCTTGTGATCCTTCTTTAGGTGGTTCTACTCCTTCATTGGAGTCCAGCTGTGTTTAATTAAACTGATAGGACTTGATATGTAAAGGCACACGCCTGTCTCTATAAGGCTACTTTCACACATCAGTTTTTTTCCTTGAGGCAGGATCCGGCTCTTTTTTGAAAAAACGTATCTGGCGAAATGTACAGCCGGATCCGGCAAAAATTTTCATTCCGGCGTCTTGAAAAAACGTCTCTAGCAACGTTTTTTGTATGCGGCAAAAAAATGGACAGTGCCTCCGGCTCTCTCTCTCTCTCCTCGTTCCAGGAATGCTCAGACTGCATTTCTCAAGGTTCAAAAGTTCATGACGGATCCGTCTAAAAAAATGATCCGTCGTGTCAGTTTTTTACAATCTGAACTGGATCCGTCTTTTTTAAACTTTGACAGATTGTGCCTGATTGTAAAAACCTGATGTGTGAAAGTAGCCTAAGACCTCACAGCTCACAGTGCATGTCAGACCAAATGAGAATTATGAGGTCAAAGGAACTGGTCAAAGAGCTCAGAGACAGAATTGTGGCAAGGCACAGATCTGGCCATGGTTACAAAAAAATTTCTGCAGTACTCAAGGTTCCTAAGAGCACAGTGGCCTCCATAATCCTTAAATGGAAGAAATTTGGGACCACAAGAAGTCTTCCTAGACCTGGCCGTCCAGCCAAACTGAGCAATCGTGGAAGAAGAGCCTTGGTGAGAGAGGTAAAGAAAAACTCCAAGATCACTGTGGCTAAGCTCCACAGATGCAGTAGGGAGATGAGAGAAAGTTCCACAAAGTCAACTATCACTGCAGCCCTCCACCAGTTGTGCCTTTATGGCAGGGTGGCCTGATGGAAGCCTCTCCTCAGTGCAAGACATATGAAAGCCCGCATAGAGTTTGCTAAAAAAAAAATACATGAAGGACTCCCAGACTATGAGAAATAAGATTCTCTGGTCTGATAAGACAAAAATAGAACTTTTAGGTGATGATTCTAAGCGGTATGTGTGGAGAAAACCAGGCACTGCTCATCACCTGCCGAATACAATCCCAACAGTGAAACGTGGTGGTGGCAGCATCATGCTATGGGGGTGTTTTTCAGCTGCAGGGACAGGACGACTGGTTGCAATTGAAGGAAACATAAATGTGGCCAAGTACAGCAATATCCTGGATGAAAACCTCTTCCAGAGTGCTCTGGATCTCAGACTTGGCCGAAGGTCCACTTTCCAACAAGACAATGACCCTAAGCACACAGCTAGAATAACAAAGGAGTGGCTTCTGAACAACTCTGTGACCATTCTTGACTGGCCCAGCCAGGGCTCTGACCTAAACCCAATTGAGCATCTCTGGAGAGACCTGAAAATGGCTGTGCACCAACGTTCACCTTCCAACCTGACGGAACTGTAGAGGATCTGCAAGGAAGAATGGCAGAAGATGCCCAAATCCAGGTGTGAAAAACTTGTTGCATCATTTCCAAGAAGACTCATGGCTGTACTAGCTCAAAAGGTTGCTTCTACTCAATACTGAGCAAAGGGTCTGAATACTTATGATCATGTGATATTTCAGTTTTTCTTTTTTAATAAATTTGGAAAAATTTCTACATTTCTGTTTTTTTTCAGTCAAGATGGGGTGCAGAGTGTACATTAATGAGAAAAAATTAACTTTTTGAATTTACCAAATGGCTGCAATGAAACAAAGAGTGAAAAATTTAAAGGGGTCTGAATACTTTCCGTACCCACTGTATATACCACCGAAATGTGACAGAAAGCAACTGGTACTCTATGGATAACAAATTCAATCCAGAAAAATTTTTCAACACAATTTTGGAGTGTTATATATCACCAAAATGTAAAACTAAGTATTTAATATGCTGTAAATGACTAATTCAATCCAGCAAAATTTTTGGACACTTTTTGGAGTGTTATATACCACCGAAATGTAACACAAAGCACGTAATACTCTCTATGTATAACAAATTGAATCCAGAAAAATTTGAGTGTGATATACCATCGAAGTGTAACAAAAAGCATGTAATACTATATGGATAAAAAAAATGGAATTCAGAAAAATTTCAGAACTTTTTTGGAGTGTTATTTTCCGCCGTGATATAACAATGCATGTAATACTGGATGACAATATAGCCAGTTTTTTCATTAAAAAAGAATGTGGTCACATGCAGCAGCTAAATATTTAGCAACGGACTGCAAAGCCCTAAGCCCTGCCCATAGGCTGTGTTCTGCCACTCTCAGAAGGAAGGTCTCTGCTCCTGCAACTGTCTCTAAAGGTACTGCCACACTAAACAATCCCGCTAGCGATCACAATAACGACGCATACTAATGCGATCGCTAGCGGGATTGTTTCTATATCGCTAAATGCGGCCACATTTAGCGATATAGTTAACGACGCTATCGCCGTTAGCGATCTTCTTAACGACTTTAGCGGTACAAAAGTACCGCTAAATCGCTAAGAAAAGGTGCCACACAGCGATAAGATACTTACCCAGCGGGAGCGCCGACGAGAAAATAGGGTCCGGAACGATTCCAGCGACGAGCGAGATCACAGCAGGAAGCTCGTCGCTGGAAGCTGCCGCACTGAACAACATCGCTAACGGGATCGCTAAATAGTGACGTTTTTTAGCGATCCCGTTAGCGATATTGTTTAGTGTGGCATACCCTTAAGTTGAATGCAGAATGTATCTGATGCAAACAGCAAAAGGACAAGATTAGCCCTTAGGAGGACTGTTTGTATGATGGTTCAGAATGAGCACCAGTATCAACACTAGATGACTCTGATTATATTAAACTGTGCACACACAGGCCTGGACAACTGCTCTCTCCCTCTATTCAGAACTGTCCCTGAGCTGTGCAATGGCCTCAGTAAGCTGAGTGCTGCAGCGTCAATCCTTTTAGAACCTCTGATAAGGTAATGCTGCCAGCCAACCAGAGTAATGCCACTACCAATATGGCTACGACATTACAGTGACTGGCAGGCAATCCCCACATGCTTATTGGCTGTGTTACTAGTGCCAAACATGAGAGGTGGGATTCGAGCTTCTAATTTAAGCACCAGCCAATGCTTATCGAGTGCCGAGCACATCAGAGCACTCAGATACTCGAGGGATATTGAGTATCACCGAGCACGTTCGCTCATCCCTATTGCTGAAGTTGATTCGAGATGCATAGTTTTTACATAGTAACTCCCTGCCGTTCCCCACAAAAAATGTGCAAATGCGTTATGCTCAGTGGTTTATTCCCAACAGTTAAAGTTATCATCTATAATTTTCTGATGGGTGGGGCTCCAACCATTAGGACCCCATCTGATTTCAAGAATACTGCTTTAAAATGGAACAGTGCCTGTGCATTCACCCCACCACTTCATTCGCTCTCTACCGGACTGCCGGACATAGCTGAGTATGGTCCTCACCTTTTTCCAGCAATTGTGTGGATAATGAATGAAACACTGCCACTGCTCCGTTTCGATTTGTCGCTTCAAAGCCCCATTTTTAGGATCGTTAGGAGGAAACCAGCCATCTCCTCTTCTAAGCACTAGCCGGCCTTGAATTTGCCTCACATACACATCTTCATTTCATGTCTGACATCCACCTCATGACTTTTTGCCTTCATCTAGATCAGCACAGTAGAATTATTAGTTGCAACTATCTTATTTCATCCTGATCGCTTTTAACTACATCTTTCTGTGTAACACTGCTGATAAATCACTGCACTTTATTTAATGTAACCATTTAAGCTACTGCCAGGGACAGCGTCAGCACCCGGCATACCCGGGCAAGTGCCGGGGCCCTGAGCAGGCGGGGGGCCCACTCGCCATCGGGCAACCCGGCGCCCTTTAGCAGAGGAGAGCGGTGCCAGTGCCGCCACTGGGCCCCCCCCTGCTTGCTCAGGGCAGCCGGCACAATACTTACCTCTCCCCGTGCCTCCACAGGTCCGTGCTACAGAGGGCACCCGCGCTTCCTCTCACAGCAATGCCGCTGGATGATGTCATCATTCAGTGGCTGGCTGTGGCAGAGAGAGAAAGCACGGGCGCCGGTGATGCTGCGGGAGTGCCTGCAGTGCGGATGCCGGACAGGTGAGATGTGGTGTGTGTGTGTGTGTGTGAATGTGCAGACAGGTGAATGTTGCTGTGTGTGTGTCTGTGTGTGTGTGTAGGTGGAGGAGAGGGCAATGATGGGGAGAAGGCCATTATGGAGGTGATGGGGAGAAGGCAATGATGAGGGGTGATGGGGAGAAGGCATTGATGGAGGTGATGGGGAGAAGGCATTGATGGAGGTGATGGGGAGAAGGCAATGATGGGGGGTGATGGGGAGAAGGCATTGATGGAGGTGATGGGGAGAAGGCATTGATGAAGGTGATTGGGAGAAGGCATTGATGGAGGTGATGGGGAGAAGGCCATGATGGGGTGATGGGGAGAAGGCCATAATGGAGGTGATGGGGAGAAGGCAATGATGGTGGTGATTTGGAGAAGGCATTGATGGAGGTGATGGGGAGAAGGCCATGATGAAAGTGATGGGGAGGTGATACGGCCTCTCCTGAGCCATAACAGTGCAGAGCGCAGCGCAGGGCAGAGGAGAGCTCCATATTTTATATGGAGCATTATATGGGGACCAGTATCCTGTTTGGAGCATTATATTGGGGGATGGGGGGTGACATCCTGCATGAGGTATTATATGGGTGATGAGGGGGAGAATATGTGGTGCCCATAATATTATATGGAGGACTGTACTGTCCGGTCTGTACTGTGCGCTGTGAGAATTCGGCGGTTTCTGAGCTATTGTAGAATGTACAATAGATATCCCTCATGTAATGTAAGAAGTGAAATCTTTGGCATTGTACTATACCCATATTTCTCTGCAGTATCTGTGCATCATGAATCGTGGTCTGTGTTAAAGGGGCCCATTGTGACTCTTTCGCCCGGGGCCCATAAAAACCTGGAGCCGGCTCTGCTACTGCTCTGCAATGTACAGTATTTAGAAACAGTAGAGTAGCATATACCATTGGATTTATGCTACAGTGTTAGCCTTTACGTTTTGTGAATCACTATTAACATATGAAAACTCAGACTTAGAAGTATAATCAGGTTAAGTTAATGTATAAAGCCTATGGAAGGATGAACTTTCTATTTATGATATTTTAATCTTTACCAGTAAGATGAATACCTTTTTATTCCCAGGAACATATGAATGGGCTTTCCTACAATCATCTTTTGAGCTTTAGCTTACATGAACAAATGTATTTCTCCTTTTATTTGTATTGTTCTTCTTTACTGAATTGTGATGCTGTACCAATATATCTACAAATGAGATGTAATTATTCAGGTAGAACTGTTTTCTTATTAATATTCAGGGTGTAAAAATACATTACACTGTGCAACAAACGAGCATCTATCTAGGTCAGTAGAGTGAAAAATATTAAAAATATCACAATGAGAAATACGATATAATTTTCTGCACCTCTCAAAAACTGAGGATCAGGTTTATGCAGGTTCTTGGATGACAGAATCCCTCTTCACATTTGATTTTCCTGCCAGTCTTCCAAGAACTCCTAACTTTTTTTTTTACCAATTTGGACAATTGTTTATTTCAGTTGAAAAAGACGCAGTCCAGCGTTGAAATGCATTGTGAAAATAAAAATAATACAACTCATCTTGGTCCTAAGGATTCTTTATTACAGCAGTGCAGCCTGTTACAGCTCAAATTGGTCAGTTATCACGAGGTCACAAGGTAGCAGCAGCTGATGTCTTCAGAAGTTCATAGGAGTTGTACCTGCACACAACATGCTCAGCTAAGCACCTTCCTTTTAGTTTTCTTTGCAGCTAAAAAGGGTATCACCTGATGGTCTTGTGCACTTTTTTCATTTATCTGTCAATAAAGTTGTATTAGGCCTTGTTTTATTGTGGTATGAGCTGTAGCCTCTATTGATGCCATTTTAGGGTCAATCATACTAATTGTTAATCTTTTTATTCCATTTTTTAGGAGGCAAAATGAGCAATACAGCAATTCTGCCATTTTGAACATTTCTTTTTTTTACGTTCACTGTATAAGATACATTTTATATTTTATGAATATGAATAGTTACTTTACTTATTGTAATGTTTTTCATTGTTTTTTTTACATGTATTAGTCTTTATAGGGGACTTGAACCTGTGATCTATTGTACAATACACTTGTAGGCAAGCAGCTGGCAGAATCCAGTGTGGGAGATGTATATCACCGAGGTGGCAAACCTTGGGAATATGAAACTCGGTAAGCAGGCCCCATCACTAATAGGTGCTGAGAAGATTAATAGTAAGTATCAATCCAGGTTTTTAGGAACAATTAGAAGAGTTGACGGGAATAGTCATTCCTACCCTCCAATCCAGGAGGTGCAGCTGATTTAAAATGGCATCGGAGCAGTCCATAAGTGGCTAGGAGTAGAGATGCAAACAACTCTGGTATTTGTATCTGAGTGTGGAGTTGAAAATACCTTAAATACTTTGCTCAGTCTCTGCCAGAGGTTAATTGTGACGGGTGTGTCAGATGCTAAAGACAGTCGTTCTGCATCTGGCTGCAGAAGGTCTCTGCGTTTGGCATTGTAGACGCCCTCTTAATCGTTCTGACTTTTGGACCCAGTGGCAACCTCCGTCCGGCTCTAATTGACACACCTGGACCTGGGTGTTTATAGACTCCCAGTCTGCTTCACGGAGTTGCCGGTGATATTCACATTTTCCCTTGTGAAGACTTGGAGCTATAGCAGTTGGCTTACTTCCTCTCTGATGCTGTTGGAGGACGTTTGATGTTACCTCTATGAGTCTGCTTGAGGTAAGTTGCTTCCCCCTTGATTGTCACCCTTTTTCTCTTCAGTGTACAGTGGGGACTGATCAGTGCTTATACTCCCACCCTTCCCTATTCTGGGCCTAGCTCCAGGGATATACAGGGCTTAGATTCCTGCTCGGCGATTGGTGTGGAACCAATATAGGGATGGTAGAGTAGGAGAGTCAGATTGCTATTAGATCTGCCTAGGGGTCTCCCATCCCCCTTTCCCTAGCATTTGGTCTTCCTTCCCCTTTTCCCCTCGTGTTGCACTTAGTCTTCCCACACTGTTTGTAACACTATAGGAGCAGGACTGACAATTAAATTTGTGAGTCCAAACCTATTGTAGGACTTTTTATTTTGTGTTGTAGCTTTTTGCTGGAGGGAAAGACTGTTATACTTTCTGTCTGCAGTTTATGGACTCAATAAGTCTACCTGTTTGCACAAGAAACTGTGTGCCTGTGTGAACGCTGCCAACTGCTTAAGAGCTAAATCCCTACAATTGGTGGAGACTGTAAGCAGTTAATCCCAGGGAGCGCAGATGATTGTGGATAAACGACTGCATGTCCTGGGCTAAGGCAGCTACAGCCCTGCAAGCACGATTGCACAAAAAGGAGGAGCTTGTCTCACTGAGACATAGGCCAGTAGAAACTCTGAAGGACCTGCTCTTGAGTTTTGTCTACTCCCAGATGTCCACACAAGACATGAGAATGGGCCAGGTCTAGTACCCTATGTCTATAGGGACTCGGTACTAACAACTGCTCTATCAATTCCACCCTATTATTACTGGGTGTAGCAGGTCCTTAACCACTCAGACCTCATGGGACTCAGCCCCACAATTCATGTTTATAGTCACTCTGGCAACGGGGTAGTCCTTAGTGTCCCTATGAATACAGCGGATGCCCACGTGTTTCCCGGGGATCAACTGGTGAGGGAGTGTGGCCCTTATCAGGGTCCCAAAAGTCCTCGAGTCCCGACATTAGTACCCTATTTATTGTTACAGGACATGCCTGAGGCCCTCATCAAGCTGATTGTCCACACTTCAGACAGGGTAGGCATAGAACAACCAGCGCCTCACCATTCTGTAGTCCATCTGTTCATAGGCCAATAGATGGCTATATGTCCAGGACCGAGACATCTCCAGCACAGCAAGTCGATACCAGCAGCCTTTGGTAACCCCTCAGGGATCCCTTGGGACCTCAGACTCCCTATCCCCCCAGTGGTGGCTCTACTATCCCTCTTTTGAGATTCGGGCTCAATGTGGGTACCTCAGTGTGGGTATACAACAACACCCGGCTTCCTTAGGGACCTCTTGACCACCTGGTACCTTTCCGCTAGGCCCACTAGGTCATCCACATTTCGGGGGACCCCTGGGCAACCCAGGCGTGCACTGACCTGAGAAGAGAGTGGATAAATCTGTTCATTACGATCTGCTCTACCATCTGGGCTGGGGTAGAGGACTCTGACTGCAACCACTCCTGTACCAGATGCAGCAAATTGAACATTTGGAAGTGGGTGGGTTTATCAATGCAATACGCCCAGTGGTGGACCTTTAAAGCTTGGACAGACATAGTCAGCCCTGAGTGTGCCAGTATCTGAGTTTTTAGTTTGGCATATTTCTGGACATCTTGTAAGACCAAGTCATAATAAGCCTTCTGGGGCTCGCCAGTTAGATAGGGGGCCAGCACCTCCTTCCACTGCTATGGCGGTAGCTTTCCTGCTCTGCCACCCTTTCAAACACAGTCAAAAAAGGTTCCACATCATCGCCCATGGTTATTATTTGCATCACTCGTCTTACCGCCTTCCAGATATATGTGTCATCACCTTGACTTGGGGAGGGGCGGTTTCTCTGCTGCGGACATCCCCTGAAAGGTGTTCCATCTGCCGTTGCTGCTCTTGAATCTGCTGCATCAGGAGTTTCTTTGTCTCCTGCTGTACTTGCTGCTGTTTCCAGTGCTGCTGCGTATGGCGCTGCTGCTGCACTCGGTGCTGCTGGTTCTGCTGCTGGCTTAGAATCAGGTGCTTGATCAGCGCCTCCATTTTGTCTGACCGCTGTTCTATTCCTCTAGTCACCTTTACACAGGACATGTGGTTTGTCCACAGCAGTCCCACTTGCTTCCGGGTGATCTTTCCTGCAGTTCTAGCACCAGCTGTGGTAGATCGGCTCACTCGGCCGCACACTGAGGTAGACACAGGTACACTGTCTCTTCCACTGGTTTATTACACATGCGGCATAACCCAGTGCAAAGTGAAAATAAACACGGCCCTTCGGGCAAACCAGGAAAGCAAGACAGAATGGTGTACAGTCTTTGCAGCTGCAGGGATTCTCCAGCTCAGGATATAATAACTGGATTCAGTACAGTTTAACACAAAACCACTTCTCTGGAGCAGACCCACTGAGCACTGAATGCCTCAGAAGGCCAACTATTTCAACCCCATACCACACCCTGGCGTGGACATAAGGTGGGCAACCTCCCACCCGCTCTATGGTTGTCCACAAAAACTCAGCCCTTAAAATGGCCGATCAGCCCCTCTTAACCCATAGTGTGCTGGAGTAAACTTCTGGGTTTCAAATCACTGAAGCTAATAGCCTTATTGAAACGTATCTCCCCTCCACCACTTTGCTAGTGACTTTGTCATAATAAGCAACAGCCATCAGTGATGGGAAAGATCTTGGCTGCACTCCTCTGTTGAATACAGCGAGTAATAGGGAGAAAGCATAAAATTGACAAAAAGGAAAATACTCATGTTACCAATAGCAACCCATCACAACACAGAATTTGTTTTATATTCTGTCCTTAAAAAAATTAAATCTGTGCTCTGATTGGTTGCTATTGGCAATAAACACTGTCTCTTTTAGAAAGTTTTCATAAATCTGCTGTATAATACTGTATTTTTTGTTCATTTAGACTAATTAGTAAAACCGATCTCTCCTCATACACAATACTGACGGCAACATTGCCTCAGGACAGAATAGCTATGAAGAGCTGGGATTCAAGGTTTTTCAAATTCTGCGTGTTACACGGCAGTGCTGTTGATTGATGTGGCCAATATTTTCTATCTGTGTATGAGCCATATAGTTTTTGTTGATCTGTTGGTAATATCCAGCACTCAATAATAAAAGGCCTGGGGTAACTACCAGTCTACACTTATCATTTCTATTGCCATGGTTACCTTTAATACTTATTGCTGCAAAAATCAGGAAAAAATATATTGCCTTCAAGAATAAAGTCTAGTGTCATTGCATTTTCTTGGCAACACTGCCTAGAAATTATTTTATATTATGCTGACCGCACACATCTTCCAAGAAGCTCAGGCGCAACTAATGGCTCATTGTGGATAAAAACTGGCTGCAAAATATAAAGCATTGCTAGGCCAAAGAAAAAATCCGTGTCTTGACACTTTGCCTCCAAGTTGTAAATCAATTCAGATTTTGCAATAGAATTCAAGAGCTATATATCAGATAATTGTTCAAGAGAAGCTTGACTGAAACACCTCACACACAATGCAGGTGATCAGGATGGATGCTTTATAAGCTCTGTAATTGGAACCATAAATGGACCATTTTAGGACCCAGTTAAGATACAGGAGCTGTGCAATGTTTTCCTAGTGACACTTTACTGCCTTTATGTGATGTTAATGATGAAAATCCTAAAGGTTAACTCCAGATGAATGAGCCTGAGAGCAAATCAATGAATGTCTTGGAAAGCCAATGACTTGTATGTGCTTTGTGGCATGTAGGTTCTCACCACTGATAAGCTGCTGTGACTAACATTTTTCAGAATTACTTTCTACACCAGCAGGTTGTTTCAGACGATAAGAAATCTAAGTCTCTGCATGATAACAGGGGCATACAATAAATATATCAACATTCATGATTTCATACAAAGCATGAAAAGTTCTGTAGGATCTTATTATTTTTAATATGGCTTTTGCAATGATATTAACTCACTTGAGTGTAAAATATCTAGAACCACTAGAGTCTGTTTGTGAGTAATGAACCATTAAAGCAAATTGAGAGCTAATAGGAAATATTTGATCAGCCTGAAAGTTCTCACTGATCTCAGCAGGAACAACCACTTGCTCATTAGCACACGCCGCAGTAAATTTGTTGAGAAATAACTGCTTCTAAACAAACAAAATTTTTGAACTTGATGTCAATTGGAAGGAAATGGCAGGACCATGTTCTGTTGGTGAACCCTACTCCTTTTGCTATTCACCAACTCTGACTCTATGTGTTTGGCTGGCGTCAAACTAATGTAGAATACGGGCGAGTGCTATGTGAGAAACATCGCATAGCACTCGGCCCATTGTTAATGTATGGGGCAGCTCACATCACTGTTTATTTTCTCGGCCGTATTCAGCGGGCGTGTAAAATCTCAGCATTCTGCGATTGTCATCGAGAGTCTGCCGAGACATGCCAATGCATGCGCATGGCTGCGAGAAAGAAAATCGCACAGCACTCAGACCATGCGAGTGCTGTCCGATTTTTACACACTGGTGTCCTTTGAGTAGACGGCAATTAGAATCATAGAATCATAGAATGGTAGAGTTGGAAGGGACCTCCTGGGTTATCTGGTTCAACCCACTGCTCAAAGCAGGATTTACTAAATCATCCCAGACAGATATCGGTCCAGTCTCTGTTTGAAGACTTCTATTGAATGAGAACTCACCACCTCTCATGGCAGCCTGTTCCACTCACTGATCATCCTAACTGTCAAAAAGTTTTTTCTAATATCTAATCTGTGTCTCCTCCCATTCAGTTTCATCCCATTGCTTCTAGTCTTTCCTTGTGCAAATGAGAATAAAGATGATCCTTCTACAATGTGACAGCCCTTGAGATATTTGTAGACAGCTGTTAAGTCGCCTCTCAATCTTCTCTTTTGCAAGCTAAACATTCCAAATCCTGTAACCGTTCCTCATAGGACATGGTATGCAGACCGGTCACCATTCTGGTCGCTCTTCTCTGAACTTGCTCCAGTTTGTTGATGTCTTTTTTAAAATGTGGTGCCCAAAACTGGACACAGTATTCCAGATGAGGTCTGACCAAAGAGGAGTAGAGGGCAATAATGACTTCACGTGATCTAGACTGTATGCTTCTGTTAATACATCCTAGAATTGTATTTGCCTTTTTTGCTGCTGCATCACACTGTTGACTCATGTTCAGTCTGTGATCTATTAGTATACCCAAGTCTTTTTCACATGTGCTGTTAGCCCTATTCCTCCCATTCTGTATATGCTTTTTTCATTTTTATTGCCCAGATGTAGTACTTTGAATTTTTCCCTGTTAAAAACCATTCTGTTAGTTGCTGCCTACTGCTCCAGCTTATTTATATCTTTTTGAATCCTCTCTCTCTCTTCTCTAGTATTCGCTATCCCTCCTAGCTTTGTGTCATCAGCAAATTTAATCAGCTTAACCTCAATTCCTTCATCTAAATCATTGATAAAGATGTTGAACAATACAGGGCCCAGGACAGAGCCCTGTGGTACCCCACTTGAGACATTCTTCCAACTGGATGTGCAGTCTTTTACGACCACTCTTTGGGACCGATCATTAAGCCAGTTATGAATCCACCTAAGAGTTAACTTGTCCATTCCATACTTAGTCATTTTTTCAATAAGGATTGTGTGAGATACTTTGTCAAATGCTTTGCTGAAGTCAATATATACTATATCTACAGCATTTCCCTGATCCACCCAGTCAGTAATTCTGTCATAAAAGGAAATTAAGTCAGTCTGACATGACTTATTAGTTACAAACCCATGCTGAATCTGTTTAATCACTTCATTCTTATCCAGGTACTTACATACATGTTTGTTAATAAATTGATCAAAGATCTTTCCTGGTATAGAAGTCAGACTCACCGGCCTATAGTTCCCTGGGTCCACCTTCTTCTCCTTTTTGAAGATAGTAACAACATTTGCTCTTCTCCAGTCTACTGGGACTTCTCCTGTTCTCCAAGAATTTTCAAAGATTATTTGAGAGTGGTTCAAGAATTTCTTCTGCTGTCTCCTTCAGTACTCTGGGGTGTAATTCATCTGAACCTGGAGACTTGAATTAATTATTAGTTAACTATTAACTTTAGGTTAGTTAAATGTTTCCTCAATATTTTTCTGTTTATAGATATCCTGTATTCTTTTATTCTCCTAATAGGGCAGTGAAGATCAGTTGATGTTACATTTCCTTTCTGAGAGAAAACAGATGCAAAATAGGAATTTAAAAGTTCGGCCTTCTCAACATCCTGTCTTACCATTTCATCATTTTCATCCTGTAAAAATCCTATAGCATCTTTGACTTTTCTTTTACTTTTGACATATCCCCAAAATCCTTTTTTGTTGCTTTTGACGTCTCTTGCAAGCCTTAATTTCATTGTCAGCTTTAGCTAATCTGATTTGTGCCCTGAAGGTTCTGCCGCCAGCATTATATTCTTCTTTAGAAATGCCTCACTCTTTCCATTTGATAAACATTTCTTTCTTCCTTTTTAGCATGTGTTTAAGTTCTGTGTTCATCCATCCTGGTTTCCTTAAATGCTTCCTATTCTTCCCTCTTTTCGGAATTGTTAACGATTGTGCTTTGAGAATCTCATTTTTCAAGATTTCCCATCCTTCCTGGACATTTTTGTCCTTAAGGCTATCTATCCATTGGATCCCTCCAATTCTCTTTCTGAGTCCCTTGAAATTTGCCTTTCTGAAATCTAACCTTGACGTCTGAGGCTGTGTTTCCATGGTACGGAAACACAGCGCTTTGGACGGAGCGGAAATTCCGCTCCGCCCAAAGCCCCGCCCCCTTCTGAACGCGCGCTCATTCCGGATGTGTTCAGGACACCTCCAGAACACATCCGGAATGATCGCAGGGCTGGATAGACCTGTGTTATTTCCCTTGCGGCGACACAGCGTCGCCGCAAGGGACTAGCACATGCTGCGGTCTGAAAAGACGCGCCGCTTGACCGGAAACGCAGGTCTTCCGCCTGCATGTTTTGCAGCATAGTGGAGACGGGATTTCTTGAAATCCCCTCCACTATGCTGTAACATCTGGACGCTGCGTGTTTGACACTGCGCCAACGCACAGCGTCAAACACGCAGCTAATCCGGACTGTTTCCTGTTAGTGAAAACATACCCTAAGTCTTCACAGGTCTTCCTCCTTTAGTTATCCAAAATTCTAAAATAGCATGGTCGCTACCTCCTAGGGTCCCAGCCACTCTTACCTCCTCATCCATTTTCTCCCTGTTTCTAAGGATTAGATCCAAGGTAGCAGATCCCCTTGTTTACTCCCCTACCTTTTGGAAGATAAAGTTGTCAGCAAGAGAGGATAAGAATTTCCTTGACCTGTTAGTTTTGCCTGAGAGAGATTCCCAACAAATGTCTGGATAGTTGAAATCTCCCATGACCACTATGTCATATTTTTTGGAGAACTTGGCCATTTGATGCATAAAGAGTTCATCCATATCTTCAGCTTGCACAGGCGGCCTGTAGTAAATGCCTACAATGGTGTCCTTTCCATTGTTCTCTCCTTGTATTCTTACCCAAACAGTTTCCACAGAACTTCCAGTCTCTGAAGCTTCCATCTCTGTGCAGATATACGCTTTTCTAACATACAATGCGACACCTCCTCCTCGTTTATCAAGTCTGTTTCTTGCAAATAAGTTGAATCCTTCTAGCCTTGTATTCCAATCATGTATATCGTCCCACCAAGTCTCCGTGATTCCAATGACATCATATTTCTTTTCCTGCGTTAGTAGTTCCAATTCTCCTTGTTTTGTTGCCCATGCTTTGTGCATTCGTGTTGAAACATTTTAGTTTATGATTGGTTTCTCTTTCTTCAATATTTTTATCATTTAAATTTTTTTGTCTTTATTCTTCCCTTTCACTTCTAATAGCAGAATTCTCAATAGTATTTGTCAGGTGCATGGCTTTTTCTGGCGTTTTGCTTACCTTCCCACATTGTTCTAGTTTAAAGCTCTCCTGATGAGTGTAGCAAGGCGACTTCCAAATACATGTTTTCCAGTCTTCGTAAGGTGAACCCCATCTCTAGCAAGTAGTCCATCGTATAGGTAATTCACTCCGTGATCCAGAAATCCAAATCCTTGCTGATGGCACCATCGACGTAGCCAGTTGTTCACCTGCAAAATCTTATTCCACCTCCTTGTTCCATGGCCATCCACTGGGAGGATGGAAGAGAAGACCACCTGCGCTCCTAGTTCTTTCACTTTCTTACCTAAGTTTTCAAAGTCACTGCAGATGGTTTCCAGGTTGTTTCTTGCGGTGTCATTTGTCCCCACATGTATTAAGAGGAATGGGTAGTCATCGGTAGGTCTGAAGAGTCCTGATATCTTGTCAGACACATCTTTAATTTTTGCACCTGGAAGACAGTACATTTCTCTTGACGTTAAATCCGGTCTGCAGATAGAGGCCTCTGTTCCTCTCAACAGGGAATCTCCCAAGACCACAACTCTCCGTTTCTTCTTCACAACATTTTTCTTTCTCCATTCAGGAGGACTCTGAAGATGTACAAGGTTGTTGTTTGTGGGCAGAGTCTTATCCTGATGTATTTCTTCATCGTTCTCCTGCGTGAGAGCCTGGTACTGGTTCCTGAGCAGTATGGGTGATAACTGCCTCCCGATCCTCCTGCTTCTTTGGGTCACATGCTTCCATTCCTCTGTTTCTGCAGGTGCACTACGAATTTCTTCTCTTTCTGTAGAATGAAGAGATAATTCTGCTCTGTAGCATGAAGAAATAATTCATGTGCCGTGAACAGTAAAATCACAGAGTGACAGGTTAGAATAGAATAGATATATACCCATAGATATATAGATGTCAGTGACACACACATATATATGTATGTATATATATTACATAGATAAGAAAAAAAAAGCCGGCAATTCAGCAGCCGCATAGTGTAAAATCACAGTAGGAGCCGACAGGATAGAAAAGATGGATTACACGCAGTAAATACACATAGAATTGATAGATATACAGGTGTCAGTGACATATACAGTTCAGACCAAAAGTTTGTACACACCTTCTCATTTAAAGATTTTTCTGTATTTTCATGGTTATGAAAATTGTAAATTCACACTGAAGGCATCAAAACTATGAATTAACACATGTGGGATTATATACTTAACAAAAAAGTGTGTAACAACTGAAACTATGTCTTATATTCTAGGTTCTTCAAAGTAGCCACCTTTTGCTTTGATGACTGCTTTGCACACTCTTGGCATTCTCTTGATGAGCTTCAAGAGGTAGTCACCAGAAATGGTTTTCACTTCACAGGTGTGCCCTGTCAGGTTTAATAAGTGGGATTTCTGGCCTTATAAATGTGGTTGGGACCATCAGTTGTGTTGTGCAGAAGTCTGGTGGATACACAGCTGATAGTTTTACTGAATAGACTGTTAGAATTTGTATTATAGCAAGAAAAAAGCAGCTAAGTAAAGAAAAACGAGTGGCCATCATTACTTTAAGAAATGAAGGTCAGTCAGTAGAGATGAGCGACTTTGCCTTTTTTAGGGTCGAGTCGGGTTTTGTGAGACCCGACTGTTATGACTTGGTAATAGAGTTGAGCGATACTTTCCGATATCCAAAAGTATCGGAATCGGAATGGTATCGCCGATACACAAAAAATATCGGCGATACCCGATACCGATACCGGAAATACAATGTAAGTCTATGGGAACAAAATATCGGAATTAAAAAAAACCCATTCTTGCCTTGTTGGTTAATTGTACATGGAGGAAAACAACAAAGAGTAATGTAGAATTTATTGGGGGAGGTTGAGGAGACATTAAAGGCATAGATGTTTAACACAATGCAATGGAATAGCATTAATATTTCTTTTTTTGAAATACGTTTGGATTGACGAAGAAATTGACAATGTTGTTAACCTTTTTTCTATTTTGTCAAATATGTCTGTTTCACAACTTCCATGCTCTTCACCTTTTTAACTTTTCACACACTTTCTCCTTCATAATCTTCAGCAGCATCATCTTTCTCATCAAATTATTCTTCATCTTCACCTTCTTAATCTTCTAAAACTTCTTGCTATTCATCTTTTTGTTAACATTACTTATATTGTTCTTATTAAACAGTTATTATTCTTCATATTCTACTTCTTCATCTTCTTCCTATTCATCCTTTTCATCATATTCTTATTTGTGACAGACATTCCTGTACTTGTAATCTGTAAAACTCTGAATTTTCATCCTTCCGTTCTTGCTGTCACGAAAGATTTTAATTACAACAGTATTTGTCCGCGTTCAGTTTAGCCTGCAGCAGCATCAGGCATTTTCCAGGGGCACCACGAGGAGGAACGGACTCACCCCCATACACTGCTTAGTCTTCTTCTGCTTAGAATTTAGAGCATATATTTTGCTCTTCATTTTGGTCTTATACTTAATGTTCTTCTGCTTTTTGATCTTCTGCTTATTGTTCTTCTGTCTCTTGTTCTGTATCTTGTAGTTTGTCTTAACCTTCTTTGTCCTGTTGGTGATGGTACAAAAGCCAATGGAAGTAACGAGGACCAGCTGACTGTGCTGGAACCCGGAGGGTCAGCAGAAGGAAAAGAGCCAATGGCACAACCGAGGACCAGCTGACGTTACTGGGACACGGTTACTAAGCAGGAGGTACCTGTGCTCCAAAGCACTACCAAGGACCAGCAGACGTTGCTGGAACTCGGATACCGACATGGAGGCACCTAGGCCAAAGGCACTGCGGAGAACCAGCTGACGGTACTGGAACCCGGATGGGTAGCAGAAGGTACAAGAGCCAATGAAAGTAACGAGGACCAGCTGACTGTGCTGGAACCCGGAGGGTCAGCAGAAGGAAAAGAGCCAATGGCACAACCGAGGACCAGCTGACGTTACTGGGACACGGTTACTAAGCAGGAGGTACCTGTGCTCCAAAGCACTACCAAGGACCAGCAGACGTTGCTGGAACTCGGATACCGACATGGAGGCACCTAGGCCAAAGGCACTGCGGAGAAAACCCGCTGACGGTACTGGAACCCGGATGGGTAGCAGAAGGTACCCATGGAAATTAAAGTTGAGGCAGCAGGACTGTTTGCCGTTCACACAGCAGGGGAACAGCTGACATTACTGAACCCCAGTAACACAGGAGCAAGTGTAGACTGTGCTAACAGCACTTCCGAGAAACAACTGGCGGTGTTGTAACCCAGGGATGAGAAGAGAACATGGTGGAGGCAGCAGGACTTTTTGCCGTACACACAGCAGGGGAACAGCTGACATTACTGAACCCCAGTAACACAGGAGCAAGTGTAGACTGTGCTAACAGCACTTCCAAGAAACAACTGGCGGTGTTGTAACCCAGGGATGAGAAGAGAACAGGGTGGAGGCAGCAGGACTTTTTGCCGTTCACACAGCAGGGGAACAGCTGACATTACTGAACCCCAGTAACACAGGAGCAAGTGTAGACTGTGCTAACAGCACTTCCGAGAAACAACTGGCGGTGTTGTAACCCAGGGATGAGAAGAGAACAGGGTGGAGGCAGCAGGACTTTTTGCCGTTCACACAGCAGGGGAACAGCTGACATTACTGAACCCCAGTAACACGGGAGCAAGTGTTAACTGTGCTAACAGCACTTCCGAGAAACAACTGGCGGTGTTGTAGCCCAGGGATGAGAAGAGAACATGGTGGAGGCAGCAGGACTGTTTGCCGTTCACACAGCAGGGGAACAGCTGACATTACTGAACCCCAGTAACACAGGAGCAAGTGTAGACTGTGCTAACAGCACTTCCGAGAAACAACTGGCGGTGTTGTAACCCAGGGATGAGAAGAGAACAGGGTGGAGGCAGCAGGACTTTTTGCCGTTCACACAGCAGGGGAACAGCTGACATTACTGAACCCCAGTAACACAGGAGCAAGTGTAGACTGTGCTAACAGCACTTCTGAAAAACAACTGGCGGTGTTGTAACCCAGGGATGAGAAGAGAACATGGTGGAGGCAGCAGGACTTTTTGCCGTACACACAGCAGGGGAACAGCTGACATTACTGAACCCCAGTAACACAGGAGCAAGTGTAGACTGTGCTAACAGCACTTCCGAGAAACAACTGGCGGTGTTGTAACCCAGGGATGAGAAGAGAACATGGTGGAGGCAGCAGGACTTTTTGCCGTACACACAGCAGGAGAACAGCTGACATTACTGAACCCCAGTAACACAGGAGCAAGTGTAGACTGTGCTAAGAGCACTTCCGAGAAACAACTGGCGGTGTTGTCACCCAGGGATGAGAAGAGAACAGGGTGGAGGCAGCAGGACTTTTTGCCGTTCACACAGCAGGGGAACAGCTGACATTACTGAACCCCAGTAACACGGGAGCAAGTGTTAACTGTGCTAACAGCACTTCCGAGAAACAACTGGCGGTGTTGTAGCCCAGGGATGAGAAGAGAACATGGTGGAGGCAGCAGGACTGTTTGCCGTTCACACAGCAGGGGAACAGCTGACATTACTGAACCCCAGTAACACAGGAGCAAGTGTAGAGTGTGCTAAAGCACTTCCGAGAAACAACTGGCGGTGTTGTAACCCAGGGATGAGAAAGAACAGGTGGAGGCAGCAGGACTTTTGCCGTTCACACAGCAGGGAACAGCTGACATTACTGAACCCCAGTAACAGGAGCAAGTGTAACTGTGCTAACAGCACTTCCGAGAACAACTGGCGGTGTTGTACCCAGGGATGAGAAGAACATGGTGGAGGCAGCAGGACTGTTTGCCGTTCACACAGCAGGGGAACAGCTGACATTATGAACCCCAGTAACACAGGAGCAAGTGTAGACTGTGCTAACAGCACATTCGGAAACAACTGGCGTGTTGTAACCCAGGGATGAGAAGAGAACAGGGTGGAGGCAGCAGGACTTTTGCCGTTCACAACAGCAGGGGAACAGCTGACATTACTGAACCCCAGTACACACGGAGCAAGTGTAACTGTGCTAACAGCACTTCCGAGAAACAACTGGCGGTGTTGTAACCCAGGGATGAGAGAGAACAGGTGGAGGCAGCAGGGACTAGTTTGCCGTTCACACAGCAGGGGAACAGCTGACATTACTGAACCCCAGTAACACAGGAGCAAGTGTTAGACTGTGCTAACAGCACTTCCGAGAAACAACTGCGGTGTGTAACCCAGGATGAGAAGAGAACAGTGGTGGAGGCAGCAGGACTTTTTGCCGTTCACACAGCAGGGGAACAGCTGACATTACTGAACCCCAGTAACAAGGAGCAAGTGTAGACTGTGCTAACAGCACTTCGAGAAACAACTGGCGGTGTTTGTAACCCAGGGATGAGAAGAGAACATGGTGGAGGCAGCAGGACTTTTTGCCGTACACACAGCAGGGGAACAGCTGACATTACTGAACCCAGTAACACAGGAGCAAGTGTAGACTGTGCTAACAGCACTTCCGAGAAACAACTGGCGGTGTTGTAACCCAGGGATGAGAAGAGAACATGGTGGAGGCAGCAGGACTTTTGCCGTTACACACAGCAGGGGAACAGCTGACATTACTGAACCCCAGTAACACAGGAGCAAGTGTAGACTGTGCTAACAGCACTTCCGAGAAACAACATGGCGTGTTTGTAACCCAGGATGAGAAGAGAACAGGGTGGAGCAGCAGGACTTTTGCCGTTCACACAGCAGGGAACAGCTGACATTACTGAACCCAGTAACACGGGAGCAAGTGTTAACTGTGCTAACAGCACTTCCGAGAAACAACTGGCGGTGTTGTAGCCCAGGGATGAGAAGAGAACATGGTGGAGGCAGCAGGACTGTTTGCCGTTCACACAGCAGGGGAACAGCTGAATTACTGAACCCAGTAACACAGGAGCAAGTGTAGACTGTGCTAACAGCACTTCGAGAAACAACTGGCGGTGTTGTAACCCAGGGATGAGAAGAGACAGGGTGGAGGCAGAGGACTTTTTGCCGTTCACACAGCAGGGGAACAGCTGACATTACTGAACCCCAGTAACACAGGAGCAAGTGTAGACTGTGCTAACAGCACTTCGAGAAACAACTGGCGTGTTGTAACCCAGGGATGAGAAGAGAACAGGGTGGAGGCAGCAGGACTTTGCCGTTCACACAGCGGGGAACAGTGACATTACTGAACCCAGTAACACGGAGCAAGTGTAGACTGTGCTAACAGCACTTCCGAGAAACAACTGGCGGTGTTGTAACCCAGGGATGAGAAGAGAAAGGTGGAGGCGCAGGACTTTTGCCGTTCACACAGAGGGAACAGCTGACATTACTGAACCCCAGTAACACGGAGCAAGTGTAACTGTGTAAAGCACTTCCGAGAAACAACTGGCGGTGTTGTACCAGGGATGAGAAGAGAACATGGTGGAGGCAGCAGGACTGTTTGCCGTTCACACAGCAGGGGAACAGCTGACATTACTGAACCCCAGTAACACAGGAGCAAGTGTAGACTGTGCTAACAGCACTTCCGAGAAACAACTGGCGGTGTTGTAACCCAGGGATGAGAAGAGAACAGGTGGAGGCAGCAGGACTTTTTGCCGTTCACACAGCAGGGGAACAGCTGACATTACTGAACCCCAGTAACACGGGAGCAAGTGTAACTGTGCTAACAGCACTTCCGAGAAACAACTGGCGGTGTTGTAACCCAGGGATGAGAAGAGAACATGGTGGAGGCAGCAGGACTTTTGCCGTTCACACAGCAGGGGAACAGCTGACATTACTGAACCCCAGTAACACAGGAGCAAGTGTAGACTGTGCTAACAGCACTTCCGAGAAACAACTGGCGGTGTTGTAACCCAGGGATGAGAAGAGAACATGGTGGAGGCAGCAGGACTTTTTGCCGTTCACACAGCAGGGGAACAGCTGACATTACTGAACCCCAGTAACACAGGAGCAAGTGTAGACTGTGCTAACAGCACTTCCGAGAAACAACTGGCGGTGTTGTAACCCAGGGATGAGAAGAGAACAGGGTGGAGGCAGCAGGACTTTTTGCCGTTCACACAGCAGGGGAACAGCTGACATTACTGAACCCCAGTAACACAGGAGCAAGTGTAGACTGTGCTAACAGCACTTCCGAGAAACAACTGGCGGTGTTGTAACCCAGGGATGAGAAGAGAACAGGGTGGAGGCAGCAGGACTTTTTGCCGTTCACACAGCAGGGGAACAGCTGACATTACTGAACCCCAGTAACACGGGAGCAAGTGTTAACTGTGCTAACAGCACTTCCGAGAAACAACTGGCGGTGTTGTAGCCCAGGGATGAGAAGAGAACATGGTGGAGGCAGCAGGACTGTTTGCCGTTCACACAGCAGGGGAACAGCTGACATTACTGAACCCCAGTAACACAGGAGCAAGTGTAGACTGTGCTAACAGCACTTCCGAGAAACAACTGGCGGTGTTGTAACCCAGGGATGAGAAGAGAACAGGGTGGAGGCAGCAGGACTTTTTGCCGTTCACACAGCAGGGGAACAGCTGACTTTACTGAACCCCAGTAACACGGGAGCAAGTGTAGACTGTGCTAACAGCACTTCCGAGAAAACAACTGGCGGTGTTGTAACCCAGGGATGAGAAGAGAACAGGGTGGAGGCAGCAGGACTTTTTGCCGTTCACACAGCAGGGGAACAGCTGACATTACTGAACCCCAGTAACACGGGAGCAAGTGTTAACTGTGCTAACAGCACTTCCGAGAAACAACTGGCGGTGTTGTAGCCCAGGGATGAGAAGAGAACATGGTGGAGGCAGCAGGACTGTTTGCCATTCACACAGCAGGGGAACAGCTGACATTACTGAACCCCAGTAACACAGGAGCAAGTGTAGACTGTGCTAACAGCACTTCCGAGAAACAACTGGCGGTGTTGTAACCCAGGATGAGAAGAGAACAGGGTGGAGGCAGCAGGACTTTTTGCCGTTCACACAGCAGGGGAACAGCTGACATTACTGAACCCCAGTAACACGGGAGCAAGTGTTAACTGTGCTAACAGCACTTCCGAGAAACAACTGGCGGTGTTGTAGCCCAGGGATGAGAAGAGAACATGGTGGAGGCAGCAGGACTGTTTGCCGTTCACACAGCAGGGGAACAGCTGACATTACTGAACCCCAGTAACACAGGAGCAAGTGTAGACTGTGCTAACAGCACTTCCGAGAAACAACTGGCGGTGTTGTAGCCCAGGGATGAGAAGAGAACATGGTGGAGGCAGCAGGACTGTTTGCCGTTCACACAGCAGGGGAACAGCTGACATTACTGAACCCCAGTAACACAGGAGCAAGTGTAGACTGTGCTAACAGCACTTCCGAGCAACAACTGGCGGTGTTGGAGCCCAGGGTCAAGGAGGATGTTTAAATACTAGATCAAGTATTTTCCTTGTTACGTGTCAATTAAAAATGTCTATACTCCAAACAAGAGAAATATAACCTTTAGTACCATAAGATGATGATTTTACTTTAAAAAATATATGTAAATTAATAATTGACAAACATAAACGCATACATTAACATGTTGAAAAGCAATGCAAACCACAATAAAAATCGGTTAAATAATCTGCTATACGGTTTTAAATAAAAACATACAAGTACATATCAGAATCCATTAATGATGGATAAGTAACAGTATGTACACCATTTTCATTTGCTGAATAATATCACTAAAAAGTTTTTAAAAATATCTAAAATTTCCATCATGTAATACTGATAATATGTGCCAATCATTTATATTAACAAAAAAAACCTTTAAAAAGTGCATAGTGAAAACAGCTATTTATGCCTGACTGTGGACTTGCAAGCATGACAACGGATAGATAAGGTATATATAGATGAGACTGCATAGCCACAGATGGTGAATGGCGATGTAATACTGTACCTCAATAAAGTGTGCGTTACTACTACATCCTTTTTTTTATATAGCTTTATAAAAGGGTACGTGCATGTAGGCTTGCGCCTTTGTTTGGACGCACAGACTGGCTTCCTGCTGTGACGCGTTGGGTATTGGAGCGTCTGTGCGTCTTATGACGCAGACTAACATTCACGGTGCGCATCGTTCATCATCGCAAGCGTACCGACAACACAAAGGCGTTGTCATGACTGCTTTACTCAGTAAACATGCACCTATGATGAAACATACACGCATGTGCCCTATTACATAACAAGCTACAAGAAAAATGCGTGTGAGGTGTGACACAGCTGTTTTGTTAAGGTACCGTATTATATCGACATTGTACAGGTGTCGCTATTCAGTCTGATAAATAGATATCATTCACCTATTCTATCAGTTGTCGTTCTTTCAGCACCACTTACAGGTATATATTTTGCTATTGTGACTATGCACTATTGACTTTACCAAGGTAATGCATGATTTTTGTTAGCGATTATCATGTTTACATGAAGGACCTTTATGATATGGGCTGTTAACTTTCTAATCAAATATGTATTTTTTAAAATGACACAAATATAAGTAATGTTGAAGAGGACTATTCCTACATGCATTGTTTGCACAATATTACAGGTGTACATCACGTCCCTTAATCAACATTGGATATTATATTACTTGTATGCTTTTATTTCAAAGGCAAGAACACTGAAGTATAACCTTCGCACTGCAGCAGTTGTCAAAGTTCAACCCACATTATGCACTTCCAACATTGCAGTATTTGAGTCATCATGATGTGAGTTGGAGTTGTCTAAGCTATGGAGTGACAAGGTTGACCATCAGTATCCTATAGCATAAGTAGGCTTTTGTGTTTGCATTTGTTTTCGACATGTGCATATCTGTAATAATATGTCACAATTATTTTGTTACAGATTTGTGACAGACAAATCATTTTATGGTTTGAAAGTTGACGTTTCAAATGTTTACAGCTTAGAAATCATGGTGTAGCCTCATATCTATGTGTAGCACTAGACACTTTGAGATGTCATGTTTTTTTCACCATGATTAGGTAGCTAGCAGTAATTTTTGCCGGACACACAGCAGGGGAACAGCAGGCGTTACTGAACCCCACAAACACATCAGCGATTGTTTTCATCTGTGCATCTAACACTTCTGAGCAGCAACTGGCGCTGTTGAAGCCCAGGGTCAAGGAGGGTGTAGGCAGAGGCCTAGTATGAGACGTTTGAAGTTGAAGTTGTAGTTAGCAGCAGTAATTTTTGCCAGACACACAGCAGGGGAACAGCAGGCGTTACTGAACCCCACAAACACATCAGCGATTGTTTTCATCTGTGCATCTAACACTTCTGAGCAGCAACTGGCGCTGTTGAAGCCCAGGGTCAAGGAGGGTGTAGGCAGAGGCCTAGTATGAGACGTTTGAAGTTGAAGTTGTAGTTAGCAGCAGTAATTTTTGCCAGACACACAGCAGGGGAACAGCAGGCGTTACTGAACCCCACAAACACATCAGCAATTGTTTTCATCTGTGCATCTAACACTTCTGAGCAGCAACTGGCGCTGTTGAAGCCCAGGGTCAAGGAGGGTGTAGGCAGAGGCCTAGTATGAGACGTTTGAAGTTGAAGTTGTAGTTAGCAGCAGTAATTTTTGCCAGACACACAGCAGGGGAACAGCAGGCGTTACTGAACCCCACAAACACATCAGCGATTGTTTTCATCTGTGCATCTAACACTTCTGAGCAGCAACTGGCGCTGTTGAAGCCCAGGGTCAAGGAGGGTGTAGGCAGAGGCCTAGTATGAGACGTTTGAAGTTGAAGTTGTAGTTAGCAGCAGTAATTTTTGCCAGACACACAGCAGGGGAACAGCAGGCGTTACTGAACCCCACAAACACATCAGCGATTGTTTTCATCTGTGCATCTAACACTTCTGAGCAGCAACTGGGCGCTGTGAAGCCCAGGGTCAAGGAGGGTGTAGGCACAAAATATTGAGTTATTGCCTTGTTACGTGGCCATTGCAAATGTATGTACTTCAAACAAGAATAAATGAAGTTTTACTACGACAATAAAATGATGAATTTCAATTACAAGAATAGAAAAATATTTATACTTGACAGTCCTCTGTGGTTGATAACGTTTAATGGCTAACTGAAAATATGGTAACAAATTCAAAGCTTTCGAGACTACTCAGGTGTCTTCATCAGGCTAAGAGTAAAGCCAAAAATGAAGAATCACATATTTCTACACACAACAGGACACAGGAATAGCTAAGACAAGTGAGGGAGGGACAAGTGAGGGGAGACCGGCAACAAAAAGGAGAACAAGGATGAATTATCAGCGCCACACAATCACAGATAAATTAATGAATTTACCTGTGGCAAAAGACTTTTGTATGCCCGGTCATAGCATCATGGATATGGAATTACTGGTATTAAAATATAACTTCAAATATGAGAAACGTACAAAGGTTTCAGAATATAAGCTCATCATGACCTTTGACACTGTTAGTGATGGAATGAATAGATCACATGCATTTACGTCATTCTATATCAATTAAGGAATCTGCGTCTATGCCCTTCCAGGGTCATGAAAACCCAAAAAAAGACGCCAATGAGAGGGCAATCAAACTTTCTATCCTTATCTAGGAACTGTTCCAATATTTATGTTCATCCCTGTGAGATAATGACAGTTCTGATACACGTCACTTACTTGTCTTACCTATTGCACTATTCCTGTGTCCTGTTGTGTATAGAAATATGTGATGCTTAATTTTTTTATTTAGTCTTTCCCTGATGAAGAGACGTGAGTAGCCTTGAAAGCTTGCAATTTGTTTCCATCTTTTCAGTTATCCATTAAAAGGTATCAACCACTGCTGACTCTGAAGTCTAAATATTTTTCTATCTACTGCCTAACACGGTACAAAGATACACATGTTTTCTAATTTCAAGAAGGAAAAATAAAGAAAATACAAATATAAACGCATATATGCACATGCCAAAAATAAATGGAACAACACAACACCCAAAAAATTGGTAACAAAATATAGTGTTGTAAATTTAAGAATAAAAGTCCATTTTTTTTTTATGAATAATGCTTAAGGAACGCTATGTTAAACCATAACATAGTGAAGACAATGGATTTTGTAATAGTCACTCATCATCATCATCGCAAATTTTATGTGACAGTCACAGACATTTCAATTATTTAAGTTCATAAAATCGTAACTTTCTATAGCATGTATGACATGTCCAGCATGGACTCATCAATGTGATTGATGACACAATAATGTACGATAAAAAATAACCCTTTAAAAAAACATTAGGCATTGTTTGTCACAATTTAAGTGTGTGCCTGCAAGTGTAGGTAAAACAAAGGCTACGGATAGCAAAGGTATATTCTATGTCTGTATCAGACAGTGGACAGCCTCTGATGGGTAATGCGATGTTATACTGTACGTCAATAAAGTCTGCGGCTGAAATCATGCATTTTTTGCTTGTAGAGTGTTGAAGAGGGTAAAAGAATGTCTGGTTGCGCAAAGCTTTATCCGTCAACACTACCTTCCTACTGTCACGCGTAGGGTAGGGTAGCGTGTGGCAATTAGCTGACTATCAAATGTGAGGTTAGGCTGCGTTATTGCGCACTAGGGACGCAAAAAAAAATACAGCAGTAATAATTTAATGTGTAATACTCCACCTATGACAAACAAAAAAATTACGTTCCCTCTTTAACAATGTACAAGACTAACAAGCCTAATGGTTGACGCTGACTTAATTGAGATACAGTATTACATCAACATTGTCCATGAGTAACTATGCACTGTGATACCTATATACCAGTATTAATTTATATCTCTTGTGGTTGTTTCAACAGCACTTGCAGGTATAACTACCTATTGTCAGTATGCATGATGCACTTTCTAGATGTAATAATTTATTATTGGACATTATTACCATGTTTACATGCTGGCCATTTCATATATGGTGTTTGAAGTTACAGTTGGCATCAGTATGTGTATTTTATAATGTCTGTCATAAATAAAACTCATGATGATGATGATGAGGATTTAATGATTCGTACATCCATTGACTGCATTATCTTACAGGTACAGATAAAGTTCCTTAAAAAGCATTAATTCATAAGTCTGAAATGTACTTTTATGCATTAATTTCAAAATGTGAAGAGTAGACTATGTTTTATTTTTTGTTACCATTTCTAATAGACATGTGCAGATATGCGCTGTGATGACAAATTATTATTTGTCCATATTTGTCAAAAAATTTATCATTCTAGGCGTGCAAAACTTCACAATTTCATGTTTTCAGCATAACAAGCAGGGTGACGGCTCTTCCCTATTTGGAGCATGTTGGTCATGTGTTTTTCTGTCCATGTGTCGGGAACAGGAGACTTCTTGCCGTTCACACAGCAGGGGAACAGCTGGCGTTACTGAACCCCACTAACAGTAGAGCTTGTGTTTTGTGTGGACACGACACTTCTGAGCAGCAACTGGCAGTGTTGGAGCCCAGGGAGTAGAGTTCAGGTGGTAGAAAGATGAACATAACAGGAGACATGGATAACGTTGCGAACCAGTTATTTAATCTGAAAACGGACAGACAAATTCTGCCGAGATCCATGCCTTGTTCATTTTCAGAAAAGTAAGCCGGTCTACATTATCGGAGGATAGTCGCATGCGACGGTCTGTTAGTACACCACCTGCAGCACTAAAGACGCGCCCCGATAATACACTGGCAGCAGGGCAAGCCAGCACCTCCAATGCATACTGGCTAAGCTCTGGCCATGTATCCAGCTTAGAGACCCAAAACTTGAATGGGGAAGAGCCATCTGGGAGTACACTGAGAGGCAAAGCCAAGTAGTCTGTCACCATCTGACGGATACGTTGCCTCCCGCTGACTGGAGCCCTCTCGGATGGTGTAGACATTTGTGGCGCTGCCACAAAACTTTGCCACATTTTTAACATACTGGTCTTTCCCTGTGCAGAGGCACTGCGTGTGCTCCCTCTTGTTGCAGAGCTCTCTACACTGCCTCGACGCACAGAGCTGCTTTGTAAAGCAGTAGCAGCAGCAGTGCTCTCGGCAGTAAGGTAGAACATTAGGGATTGCACCAGTGTGTCTTGGTACTCCCGCATTTTACGCTCCCGGTTCAACGGTGTGATGAGGCTTTTGACGTTGTCCCGGTAGCGAGGGTCTAGGAGGGTGTACACCCAATAATCAGACGTCGTGAGAATGTGGGCGATGCGGCGGTCGTTTCTTAGGCACTGCAGCATGAAATCAACCATGTGCTGCAGACTCCCAACTGGCAAAGAAACGCTGTCCTCTGCAAGAGGCGTTATCTCTGCCTGCTCTGCATCACCCCACCCTCGCTCTACATACTGACTAGAGCGTTGTGTACCTCCCTCTGGAGCGATGTCTTCCTCCTCCATTGACTCCTCCTCCTCATCCTCCTCACAAAGTGAGCCCTGCCCAGCCCTTTGTGAGGAACCACGTTGCGCTGACTTTCCAGAAGGTGATGGAATTTGTGACTCCTCATCCTCCACCTCTTCCAAAACCTCATCCCTTATTGCTTGCAGTGTTTTTTGAAGCAGGCAGATAAGGGGGACAGTCAGGCTGACTAGTGCATCATCTGCACTCGCCATCCGCGTTGACTCATCAAACGCACGCAAAACGTGGCACATGTCCTTCATAGTGGCCCACTCATTAATGGTGAAGTGTGGACGGCGCAAATTGCGTGTTGATTGCGCCTGATGCAGCTGATACTCCATAACTGCTGGCTGCTGCTCACACAACCGCTCCAACATATGTAACGTTGAATTCCACCTGGTGGATACGTCACATATGATGCGATGTTCAGGAAGGCGCAATCTGCGTTGCAGAGCTGCAATGCGCGATCTGGCCATGCTGGAACGTCGCAAGTGAGCGCACTCTAGGCGGACCTTGTGCAGCAGTGCATCAAGATCCGGATAGTCCCTCAAAAAACTCTGCACGACCAAGTTGAGCACATGTGCCAGACATGGTATGTGAGTGAGGTTGCCAAGGCCCAGAGCTGCCACCAGATTTCGGCCATTGTCACACACTACCAAGCCTGGCTGGAGATTCGCTGGCAAAAACCACACGTCGCTCTCCTGCTTGATGGCATTCCAGACCTCCTGCGCTGTGTGGCTTCGATTCCCCATGGGAATTAATTTCAGAACGGCCTGTTGCCGTTTGGCCACGGCTGTGCTCATATCGGTCGCATCAGGTAAGCGTCCATGGGTCCATGTGGAGGTAGACCGTGACGGCTCCTGCAGCGATGATTCTGAGGAACTGGAGTAGGAGGAGGAGTCAATGTGGACAGACTTGATTCCGGCAATCCTTGGAGTTGGCAGAACACGTACAGCGCCACTCGCAAGATCTGTACCCGGCTCCACAACATTCACCCAATGGGCAGTGAGTGAAAGGTATCGTCCCTGGCCATGGGTACTGGTCCACGCATCGGTGGTTAGGTGGACCTTGCTACTGACGGCGTTTAGTAGCGCATGTTTAATTTTTGCCTCAACATGCTTTTGCAGACCAGGGACGGCTTGCCTGCTGAAATAAAATTGGCTGGGCACATTGTATTGTGGGACTGCCAATGCCATAAAGTTACGGAAAGTGTCAGTCTCCACCAGCCTGAATGACAGCATTTCAAGGGACAGGAGTTTTGCAATGCCAGCATTCAGAGCCTGTGCTCGTGGATGGTTTGCCGAGTATGGCCGTCTTTTATCCCATGCCTGTGCTACCGATGACTGTTTTGTGGCCTGGGTGTGTGAGGATGACAGGGAACTTGCAGCTGTGGGTGGAATAACACTGTGTCTCTGGACAACAGTGACAGAGGTTCTTCCATGGCGATCCTTTGAGGAAGCCGAACCAGCTGTGTGTGAACTGGAGGAAGAGGCTCCAACATGAGCTGAAGATGTAGGTGCTGCTGTAGGTTGGCCTACATCTCCAGTGTGTCTTTGTAACTCAACAAAGTGCTTTGACCGCACATGTTTCCACATATTTGTTGTATTAAGGTTACTGACACTTTTACCTCTTTTAATTTTTTGATTACACAGCTTGCATTTGACATAGCAAATATCATCTGCAACTGTATCAAAAAAGGACCACGCAGAGCAAGTCCTGGGAGCGCCCGGTTTGGCTGTTGGAAGAGAACTGCTCCGAACGGGTGCCAAACTGGAGGCTACAGGCAAGCGAGTCTGCAGCCTACCTCTCCCTACTGTTTGGACCGTTGGGGCAATCTCTTCCTCAGAGCTGCTCCCCACCACCTTCCTGTTCCTCACGCCATGTTGGGTCTTGGACCTCATCATCTCCACCACTACCCTCTTCCAACACCTGCTGTTGTTGGGTGGTCTGGCCAGCACCATGCTCAACAGAAACTGGCAACTGAGTCTCATCATCATCAGATGCGTTCTGCGGTGTGCTGACCATTGGCACTGGCTCACCCGCCTCTTCAGATTCAGAGAGACACAGCTGTTGCGCATCACTGCATACTGCCTCTTCTTCACATTCCAGAATGCTGCTTGGCTGGGCCCCTGTTTGCAAGCCAACAGATTCTGAGAACAGAAGCAGAGACTCAGCTGGCTCCTGTACAGAGCTCTCTGACTGCCTGGGCAATTTGGCAGGCGGTGAAGAGACTGATGGTTGTTCAACAGTGCTTTGGTCCTGAGAGGAGGTGGAAGCTATTGAAGTCGATGCATTGGCTGCCATCCAACCAACAACGGCTTCAATTTGTTCTTCACGCAGCAGGGGGGTACGCTGAGCTCCTACAAAAGTGCGCATAAAGGAACGCTCACGGGGAAAACTGGTGGATGCTGTGTCACTGGGTGCGGCAGCAGCCACAGAATCCCCACGTCCTCTCCCTGCTGCAAATCCACGGCCTCCACCACGACCACGTGCCTTACTCACTGACTTCTTCATCTTGGTAGATTGATAAAGAAAGTCAGAAAAGTTATAAGGCCTAAGTGTGGTTATTCCTCACAGACTACAGTGAACCCTGCAGACAACTGTTCAGTATCTGTGAAAGGCCCCTTTGTGTACTTCTATAGTGTTTGCAACCAATGTATTGTATACGGATGGAAGCGCGTCACACTAATAGATTAGATTTTTTTCCACTAAAATGGAGCAGCACCAATTAGAGAAAAATGTGAAGGATGAGGCAGTGACACACGCTCAGCAGACTACAACCGGCAGTGGTTGAAGAACAAACTGGAGCGTAATCTGCACTCACAAAATGAAAAGCTCACAGACTACAGTGAACACTGAAACACAACTGTTCAGTAGCTGTTAAAGGCCCCTTTGTGTACTTCTATAGTGTTTGCAACCAATGTATTGTATACGGATGGAAGCGCGTCACACTAATAGATTAGATTTTTTTCCACTAAAATGGAGCAGCACCAATTAGAGAAAAATGTGAAGGATGAGGCAGTGACACACGCTCAGCAGACTACAACCGGCAGTGGTTGAAGAACAAACTGGAGCGTAATCTGCACTCACAAAATGAAAAGCTCACAGACTACAGTGAACACTGAAACACAACTGTTCAGTAGCTGTTAAAGGCCCCTTTGTGTACTTCTATAGTGTTTGCAACCAATGTATTGTATACGGATGGAAGCGCGTCACACTAATAGATTAGATTTTTTTCCACTAAAATGGAGCAGCACCAATTAGAGAAAAATGTGAAGGATGAGGCAGTGACACACGCTCAGCAGACTACAACCGGCAGTGGTTGAAGAACAAACTGGAGCGTAATCTGCACTCACAAAATGAAAAGCTCACAGACTACAGTGAACACTGAAACACAACTGTTCAGTAGCTGTTAAAGGCCCCTTTGTGTACTTCTATAGTGTTTGCAACCAATGTATTGTATACGGATGGAAGCGCGTCACACTAATAGATTAGATTTTTTTCCACTAAAATGGAGCAGCACCAATTAGAGAAAAATGTGAAGGATGAGGCAGTGACACACGCTCAGCAGACTACAACCGGCAGTGGTTGAAGAACTAACTGGAGCGTAATCTGCACTCACAAAATTAAAAGCTCACAGACTACAGTAAACCCTGCAGACAACTGTTCAGTAGCTGTGAAAGGCTCCTTTCTGTACTTCTATAGTGTTTGCAACCAATGTATTGTATACGGATGGAAGCACGTCACACTAATAGATTTGATTTTTTTCTAATATAATGGAGCTGCACCAATTCCACAAAATAAAATAAAAAAAAAAAAAGAGTCAGTGACACGTGCAGATGCCTACAAACAGCGGTGGATGCAGAGCAAACTGCAGCGTCACCTGCACTGTCACACACACACCTTGCACAGAGCTGTTAAAACAACACTGGCAAAATGAAGCTTTACACAGCGGTTGGTAAACTAGCCTGCCTCAAGCACAGTAGTACACAAAATCGCAATATCTAACTGTCCCTCAGAGTGAGCAGAGTAGCGTTCTGTCCCTAACTGAGTTCACAGCACAGTGACGCTAAAATGGCTGCGGCGCCTTTTATAGTGCATTCTGACATCATTTCAGCAGCCAATCACAGCCATGCCATTAGTTAAGATGACCGCAGCATTACAGGATGTGCCCACACTTCATAAGATTCATCATTGGCTGACTAACATCACATTGCCTCTCAAAGAATTATGGGAACTTCCGATTCCGGTATTGAAAAAGTATCGGAATTAAGTATCGGAATTCCGATAACGCGAATATCGGCCGATACCCGATACTTGCGGTATCGGAATGCTCAACACTACTTGGTAACTGAGGAGGACAGGAGCAAAACAGCAAGGTAGCCGAACACCAGAGAGGTTGGAAACTAATGGGTTGCAGATCCCTAAACTAACCGCACAACTAGAAGCAGCCGTGGAGCGTACCTACGGTGGTCCTAGACGCCTCGGCACAGCCGGAGAGCTAGCTACACCTAAAGATAGAAACAGGAAAGCTAACTGCCCCGGAGTAGGGCCCCAAAGGAATATGCAGCCCACAAACATATAATGACGGTTAGACAAGACGAAACACAAATGCAGGCAGAAAATAGAGTGAGCAAATGCTGGGGCCAAACACTGCCTGACAGAATACTATCTGCAACCCAGCAAAACCCTAGCAAAACTTCTAACACTTCTGATTTAAAAAATGCTGAGATCACACGATCTCGCCACCCACTAAATCAGATCTCAGTGTGAACAAGGCTAACCCACAGCCACTCAAAAAGCAGGGAAAGAGCAATTGAACAAATAACAGTGGCTACTGAAAAACAGAGAGTAGCACAGGCCCCAGGAGGGGACCCAGCTAACCTCCACAAAGGTGCAGACAAAAATGGAAATAGCAAACACAATAGAAACAAGCAGAAAATATCTTATCTGAAGGTAGCAGACGAAGGAGAGACACCAGCAGACTTCCAAATGAACCAGGAACCAACAATTGATCACCGGCGAGGATCATGGGAAGGCAGCTCCCTTATATCAGCCCAGTTAGTGACTCCTGATTGCCAGTCGTCGCTGGCAGGTGAGGAGGCCCTGTCATTAGATACAGCCTCAGTACCGTCAGCAACCACCAGAGGGAGCCTCAGCTCAGAAATTGTCTCCAACACGTTCAGAACAGTACCCCCCCTTGAGGAGGGGTCACCGAACCCTCACCTGCGCCACCAGGCCGATCAGGATGAGCTCGGTGATAGGCAACAACCAGTCTCTCCGCATGAATGTCAGAAGCAAACACCCAAGAATTGTCCTCCTGACCGTAACCTCTCCACTTAACCAAGTACTGGAGTCTCCGTCTAGCGAAACGAGAATCCAATTACTTTTCCACTTCATACTCCATATTGCCCTCAACCAAAACAGGCTCAGGAGGCGCAGCCATAGGAACCACTGGCTCAACAAACCTTTTCAATAAAGATTTGTGGAAGACGTTATGAATCTTAAATATTCCTGGAAGAGCCAAGCGAAAAAAAAACTGTATTAAGGACTTTGAAGATCCTATAAGGTCCAAAGAACCTTGGCTTAAACTTTGGAGACACAACCTTCCTAGGGATATTCTTTGAGGATAACCAAACCAAGTCACCCACTTTAAACCGAGGACCATCAGTCCTATGCCGGTTGGCAAACCGTTGGGCCTTCTCCTGAGAGAGAGACAACTTATCCACTGCTTTATCCCAAATCTGCTGCATTCTCTCTACCACAGTGTCAACACCCGGACAGACAGAAGCCTCCATCTGCCCCGAAGAAAATTGAGGATGAAACCTGGAATTGCAGAAGAAAGGGGACATCAGAGTGGCAGAACTGGCCCTATTATTAAGAGCAAATTCAGCCAGGGGCAAAAAAAGAGACCCGTCATCCTGATCCGCAGACATAAAACATCTCAAATAAGTCTCCAAGGTCTGGTTTGTTCTCTCATTCTGCCCATTGGTCTGAGGATGAAACGCAGAGGAGAAAGACAGCTGAACTCCCAGTTTAGAACAGAATGTCCTCCAAAATCTGGAAGCAAACTGGACTCCCCTGTCAGACACAATGTTCTCCGGAATGCCGTGCAAACGAAGCACATGCTGAAAAAACAAGGGTACCAACTCGGAAGAGGATGGCAACTTAGGCAGTGGCACAAGATGGATCATCTTGGAAAATCTATCACAGATCACCCAAATGACAGTCATTCTCTGAGAGACAGGGATGTCGGAGATAAAATCCATAGGGATATGGGTCCATGGCCTCCTGGGCACCGGCAGTGACATCAATAATCCACTAGAGCGAAAACAGGGCTTGGAACGAGAACAAGTCCCACAGAACTGCACAAAATTCCTGACATCACGAGATAAAGTGGGCCACCAAAAGGACCGACTCACCAAATCTCTAGTATCAAAAATACCAGGATGACCAGCCAACGCAGAGCAATGAACTTCAGACATAACTTTTTCTCTCCATTGGTCTGGAACATACAATTTCCCAGCAGGGCAACGCTCAGGTTTATCCCGCTGAAATTGCTCCAGGGCCAGTCTCAAATCGGGTGAGATAGCGGAAAGAACGACACCCTCCTTCAGAAAGGCAGTAGGCTCAGCCACATCAATAGAATCCGCAAGGAAAATCCTAGAGAGGGCATCCGCCTTAACATTCTTAGTACCCGGGAGGAAGGAGACCACAAAGTTAAAACGTGTGAAAAACAAGGCCCACCTAGCCTGTCTCGGATTCAATCGTTTGACTGATTCGAGATAGATAAAGTTTTTTGTGATCAGTGAGGACCACAACTTGATGTTTAGCTCCCTCCAACCAATGTCTCCACTCTTCGAACGCCCACTTCATAGCCAATAATTCCCTATTCCCCACATCATAATTACGTTCAGCTGGGGAAAACTTTTGGGAGAAGAAGGCACAAGGGTTAATCTTAGAGGTTACAGGATCTCTTTGGGACAAAACGGCTCCTGCGCCAATCTCAGACGCATCTATCTCCACCTGAAATGGGAGAGAAACATCAAGTTGCCGTAGAACAGGAGTAGAAGTGAATCTGCGCTTAAGCTCCTGAAACGCAGAAACTGCCTCAGGAGACCAATTTACAACATCAGAACCCTTTTTGGTTAAATCAGTCAGTGGTTTCACAATACCAGAGAAATTACTTATAAATTTATGGTAGAAATTAGCAAAACCCAAAAATCTCTGAAGAGCCTTCAATGAAGTGGGCTGAACCCAATCACAGATGGCCTGAACCTTGACCGGGTCCATTTCAATAGCAGACGGGGACAAAATGAATCCCAAAAATGAAACCTTCTGTACTCCAAAGAGACATTTCGATCCCTTAACATACAAAGCATTCTCTCTCAAAATTCAGAATACCCTCCGAACATGTTCCACATGAATCCCAGCCGTTGAAAAATATCAAAATATCGTCCAAATAAACGATCAGAAACTTATCCACCCAGTCCCGGAAAATATTGTCCATGAAAGACTGGAAGATGGAAGGGGCATTAGTGAGCCCAAAAGGCATCACTAGGTACTCAAAATGCCCCTCTGGGGTATTAAACGCCGTCTTCCATTCATTTCCGTTCTTGATGCGAATAAGATTATACGCCCCCCTAAGGTCAAGCTTGGTAAACCAACTGGCACCTTTCCCTCTGGAAAACAAATCAGAAATCAGGGGTAACGGATACTGATATTTAACCGTGATCTTATTAAGGAGACGATAGTCAATACATGGCCTCAGTGAACCATCCTTCTTGGCCACAAAGAAAAAGCCGGCGCCCAAGGGTGAAGAGGATGGTCTGATATGACCCTTTTCCAAAGACTCTTTGATATATGATCACATAGCCTCATGCTCGGGTACAGATAAATTGAAGAGCCGACCCTTGGGAAATTTACAACCGGGTACCAAATCAATTGCACAATCATAACTCCTATGCGGAGGCAAGGACACAGATTTACTCTCACTAAATACATCAGAAAAATCAGCCAAATAGTCGGGGATATCTTCCGACTTGGGAGAGGTAGAAAAAACAGGAATGTCACTACGAACACATTGACAACCCCAACTGGTCACAGACACAGACTTCCAATCCAAAACAGTATCATGAGTCAGTAACCAAGGAAAACCCAGTACAATAATGAAATGTAAATTATGTAACATCAAAAATTTGCAATTCTCTTGGTGGTCCGGGTCAACCCGCATTATCACCTGGGTCGAAAACTGGGGTTTGTTTTCCGCCAAATGGGTAGAATCAATACCCAGCAAAGGAATAGACTTCCACAGGGGTATCATGGAAAAACCACAACGTTTGGCAAAATCGAAATCCATCAGGTTTATAGCTGCTCCTGAATCAACAAAAGCCTGATCCGAAAATGTGGACACAGAGCAAATCAAGGTAACAGTCAAAAGAAATTTAGACTGAACACTACCCAAAACAAGTGAGCGCGCAAAACGTCCTCCCCTCTTGGGGCAGACGGAAATAGCATGAGAAGTGTCTCCACAGTAGAAGCACAACTTACTACGCTTACGAAACTCATGACGCTGAGCCCCAGAAGCCACTCCATAACACTGCATGTGGTCAGGGGCTGGCTCGCAAGGTGTGACCACCTCTCACATATTTCTACGCTCACGTACACATCTGTCAATTTGAATGGCCAATGCCATAGAGTCATTGAGCCCAGAGGGAACAGGAAATCCCACCATAATGTCCTTTACAGTCTCTGCCAGACCCTTCTGAAAAAGAGCTGCCAGGGCATCGTCATTCCATTTAGTAAGGACTGTCCACTTTCAGAATTTCTGACAGAGTAGCTCTGCAGCTTCCTGACCCTGTTTCAATGCCAACAAGGTTTTCTCAGCTTGATCAGTAACATTAGGTTCATCATACAACAACCCCAGTGCCTGAAAAAACACATCAACTTCAGTCAAGACAGGATCTCCAGGTGTCAGGGAAAAGGCCCAATCCTGAGGGTCGCCGCGCAACAGGGAGATGACAATTTGAACCTGCTGTGCAGCGTTCCCCGAGGACGTAGGCCTCAAGGCAAAAAACAAGTTACAGTTATTTTTATAAATCAAAAATTTAGAGCGATCCCCAAAAAACAACTCTGGAGTAGGAATCCTAGGCTCTACAGCAAGCATCCGAGTGAGATAGATTGCCATACTCCGAACTTCAGCAGCAAACTGCTCCACACGCTCGGACAAATGCTTGATTTCCATTGAGAAAAAATTCCTCCTCAGCCCCCAGAAAAAAAGAGGGAAAAATATATATATATAAAAAAAAATTCTGACAACTCCTTTTTTTTTTTCTGACAACTTTTTTTTTCTTACAACTTTTTTTTTACTATTTTTCCCTTCTGTTGAGTACCATAGAATTTTCAGTAAGGCCGGTAATTCTGTTATGACTTGGTAACTGAGGAGGACAGGAGCAAAACAGCAAGGCAGCCGAACACCAGAGAGGTTGGAAACTAATGGGTTGCAGATCCCTAAACTAACCGCACAACTAGAAGCAGCCGTGGAGCGTACCTACGGTGGTCCTAGACGCCTCGGCACAGCCGGAGAGCTAGCTACACCTAAAGATAGAAACAGGAAAGCTAGCTGCCCAGGAGTAGAGCCCCAAAGGAATAGGCAGCCCCCAAACATATAATAACGGTTAGACAAGACGAAACACAAACGCAGGCAGAAAATAGAGTGAGCAAACGCTGGGGCCAGGTGAGGAGGCCCTGTCATTAGATACAGCCTCAGTACCGTCATCAACCACCAGAGGGAGCCTCAGCTCAGAAATTGTCTCCAACACATTCACAACACCCGACTTTCTCAAAAGTCGAGTCGAAAGAAGCCGGCCGACTAACAGAAATGGTAGGGTCGGAGTTGAAAATCCGACCCCAGTGCAAGTCAATGGGGAATAAAAGTCGGCAGGGAGTGGAGGACAGTAAATACACCTACAGTGCCCATTTCAATGCCAAGGACATCAATTCTTATTACTTTAGCTTGATACAGTAAAGATGTATATCTTTGTACCGTGTTAGCCAGTAGATAGAAAAATATTTAGAGTTGAGAGTCCTCAGTGGTTGATACCTTTTAATGGCTAACTAAAAGGTATCAACCACTGAGGACTCTCAACTCTCAGTTAGCCATTAAAAGGTATCAAACACTGACGACTCTCAACTCTAAATATTTTTCTACTTTAGCTTGTAAACCTTAATTAACTTTATAATAATAGTAACGCATTGAAAACTGGGGGTTATTTGGCTAAAGTTGTGGGGGGGGGCAGTGTTGGCTCTAGGTCTTCGTGGGCCCCGGGCCAAAGAGTCTCAGTGGGCCCCTTTAACCCATACCACAATTCATGATGCTCCGATACGGTAGAGAAATATAGGTATAGTACAATGCCACATACTTCACTTTTTACATTACATGAGTGATATCTATTTTAAATTCTACAATAGCTCAAAAAACGGACAGTATAGTCCTCCATGCAGTATTATGGGCACCACATAGTGCGCCATACAGAATAATAAGCCCCATATATTGCTCTATACAGAATAATGAGCCCCATATACATTTTGCATACACATTAACTTACTTTTTCAGTTCAGAACTAGTTTCTTATTTTGTTCAGAGTGCATCTGGTGCATATAAGAGTGTGACCGCCCTGTTTCTGAGCCTATGCTTTAACTGGTGGGTTCAGTCCCTCTGCCCTTGTTCACATTTACGTCACTTGAAAAGTGGAAAGGTTTTTAATTCTAGAGTTAGGACTGTCCCACAAGGGTTGCCTTGACGTGGCGGGATGGATTGTACATTATTTTGATCAAAATTATGTTTACTAAATACTCTTATAATTATTACTACCTTCATGCATTTTTTGCAAAAAACTTTTTATTTACTTTATTTTAGGATATTTTTTTTGTGCCTGGTTACCACATAGTGCGCCAAACAGAATAATGAGCCCCATATATTGCTCTATACAGAATAATGAGCCCCATATACAGAATGGGTTCCATATAATGCTCCATACAGAACAGGCCCCATATGTGCTCCATATGATGCTCCATATATAAAGGGCCCTATATGATGCTCCATAAAAAATGAACCCCATATGATGCTATAGTTTATGATGGGCCCCATATATGATGCTCCAGTGTATGATGAACCCCATATAATGCTCCAAATATAATGGTCCGCATATATAATGCTCCATATATAATGGTCTCCATGTGATGCTCCATATATAATAATAGTAACGTTTTGAAAACTGGGGGTTATTTTGCTAAAGTTGTGGGGGGGCAGTGTTGGCTCCAGGTTTTCATGGGCCCTGGGCCAAAGAGTCTCAGTGGGCCCCTTTAACCCATACCACAATTCATGATGCTCCGATACGGCAGAGAAATATAGGTATAGTACAATGCCAAATACTTCACTTCTTACATTACATGAGTGACATCTATTTTAAATTCTACAATATCTCAAAAAACGGACAGTATAGTCCTCCATACAGTATTATGGTCACCACATAGTGCGCCATACAGAATAATGAGCCCCATATATTGCTCTACTGTATACAGAATAATGAGCCACATATACAGAATGGGTTCCATATAATGCTCCATACAGAACAGGCCCCATATGTGCTCCATATGATGCTCCATATATAAAGGGCCCTATATGATGCTCCATAAAAAAGGAACCCCATATGATGCTATAGTATATGATGGGCCCCATATATGATGCTCCAGTGTATGATGAACCCCATATAATGCTCCAAATATAATGGTCCACATATATAATGCTCCATATATAATGGTCTCCATGTGATGCTCCATATATAATAATAGTAACGCTTTGAAAACTGGGGTTATTTGGCTAAAGTTGTGGGGGAGCAGTATTGGCTCCAGGTTTTCGTGGGACCCGGGCCAAAGAGTCTCAGTGGGCCCCTTTAACACATACCACAATTCATGATGCTCCGATACGGCAGAGAAATATAGGTATAGTACAATGCCAAATACTTCACTTCTTACATTACATGAGTGATATCTATTTTAAATTCTACAATAGCTCAAAAAACGGACAGTATATTCCTCCATACAGTATTATGGGCACCACATAGTGCGCCATACAGAATAATGAACTCCATATATTGCTCTATACAGAATAATGAGCCCCATATACAGAATGGGTTCCATATAATGCTCCATACAGAATAGGCCCCATATGTGCTCCATATGATGCTCCTTATATAAAGGGCCCTATATGATGCTCAATAAAAAATGAACCCCATATGATGCTATAGTATATGATGGGCCCCATATATGATGCTCCAGTGTATGATGAACCCCATATAATGCTCCAAATATAATGGTCCGCATATATAATGCTCCATATATAATGGTCTCCATGTGATGCTCCATATATAATGTGCCCCATATGATACGGCATATATAATGGGCCCCATATGATGCTCCAGTATATGATGTGCCTCATGGATGATGCTCCAGTGTATAATGGGCCCTATCTATGAGATGAGGCTCAAGTGTATGATGAGCCCCATATATAATTCTCCAGTGTATAATGCTCCCCATATATCCCCATGCTCCCCATGGAGTTAACGCAGTCGTACTAGGGTATGCTCGCTGTTTCGTCCCGTCATTGTACTCACTAGCAGCAGCTTACATCTCTGCACAGTGGACCCTTGGCTGTGATCACACCTTATTATTATTTTATATTTAGCGCGATCCGCCAACTCTAGCAAAACGTGGCAGAACATTCCTAAGAAAACCGGTATTAATTTCATTGATATTATGCAAAAGACTGCATGTGGTGTTCATACTCAATATTGAATAAATCAAAATGTTTTGAAAATGTTGTTGCCATTTTTTCATCGTTTGCATAACATGAATATGTCTATTGATCCTGCAATTTCCATAAATCCACAACCTTTTCTTCTTGATGTTGCAATTTCAATGTTGATGAGTGTGAATAGTGCAAACTTGGACTAGACAGTCTTACAATGTTCTACATTTGTCAAACAGAATGAGGCACAGACAGAAATCTGATGCATTTTGTAAGACTGTCTAATCTAAGTATACATTTACACTGAAAGCTTATCGTTTGCGAGCGTTCTTAAAATCGCTAATTTCATGATAATCTTGCCATGTAAACAGGTTGTAGATCATCTGATGAACAAGGAAAACACTTGTTCATAATGTGAATGCTTTTTAACATAGCGCAAAAGATACATTTTCCAAACAGAACTCGCATTTTTGGCAGCCTATGCGCACTGAGTGATCTATTACAGATTGTTTACTTTTGTCCGGTAGTGTAAACAAGCTATTAAGTGACCTCCGATTTGTAAAGGTTTACCAGTTGGTGGTCGTGTAGTGCCGCCGGTCGGGTCAGGTAAACAGACTCTAAGAATTAGATAGTATTGATAAACATGTCTTACTGTATTTCTATTGAAAGAAGAAGAATGCATTACTGTTTATATGATCAGAGCAGAAAATTTGATCCAAAATTGAATTTCCCATATACATCCTTCCATACAAATGGATCTTTTCTAGCTTACTGTATTATGTACTCTCTCTGCTGCCATGCGCTGCCATTGAACAACGCTATGGTGAGAATATCATTACTATAAGAGTATCTGATGAAGCTTATTAGGATTGTTTTTTATGTTATTTCTGTTGGATTCATACCATCCTCTATATAAACTGAGGTATAATTTATGCAGAGAATAGTGTTGGATTTCTGTTAATGCTCCAAACAACTCCTCTACAATCCTCACTGTGTCCTCTATTTCTGTTACTGGTCTCTGGGCATATAAAGTTCTCTAAATGCATACAGAAGTAGCTGGGTTATTTTAGTAAATTATGTTTTTCTCATGTAGCTACAGGGGGGCTGAGGGTGTGGTTTCCCTAGGCCCCGCTCTCTTAGGGGCCCACCCGGAGCCACGCTACTTCTAACAAAATTTGTGTGTGCAGTCTCCCTGCATTGCTGCCAATGGTGGCAGGACACTTGGCTACTATGGGGCTTGTGAGCCAGGACTATTGGGCCCCTGTCCGTTATTGCAAGTTCAACTATATTGGCAGCCTGGATGCCAATACAGTTGAAAGCAATGATGAAAGACGCGTCTGGTGTCTCAACGCAGCAGGTGCGTTGAAACCACTTCATGGCGCCTACCGCACTGAAAACGATCGCTGCAGAGACCAGAGCAGTGGGGGAATGAGGAGGAGAGGTGAGTATTTGTTTTTAAATCAGTGAGAACATTGTGGTGGCCATAATACTGTATGAAATACTTTGGAAGGTGCATTACACTGTTCGGAGGACTATGAGAATGCTTTATATTATATGGAGGACTATGGGGAGTGCATTATACTATATTGAAGGCTATTTGGAGTGCAGTATACTATATGGAGGACTATGGGGAATATATTACACTATATGAAGTACTATGGGAAGTGCATTATACTATATGGAGAATTATGGGGGTGCATTATACTATATAAAAGACTATGGGGAGTACATTATACTATATGGAGGACTATGAGGAGTGCAGTATACTATATGTATGACTATGGGGAGTTCATTATACTATATGAAGAACTCTGAGATGTATTACACTATATGGGAGGCTATATGAGGACTATTATAATATTTGGAGGGCTATGTGGTAGCCTTTATATGCAAGCAATTATACAGTGTGAAGGTTTGTGTGGTATCCATAATGTTGTGTGGAGGGCTGTGTGGGGGCCATTATACAGTGTGGAGAGATGTGGAGCCATTACACTGTAAGTAGGCACACTAAACCACATAGGGGGCTGTGTTGGGGGTCACATTTGGGGGATTATATTGTGATGGGAACACCATACTTTTCCTGGGGAGTTAAGCGGTGGGATACATTAGGTTCATCATACTATGTGTGTGGGGGTGCTGTGGAAGAACTCACTGTGTGGGGTATCTTACAGTGTTTGTGGGGCACTTTTGTTGACATCATACTTTATGAGTGCAATGAAAGGGGAATCTAGGGCTCCTGTAGGAGAAAAATTAGTGGGCACACAGTACCACACAGTAGGTGCAGTAATATGGACATATAAAACAGCAGTGACTCAGCGTTCGGGTATCATCAGGATAAGGAGTTTGTGCAGGTTGAGGATAGGGACGATGCTGGAAATGTGAGAAGTCAAATGTGTCTTCATTGTAATGCCGAGTCTTGGCTGGAAGAAGTTGTCATATTGGTCTGGGCTGGATGAAAAGAGAATGACTCCACCAGAAAGAACAACTATCTGTAACTGTACTGTAATCTCTTATATGTTCTGCTGGACTAGTATCTACCACTGTATGGTCACCACATGGTGGTAATATCAGTGTTGGTCTTTGTATAGAGATTTGTTTGAGTAATACCGGTCATTTGCTGAGGTTTTCCTACATCCCATATTAGGGTGCCTCACCTTATTTGTAATCATATTACCTGGTTAGGGGTTCACTCAGAAGTTCGCCACCCCGAACAAAACCCCTAGCTACACCTCTGACTCATGTGCTTGGTCTAGCTCTTTTACGAGAACACAGCATCAAAAGTTTGTCAACATGTAGGGGAAAAGAAAACAATATCCATGCTGATATCTATGGCGGGAAACCCTTGTTCACACTAACAATCTATTTACCATTATGTATCAGGGGTCACCGGATGGGCTTTGTCTGCTGTAAAATAATAATAAGGTGCATGCAAACCATCATTCACACTGTACTGTCCGTGACTCAGGTGCCTTTGTACTGAGCATAATACTGTTCAAATGTCACTTTAAAAAGGAATTATTGACTGCTATGATGAGTGAACAAACACTGCAAGCTTTGAATAGCGTTCGGTCACTGTTGCACTGAGAAAACTGTGTAAATAGCCCATGCAAACATCAATGAACCCTTTTAAAGATCTATTGTAGCTACATTCTGAAGTGTTCAATTGCAGAGGAGTAAACATCTGAAGCAGAGGAGCACAGAACAGTAATCTCACCAATGCAGGCCAAGTTCTTGATTTGCATTTTAGCTATGCCACATATAGAAGAATTAAAGTGTTACTAAAATTATTGTGCAATTGTGATTGCTTTTTCATTGGAAATTAATCTGTTGTACAAAATATTATTGAAACGTCTCCTATGGAAAACTATTTTGGCTACAGTTTTCACATTGTTTTCTGGGCCGTTGGAATTTACAAATTATTTTAGGGTACAACTACATATATATTTATATTAATCACTGGAATTATGCATGTGGCTTTTATTATTTATTTTGACAATATATATGTGTACTTTGAGTCCTTTATTGTATGGTGTTAAGTACAAAATCCCAAAAAGACCTACAAGAAAGACCAATTTTACATATCCATGAATTATGAAGACTCAACCTGGCAGTCAGAGTCTTCTGAGCATGGTTCATTTTTAATGGATATGTGTGCATTTTTAATGGGCATTAGGTGAGTATTAGTGTTGTTTATTATTTTCTGCTTTTTTTTTTACAGGGGACAGGGACTTCAATGGAATGGGCATAAGGTGACTATAACTTTGTTTTTTATTTTGAAATAAAAAAGTAAAATGGTGTGTATTTTTATTTCAAATAAAGGACTTTATTCTGGCTGTGTGTTTATTTCTATATGACTGTGACACGAGTCATGGCAGTAAATATCTATAATACTTACTGTAAGTAAAGGGAGGTCAAACAATCCGAGGTCAAGTCCAGGAAATGGTGCAGTACGACAAAGGGAAGTCAGAGACGAAGTCCAATACACGAGCTGAGGTCAGGAAAACCAGAGAGACAAAACAGTTACAGGGCGCATCCACAAGCAAAGTCAGGTCACAAGCAAAGTGTCAGAGTCCGGGAAGAGAATCAAATCAAGCAGAGTCAGGCACAGAGTGCAGAGAGATCAATGTTTCACAGGCAACAGCAAGTTGCTTAAGTAGTATCCTGATTAAGGAAAATGAACACAGGTGATTGCAGCACAGACCCAGCACAGACTGACAGCCATGACACAAAGTAACAAAAAGACAGAAACAGAGTGTAAATCGTGACAATGACTATGGGGTTAGTTTTACAGACGCCTATCCATTACTAACCCATGGGCTTGATATATCCTGACAATACAAAGGTGACATCAACCCTACAAATATTAAGCCCACTTACCACTACCACAGAGAAAGTGGGAAGAGCCGGGCAAAGTGCCAGAATTGGTGTATCTAATAGATGTACCTTTTCTCGGGCAGCTGTGGGCTACTATTTTTTGGCCCCTTACCATCCTGAAAATACCAACCCCCAGCTGTCTGCTTTAGCTTGTCTGGTTGTCAGAAATGGAGGGGACCCCATGACGTTTTTTTGATTATTTAAATAATTTAAAAAAACGGCATGGGGACCCCTCTTTACTTGATAACCAGCCATGATAAAGCTGATATCTGAGGAATGCAGCCTGCAGATATCAGTTTTGCCATGCTGGTTATCAAAAATAAGGGAGCCCACGCTGTTTTTTAAATTTATTTATAGCGCAGGTGCAGCTGATGAATACTCCCATCAGCTGCTGCTTGCTCTCATTGTTATCAGCAGCACCAGGCAATAGGAATAGTACTGTCATCGACCAACGCCTCTCAGTCTGTAGGTAAACTTTTTACCGCTGTCACAGCTGCTGGCTCTCTGACTGACTGTAATAATTTTACCATCGATCAGAGAAACTGGTGTTTCTTGCGCTGTCATGCAGATGACAGCTTTGGAAACACCAGATGTTTGGGGTGCCGAACCCAAACAGTAACATGGACTTCCTGGAGAAGTCAGTGTTCAGGGTCTGTGCCCGAACAGTAGATGTTCGGTAAGGACAAGGAACTTTACTGTTCGGATTCGCCCATCTCTTATGTCTATATGTCTTTCGGTCTGTCTGTATGTCTATATGTATAACTCTATTATCTATCTAGATTCAACAGAAAAAATACTCTCTTCTCCAATGATAAATGTGAAAATCCATTATTAGTACATGAATTCAAAGGGATATAAATATAAAACCATTTAAAAAGAGAAAATAGGGGAATATGTAGGGTGCAAAAAAACAAAAAATATAGAACATTGTGGGTAATGATAACTAAAATTTACAACAAAATACCATCCATATATACCTGAAGACCTCTGAATCAAACGATCACCTTGGTTGTAAATATAAGATGGAAATGTATGCAAACATAGAATATACCGTATTTTTTGGATTTATAAGATGCACTTTTTTTGCTAAAAAGTTTGGGGGAAAATGAGGGTGCGCCTTGTAATGAGGATATACCTTACCGGCCGCAGTGGAGCAGGGTCCCAGGGTCGCTGCTTGAGGAGACAAGAGTGGAGCGTTGCTGCAGGCCGCTGGCTGGGATGAGGGGGTGTTCCGATGTGCACCGCTGTGGGTGTTCAGTGGTGCAGGGGCTCTGTTGGCATTTTGTGAAAGCCCAGAGCCCCCACACTTACATGGTTTACTGTGCGGTGGCCTCTGGGAAAATGGCTGCCAGGGCATGAACAGATGGAGATCTCAGCACCAAGATCTCGGGAGATGAGATCTCAGAGCATGCCCTGGCAGCCATGAGCGAATATTTCAATGTTCGGTTTGGATTACGTTCGTTGACTTTGCACTATTTGCCAAATTATTTGTTGAATATTCTTAGAGTCGAATAGTCATAGTCGAATGTCATTGGAGTCAAAGGTAGGCAAAAACAAACGCATACACAACACCTTCAAATGGGCCCAAAAGCTGCCAAAACATATCAAATTAGGGGAAGCACCACAAAAAGTGGCCTCAATTGACCCATAGTACAAATATTAGAATGGCATGGCAGCAATCAGCCATGCATGAGGTATCAGGGTCTGGGCCAGCATTTACTGCTTTGAATTGAATTTCAAATTAAGACGAGGTAGATGAGGCATCGGTGTAGGCCTGCTGTGCTGGGAGCCCTAATACCATGTGCAACAGCTCAACCTGCTTTTATGCTCAGCCACACTCAGATGTTACAAATATCAGTTTCGTAGACTACTATTGTCAGAAAAATGTGAGGATAGTAACAAGGGTAGTTGACTCAAAGGTGGTGGAGGCCTGCGGGTCTCAGAGGCCAACTGCTACAGGCAATAAACATGAAGGAGACCCAACCAAGAGTCTACACATTTACAAAAAATAGTGGCAGACACCACCAAAGTGGCATATTGCAATAGAGTAGAATTAGTATAATGAGGACTGACACATCTTCCACCACAGACAACCCAGCAGATGGAGACTGTAAAGAGCAAGGTGGTGGAACCACTGTGCCATAGCCCTCAGAAAGCCTGGAGGGGCATAACTAGGTGACCTACCAAATCTGTCCTTGGATAAGAGGCAGCAGACGACACCGCGACCCTAGGGGAGACAAGAAGGTGACCCCAGGTGCTAATCCAGGGCTGACCTACAGAGGGTGGCAGCTGACCCCCTATAGCAGGTAGGCTGGTACGGTCTGAAAGAGGGACAAAGAATGCAGGCAGGAACTGTAGGGACACTGGAACCACAGGTGCAGATGGGACCTGCTGAGGAACACATGAGCACCGGCAAGTGAGGTCTGGACCGGCAGTTAGATGAGCAGTGGCAGGTATGGACTGGACCGACTATTAGACAGATGAGCACTGGTAGGTGTGGACTGGACTGGCTGAGGTACAGGGGACCACTGTCAGGTGCAGACTGGACTGGGTGTTAGACAGATGGGCACTGGCATGTGCGGGCTGGACCGGGTGTTGAACAGAAGGGAATTTGCAGGTGCGGGCTGGACTGGGTTTTAGACTGAGGAGCACTGGCAGGTGCAGGCTGGACTTGGTGTTGAACAGATGGACACTGGCAGTTGTGAGCTGGACCGGATGTTGAACAGATGGGCTCTGACAGGTGGGTGCTGGACCGGGTTTTAGACATAGGAGCTCTGGCAGGTGCAGACTGGATCGGGTGTTGAACAGATGGGCACTGGCTATTGCTGGCTGGACCAGTTATAAGACATAAGAGCTCTGGTAGGTGCGGGCTGGACTGGCTGTTAGACAGATGGGCTCTAAAAGGTGAGGGCTGGAACGGGTGTTAAATAGATGGGCACTGGCAGGTGTGGGCAGGACCGGGTGTTACAGGAGCAGTGGCAGGTGCAGATTGGACCGGGAGTTGAACAGATGGGTAGTGGCAGATGCGGGCTGGACTGGGTGTTAGACAGAAGAGCACTGGCGCAGGCCGGACCGGCTGATGGACAGAAGAGAACAGACTGGTACGAGCAGACGAGATCATAGCAGACTGGTGGACCTGGGAAACCTGACAACTAGCAGGCATGCAAGGCAAACTAACAACATTGCTCAGGCACCTCCATATTGGATAAGGAGCCTTAACTAGAAGGTGTCACCCAGCTATTGGTTGGGGACTCCTTAGGGCACGGTCACTTTAAGAACTAGGGAGTGCACACTACCTAAGCATAGTTCCCAGGCCTACAACTGAACCTTTGGGGGACTCCGACACATAGGGGGCGAGAAGAGGAGGTGGTGTGTGAGTGGGAGACACTGAATGTCCAGTCTGTTAGGTATAATGAGATACAGCAGAGGGTCAAGTCTGTAATGCCAAGAGATCAGAAAGTATGTAGTAAAAGGGAATGGTCCACTGTGTCACAGGCAGAAGAAGGAGGAGGACAAACTAGCGTTACTTTGATTTGGTGGTTAGTAGATCATTGGTGACTTTAGTCAGGGCAGTTTCAGTGGAAGGGTGCGGTCGTAAGCCAGATTGTAAGCAGTCAAAGAGGGAGCAAGAGAAGAGGTGGGAGGACAATTCAAAATGGACATTTTATTCCCGTAGTTTGGAGGCATAGGGGAGAATTGAGATGGGGCGATAGACACAGAGGATGGGTCAAGGAAGGGCTTTTTAAGGATGGGTATGATCGAGGTATGTTTGAATCATGAGGGGAAGACGCCAGTTGTTAGTGACAGGTTGAAGAGGTGGGTTAGGCTTGGGATGAAGAATGTAGTAAGGTTTGGAATGAGGTGGGACGGTATTGGGTAAAGTTCACAGTTGGTGAGACGTGATTTGGAGAACAAAGAGGAAATTTTATCTGTGATGGTGAAGTTGGTTTTGGAGGAGGGGAGGTAATTACTTATGAGGAGGGTCTGTGGGGACTTTAAGTAAAAGCTTTGCCTTACATTGTCAATCTTCTGCTTGAAGAATGAGGCAAAGCCTTCAGCTGAGGTGAAAGGAGAGGGAGGGGGAGCTGGTGCACGAAGGAGAGAATGGAAAGGACTGAATAGCTGTTTACTATTGTGAGACAGGCATGATATAAGAGATGAGAAGTAGGTTTGTTTTGCTGCAGTGAGCAATTGAGCAGCATTTTTACAACTTCCACTACTCAACTCCCTTTCTTTGACAGCCGCATATCAGTACACTTTGTAGATGAGGGCCAGAAACAACATGTGCTCCAGTAGAAGGCAAGTGCTGCATCAAGTGGCCTTTGCTCCAATTCTTCCACCATAACATCACACACAGTACAGTCCTCAGAGGTGGCACCCCAATTACCCTTGTTTTATTCCATGTCACAACTCTCCAACCGCCCAACTGCCTGGAGGGAACCACAGATGGCGGAGTCTGCAGATCTGTTCACACATTATATGCCATGGGCATCAGAAGTGTACTCCAAAGATTCACAAAGTCAAGAGGAGGAAATAATCTGCACCGATGCCCAAATTATTTTTCAGTTTGATCCAGGGCCATAGAAGTAGGGTCCGAGCAGAGTCCCAACTCTCGTCAACAGACGCTAACCCCGAGGGTGAAGGTGTTCCTGATGAGACTCTGATATTTGAGGAGCAAGTATACTGTACTGCACTGTCAGGATAGGAAGAGGAGGAGGGTGACTCTCAGGGTGAGGGGTGGGAGAACAGAGAGGATGATAATGAAGTAGTAGACCCCACTTGAAGTAGCTCAGCAGAGGAGGTAGAGGAGGAGGAAGACGAGGAGGTTATGTTGTGGCTTCCTGCACAGACACCGAGTTATTCAACCATGACAAGAACTGCATCCTCAGCCCCAAATATGTCAGTGGCCAGCAGAGCTCGTGGGTCTGCAGTTGCCTTGCCTTGGTCTTTTTTTCAGACCACAAAACATGACAAAACTCGCGTTATCTGCTTTGTTAAAAACGACAGAGTAAAGTAAAAAAAAAGCAATAATTTGACTACTACATGCATGAACTGGCACATTCTCGATCAACATGCGTTAATCTGGGAATCTCACTGTGCTAAAATGTAGAATAGTGGGCCTCACCAACCACCGTCCACCCCATCAACCACATCTTCTGCTTCTTCCTCCTCCCTCATCGTGGCAAGTGTTGTCACACAGGTCTCTGGCCACAAAACCTCCACTTGTTTACCCGCTACAGTCGGGATGAGTGAGAGCCCATCAGCTGTTACAGAAGTAGACATGCCTGCTGTTTTTGACTGATCTTAAATACCAAGCAAACTTCATCTTTCTCAATCCACCATAACATCTCCACCTGCACCTCTCTCACAGTCCAGCAGCTTGTCGCGTTCACACTATTCCTCCCTTTGTTAGCATAGCAGCCAGCCCTTGTTTGTGCAGCTTTACTGATGTAAAAGATTATTTCCTCCTACACATGGCAAAGCTAAGAGCTTGAACTTCCCCATCTTCAATCTACAAATAACCTGTCATGTATAGTGTACAGTTCCTATAGCGTCTTGTGCTTGGGTGCGAGGAAAACACAGGAGACATAGGTTGAAATGAAATGACTTGTATTACTTCATACAAGCATGCTGAAAAGTTCACACAGTTTGCAGGAACAGCGACAGGAGACACAGCAGGCCAGAGTAACTTCAAGCACTACAATAAATCTCCAAAGCAGGTTCAGGATCTCTTCTCTGTACCGTAATTCCTCTGCAAACATGGATACACCAAACAGCAGGTTTCCAGAGTCCAAAAGTGTTCCAAGGTTCCTCAGTAGGGAATAGCTGGAGTACAAGTCCAAGGCTTCCAGGAGTCAGGTCACAGACTGACTGAGGCTTGATTCAGGAGCACTGATTGTTCAGCTGAGGCTGCTTAAGAAGCAAGAGGGAAGAATCAGGGCGGGAACATGAAAACTGGAAACTCCATATTAACTGAGGGCAAGAGCTGCAGAAAGACAGAAAGCAAAATGGCCGACGGAAAACTGAGTTTCAAGGAACATGTCAACAGAGACAAAGAACCTTACATTACTCCCCCCTTAGGGACAACCTCCGGATGACCTCAGACCAGGCCTGTCAGGGTACCTCTGATGAAACTGGCGGAGCAGGCGAGGAGCATTTACATTATTGACTGGTTCCCATGAGTTGTCCTCCACTGGGTAGCCCTGCCATTTAATCAAATATTGCAACTGATTTCTGTACAACCTGGAATCTAGAATCCTTTCCACCATAAATTCTTCCTGACCATCGACCAGCACTGGGTCAGGGCAAGGAGAAGAACGTCTAGGAAACGTATTGGGTGTTGCAGCCTTTAGTAGGGATACATGAAAGACAGGGTGGATTCTCATAGTTCTGGGCAGTTGAAGACGACAAGCAACAGCACTTATAATCTTATTGATCTTATAAGGTCCAATGTACTTATGTCCCAATTTAGATGATGGAATCTTTAATTTAAGATTTCTGGTTGACAGCCAGACCAAATCTCCTACCTTGAAAACTGGTGCAGGTTTACGAAATTTATCTGCTGCTTTCTTGTACCTTTCCTGAGCCAATTCTAGATTTTCCTTTAGAAGATCCATATTCTTTTGTAAAGAAGTGATTCTTTCAGCCACTGCCGGCAAGGGCGTATCTATGGGAAATCGAGGAAGAATGTTAGGATGATAACCTAGATTGGAGTAAAAAGGAGACTGCTTAGTGGAGGTGCTCTGAGAGTTGTTATAAGAGAACTCAGCCAGTGGAAGTAGATCCACCCAATCATCCTGTAAGTGGCAGATAAAACAGCGGAGATACTGCTCCAGGGTCTGATTGGTTCGTTCTGTCTGTCCATTAGTCTGGGGATGAAAAGCAGAAGAAAGGTTTACTTTAATGTCCAATGCTGCACAGAAATTTTGCCAAAACCTAGAAGTGAATTGCACCCCTCGATCCGAAATGACCTCATCCGGTACTCTATGTAAGCGAAACACATTCTTAATCATCAAGTCTGATGTCTGTTTTGCAGTGGGTAAGCCGACACAAGGATAAAATGAGCTGCCTTTGTTAGACGGTCAACCACCACTAGAATGGTGTTCTTCCCTTGAGAGGTTGGTAACTCCACAATGAAGTCCATAGAAATGGATCCCCACGGCGGGACGGGGTGGGAAGAGGTTGCAACAGACCAGTTGGTGAGGAGCGAGGTGTTTTGCATCTTGCACAGACTTCACATGAAGTGACATAGTTTAAGACATCTTTCCTGCAAGTGGGCCACCAAAAGAAACGAGAAAGAAATTCTTGTGTCTTTAGAATTCCCCTATGCCCGGCTATCTTGGAATCGTGGATGAGTTGCAATACTCTCAATCTGACTGTTTCAGGTATATACAGACGTTGTCCCTGAATCCACACACCATTCTTAAAGACAAGACTTACGTCCCTTGGGGGTTGAGCCAACAAAGAATCCGCATGGTATGCTTCCTTGATGTCCTTAAGTAGGTCTTGATTATGAATCACTCCTAGGAATCTAGAGTCAGGAAGAATAGTCTTAGGAGGAGTAAGTGGACGTGTCTCTGCTGAATGAATCCTAGAGAGTGCATCAGCCTTTCCATTGCGCGATCCTGGTCTATAAGAAAAGACAAAATTAAATTGGTTTAGGAAAAGATTCCAGCGAGCCTGGCGAGGAGTCAGGCACTTAGCCGACCTGATAAATTCAAGGTTACGATGGTCTGTCAGGACGACTATTTTCTGTGCAGCTCCCTGAAGAAGGTGTCTCCATTCCTTGAAGGCGGCAATAATGGCCAACAATTCTCTATTGCCCACATCGTAGTTCCTCTCAGCCGAAGACAACTGCTGGGAAAAGAAGGCACAGGGATGCAAGACATTCTTCTCACCTGTTCTCTGAGAGAGTATAGCTCCAACGGCACAGTCTGAAGCATCCACCTCTATTATGAAGGCAAGCTCGGGGTTGGGATGTACTAAGATAGGTGCGGTGGTAAATTTATCCTTTAAACAGGAAAATGCTTCCTGAGCTTGCGGGGTCCAGGAGAGCCTAGACTGTTTCCGGTAAGTTGGGTGATAGGTGACACTACCTCAGAAAAATTCTTAATGAAACGTCTATAGAAGTTGGCAAACCCGATGAAACAATGCACCTCCTTCACATTTCTAGGAATTGGCCAATCCTTGATGGCTTGGGTCTTGCTTCCATCCATACTAATCCCTTGCGTAGATAGTACATACCCCAGAAATTGAATTTCGGTCCTATGGAATTCACATTTTTCAAGCTTGATGTAGAGATGGTTTTGTGTTAGGCGTTCTAAGACCATTCTCACATGTCCATGATGTTCCTCTGTGGAGTTAGAAGAAATTAGAATATCATCCAGATAAATCACCACAAATGTATCTAGGAGATCCCTGAAGATATCATTCACGAAGTGTTGGAAAGTGGCTGGGGCGGTACTCAGACCAAAAGGCATAACTAGATATTCAAAGTGTCCATAGCGTGACCTGAAAGCAGTCTTCCATTCATCCCCAGGTCTAATACGGACCAAGTTATAGGCCCCACGGAGATCCAGTTTAGAGAAAATTTTGGCGTGCCGCACTCTCTCCAACAACTCAGGGATTAAAGGCAATGGATAACAATTTCTAATAGTAACCTTATTGATTTCCCTATAGTCTATGCAGGGTCTCAGAGATCCATCTTTCTTCTTCACAAAGAAGATGGGTGCACCTGCGGGAGATGAAGAGGGGCGTATGAAGCCCTTGGCTAAATTTTTGTCTATATAATCCTTCAAAGCTTTTAGCTCGGGCCCCGCTAGGGGGTAGATCTTACCAAAAGGTATCTCGGCTCCGGGCAATAATTCAATTGGACAATCATATGGACGGTGAGGAGGAAGCTGATCAGCGTTCTTCTTGTCACATAAATCCACATAGTCCTGGTATACAGCTGGTAGTTCAGGGACTGACATGGTTCCTTTAGGAACAGAGCAAGCTGAAACTCCTTGACTCATCTGTTTCTCCGGAAAGTGTAATTCCTTGGTCTCCCAGTTAATCGTAGGATTCTGCGCCTGCAGCCATGGTAGCCCTAGAATGATGGGAAAGTGGGGAGAAGAGATAAGCAAAAAAGACATTTTCTCCTGATGATCTTTACCCATAAGGACCCTCAAAGGCTCTGTTTCTTGATCCACTGGTCCAGAAGTCAGTAGAGAGCCCTCCACAGTCTCCATCTGTACTGGAGTAGCCTTCTTCACTGAACGTATCCCCTGTTTCAGAGCAAAGGAGATATCCATAAAATTTCCACTTGCTCCTGAGTCGATCATAGCAGAGCTAGACACCCAGACTGAGTCAACCCAGAGTTTGATGGAAAGGAAGCAATGAGAATTGTTTCTTTTACAACTCAGCTGGGACACCGCTGAGGAAACTTGAAAAATTGCAGCGTTTATACCGTCATCGTCCCCAGAACTAACAGAGTTTAAGTCCGAGAAATCAAGATCTCTTGCAGCAGATCTCTCTGGAGCCTGAGGCTCGGACATGACAGAGCTCCTCTCGCAACACTCACAGTGAATGACTGCTGCAGTAGTCTTACGAGAACGGCTGGGGCAGTTTATAATGAAGTGCCCTGACTTACCACAGTAGAAACATAGATTTTCCTTTATACGATGTTCTTTGCGTGCATCACTAACCCGTCTTTGTAAAGAGTCCACCTGCATGGGTTCAGGTTCTGGTTCCCTTGTGATCCTACTCAAAGGTTCCTTAGCTGAGGAGGGAGGTAGTAAAAGGTTAGTGCGATTATTTTCGAACCATCTCTCTTGTCTGCGTTCAGTCAGACGAGCATCAATACGGATACAATAGTTAATAAAGTCACCTAACGCAGTGGGAGGGTCGGCACGAGCAAGTTCATCCTTAATCAGTGGAGACAACCCTTTCCGAAAAATAGATTTTTTAGCGGAAGTGTCCCAAGTGGTATCAAGAGCCCATCTCCTGAAATCCAGGGCATATTCGGCTACTGAACGCTTACCTTGGCGCAAAGTTAACATGGCTGCTTCAGCTGTTGCACCTCGATTGGGGTCATCAAACACCTGCCCCATGGCTGAAATAAAAGCATCAAGGTGATTCAAACAATCATCCTCAGTCTCAATCAGAGGGTTTGCCCACATCAAAGCCTTATTGGTACGCAACATGATGATAGTAAGCACTTTGGATCGTTCAGTGGGAAATTGTGAAGCATGTGCAGAGAAAAATAAATTGCATTGATTAATAAATCCCCTGTAATGTATGTAGTACAGTTCATATAGCGTCTTGTGCTTGGGTGCGATGAAAATACATGAGACACAGGTTTGATATAGAAAGTCTTGTATTACTTCATACAAGTTGGCAAAAATAGTCACACAGTTTGCAGACACAGAAGCAGGAGACACAGCAGGCCAGAGTAATCTAAGCTCAGCAATCACTCTCCACAACAGGTTCAGGATCTTCTTCTCTGTTACCGTAAGTCCATGCAAACGTGGGTCTTTCAAAGAGCAGGGTTCAGAGTCCACAAGTGCTTCAGAGTTCCTCAGTAGGAATAGCTGGAGTACAAGGTCCAAGGCTTTAGGAGTCAGGTCACAGGTTCACTGCAGGCTAGATTCTGAAGCACTGATTGCTCAGCTGTGGCTGCTTAAGAAGCAAAAGGAGAGAATCAGGGCGGGAACATGCAAGCTGGAAACTCCATTTTGACTGAGGGCAAGATAGCTGCAGCAAGACAGAAAGTAAAATGGCTGACGAACAAACTGAGTTTCAGGAACATGTACACAGAACCTTACATTACTCCCCCCTTAGGGACAACCTCCGGATGACCTCAGGCCAGGCTTGTGTGGGTACCTCTGATGAAACTGACGGAGCAAGCGAGGAGCATTAACGTTATTGACTGGTTCCCATGAGTTGTCCTCCACTGGGTAGCCCTGCCATTTAATCAGATATTGTAACTGATTTCTATACAACCTGGAATCTAAAATCCTTTCCACCACAAATTCTTCCTGACCATCGACTAGCACTGGGTCAGGGCAAGGAGAAGAACGTCCAGGAAACGTATTGGGTGTCGCAGCCTTTAGTAGGGATACATGAAAGACAGGGTGAATTCTCATAGTTCTGGGCAGTTGAAGACGACAAGCAACGGCACTTATAATTTTACTGATTTTATAGGGTCCAATGTACTTATGTCCCAACTTAGACGATGGAATCCTTAACTTAAGATTTCTGGTTGACAGCCAGACCAAGTCTCCTACCTTGAAAGCTGGTGCAGGTTTACGAAATTTATCTGCTGCTTTCTTGTACCTTTCCTGAGCCGATTCCAGATTCTCCTTTAGAAGATCCACATTCTTCTGTAAAGACGTGATTCTTTCAGCCACTGCTGGTAAAGGCGTTTCTATGGGAAATCGTGGTAGAATGTTAGGATGATAACCTAGATTAGAGTAAAAAGGAGACTGCTTAGTGGAGGCACTCTGAGAGTTGTTATACGAGAACTCAGCTAATGGAAGTAGATCCACCCAATCATCCTGTAGGTGGCAGATAAAGCAGCGGAGATACTGCTCCAGGGTTTGATTGGTTCGTTCGGTCTGTCCATTAGTCTGGGGATGAAAAGCAGAAGAAAGGTTTACTTTAATGTCCAATGCTGCACAGAAATTTTGCCAAAACCTAGAAGTGAATTGCACCCCTCGATCCGAAATAACCTCATCCGGTACTCCATGTAAGCGAAACACATCTTTAATCATCAAATCTGATGTCTGTTTTACAGTGGGTAAGCCGACACAAGGGATAAAATGAGCTGCCTTTGTTAGACGGTCAACCACCACTAGAATGGTGTTCTTCCCTTGAGAGGTTGGTAACTCCACAATGAAGTCCATAGAAATGGATCCCCACGGGCGGGACGGGGTGGGAAGAGGTTGCAACAGACCAGTTGGTGAGGAGCGAGGTGTTTTGCATCTTGCACAGACTTCACATGAAGTGACATAGTTTAAGACATCTTTCCTGCAAGTGGGCCACCAAAAGAAACGAGAAAGAAATTCTTGTGTCTTTAGAATTCCCCTATGCCCGGCTATCTTGGAATCGTGGATGAGTTGCAATACTCTCAATCTGACTGTTTCAGGTATATACAGACGTTGTCCCTGAATCCACACACCATTCTTAAAGACAAGACTTACGTCCCTTGGGGGTTGTGCCAAAAAGGAATCCGCATGGTATGCTTCCTTGATGTCCTTAAGTAGGTCTTGATTATGAATTACTCCTAGGAATCTAGAGTCAGGAAGAATAGTCTTAGGAGGAGTAAGTGGACGTGTCTCTGCTGAGTAAATCCTAGAGAGTGCATCAGCCTTTCCATTGCGCGATCCTGGTCTATAAGAAATGATAAAATTAAATTGGTTTAAGAAAAGATTCCAGCGAGCCTGGCGAGGAGTCAGGCACTTAGCCGACCTGATAAACTCAAGGTTACGATGATCTGTCAGGACGACTATTTGCTGTGCAGCTCCCTGAAGAAGGTGTCTCCATTCTTTGAAGGCGGCAATAATGGCCAACAACTCTCTATTGCCCACATCGTAGTTCCTCTCAGCCGAAGACAACTGCTGGGAAAAGAAGGCACAGGGATGCAAGACATTCTTCTCACCTGTTCTCTGAGAGAGTATAGCTCCAACGGCACAGTCTGAAGCATCCACCTCTATTATGAAGGCAAGCTCGGGGTTGGGATGTACTAGGATAGGTGCAGTGGTAAATTTATCTTTTAGACGGGAAAATGCTTCCTGGGCTTGGGGAGTCCAGGAGAACCTAGACTCTTTCCGGGTAAGTTGGGTGATAGGTGACACTACCTCAGAGAAATTTCTAATGAAACGTCTATAGAAGTTGGCAAACCCGATGAAGCGCTGTACCTCCTTCACATTTCTAGGACTTGGCCAATCCTTGATGGCTTGGGTTTTGCTTCCATCCATACTAATTCCTTGTGTAGACAGTACATACCCCAGAAATTGAATTTCGGTCCTATGGAATTCACACTTTTCAAGTTTGATGTAAAGATGATTTTGTCTTAGACGTTCCAAGACCATTCTCACATGTCCATGATGTTCCTCTGTGGAGTTAGAAAAAATTAGAATATCATCCAAATAAATTACCACGAATGTATCTAGGAGATCCCTGAAGATGTCATTCACCAAGTGTTGGAAAGTGGCTGGGGCGGTACTCAGACCAAAAGGCATAACTAGATATTCAAAGTGTCCATAGCGTGACCTGAATGCAGTCTTCCATTCATCCCCAGGTCTAATACGGACTAAGTTATAGGCCCCACGAAGATCTAGTTTAGAGAAAATTTTGGCATGTCGCACTCTCTCCAATAACTCAGGGATTAAAGGCAATGGATAACGGTTTCTAATAGTAACCTTATTGAGTTCCCTATAGTCTACGCATGGTCTCAGAGATCCATCTTTCTTCTTTACAAAGAAGATGGGTGCACCTGCAGGAGATGAAGAGGGACGTATGAAGCCCTTGGCTAGATTTTCGTCTATGTAATCCTTTAAAGCCTTTAGCTCGGGCCCCGCCAGGGGGTAGATCTTACCAAAAGGTATCTCTGCTCCAGGCAATAATTCAATTGGACAATCATATGGACGGTGAGGAGGAAGCTGGTCAGCGTTCTTCTTGTCACATAAATCCACATAGTCCTGGTATACAGCTGGTAGTTCAGGGACTGACATGGTTCCTTTAGGAACAGAGCAAGCTGAAACTTTTGGACTCATCTGTTTCTCTGGAAAGTGTAATTCCTTGGTCTCCCAGTTAATGGTAGGATTCTGAGCCTGCAGCCATGGTAGCCCTAGAATAATGGGAAAGTGGGGAGAAGAGATAAGCATAAAGGACAGTTTCTCTTGATGATCTTTACCCATAAGAACCCTCAAAGGCTCTGTTTCCTGATCCACTGGTCCAGAGGTCAGCAGGGAGCCATCCACAGTTTCCATCTGTACTGGAGTAGCCTTCTTCACTGAACGTATCCCCTGTTTCAGAGCAAAGGAGACATCCATAAAATTTCCACTTGCCCCTGAGTCGATCATAGCAGAGCTAGACACCCAAGCTGAGTCAACCCAGAGTTTGATGGAAAGAAAGCAATGAGAATTGTTTTTCTTACAACTCAGCTGGGACACCGCTGAGGAAACTTGAAAAATGGCAGCGTTTACACAGTCAACGTCCTCAGAGGTAACGGAGTTTAAGTCCGAGAAATCAAGATCTGTTGCTGCAGATCTCTCTGGAGCCTGAGGCTCAGACCTGACAGATCCCCTCTCGCAACACTCACAATGAATGAGTGCTGCAGTAGTCTTACGAGAACGGCTGGGGCAGTTTATAATGAAGTGCCCTGACTTACCACAATAGAAACATAGATTTTCCTTAAAACGATGTTCCTTGCGTGCATCACTAACCCGTCGTTGTAAAGAGTCTACCTGCATGGGTTCAGGTTCAGGTTCCCGTGTAATCCTACTCAAAGGTTCCTTAGCTGGAGAGGAAGGTAGGAAAAGGTTAGTGCGATTGCTTTCGAACCATCTCTCTTGCCTGCGTTCAGTCAGATGAGTATCAATACGGATGCAGTAGTTAATAAAGTCACCTAACGCAGTGGGAGGGTCGGCACGAGCAAGTTCATCCTTAATCAGTGGAGATAACCCCTTTCGAAAAATAGATTTTTTGGCGGAACTGTCCCAGGTGGTATCAAGGGCCCATCTCCTGAAATCCAAGGCATATTCAGCTACCGAGTGCTTACCTTGGCGCAAAGCTAACATGGCTGCTTCAGCTGTTGCCCCTCGATTGGGTCATCAAACACCTGCCTCATGGCTGAAATAAAAGCATCAAGGTGATTCAAACAATCATCCTCAGTCTCAATCAGAGGGTTTGCCCACATCAAAGCCTTGTTGGTAAGCAACATAATTATAGTAAGCACCTTAGATCGTTCAGTGGGAAATTGTGAAGCATGTGCAGAAAAAAAAAGATTGCATTGATTAATAAATCCCCTGAATTTCTCACGTTCACCGCCAAAACGAAAAGGGGGCAACTTGGGAATCCCAGAACTCGGGGCTACGGCAGGAGCCTGGACTCGCTCTTCTAGAACCTCAATCCTGGCTCGCAAATCCTGGGCAGTCTGTCCAAACACTTGCAAATTGTGATTAGTGAGGTCCTGTAGGCTTGAAAAACGGGTCTTTATATTCTGCAAATCTGCAAGGATATTATCAGTCACTCCGCAAAGTTCCTTTATGCGGGCCTCCATTTTCCAGATCTTTTAAGACAGGAGTACTGGAAGAAGAGGAGAGGAGAAAAAAAAAAACAATAGTGTTTACCTGTGGTAACACTGCAGAGAGAAAAAAAAATTAAGGGAACTGCTCACCTGGAATGGTTGTGAGAAGTCACAACCACTATCATCACAGAAAGTTCACCCAGACATCTGGAATGGTTGTGAGAAGTCACAACCACTGTCATCACAGAAAGTACAACCGGACATCCGATATCCACAGTTACAGCAGACACAGCCTTTCCAGACCCAGCAGACACTAACGTTTTGGCATCAGAATCTTGTAATGTATGTAGTACAGTTCATATAGCGTCTTGTGCTTGGGTGCGATGAAAATACATGAGACACAGGTTTGATATAGAAAGTCTTGTATTACTTCATACAAGTTGGCAAAAATAGTCACACAGTTTGCAGACACAGAAGCAGGAGACACAGCAGGCCAGAGTAATCTAAGCTCAGCAATCACTCTCCACAACAGGTTCAGGATCTTCTTCTCTGTTACCGTAAGTCCATGCAAACGTGGGTCTTTCAAAGAGCAGGGTTCAGAGTCCACAAGTGCTTCAGAGTTCCTCAGTAGGAATAGCTGGAGTACAAGGTCCAAGGCTTTAGGAGTCAGGTCACAGGTTCACTGCAGGCTAGATTCTGAAGCACTGATTGCTCAGCTGTGGCTGCTTAAGAAGCAAAAGGAGAGAATCAGGGCGGGAACATGCAAGCTGGAAACTCCATTTTGACTGAGGGCAAGATAGCTGCAGCAAGACAGAAAGTAAAATGGCTGACGAACAAACTGAGTTTCAGGAACATGTACACAGAACCTTACATCCCCTGAATTTCTCACGTTCACCGCCAAAACGAAAAGAAGGTAATTTGGGGATCCCAGAACTTGGGGTTATGGCAGGAGCCTGGGCTCGTTCCTCTAGAGCCTCAATCCTGGCTCGCAATTCCTGGGTAGTCTGTCCAAACACTTGCAAATTATGATTAGTGAGGTCCTGTAGGCTTGCAAAACGGGTTTTTAAAGTCTGTACATCTGAAAGGATTGTATCAGTCACTCCGCAAAGTTCCTTTATGCGGGCCTCCATCTTCCAGATCTTTTAAGGCAGAGGTGCTGGAAGGAGAAGAGGAAAGGAAAAAAAAAAAACAAAACAAAACAATAGTGTTTACCTGTGGTAACACTCCAGAGTAAAATTTTTAAGGGAATGCGCTCACCTGGAATGGTTGTGAGAAGTCACAACCACTGTCATCACATAAGGTATTAAACGGACATCTGATATCCACAGTCACAGCAGACACGGCTTTCCCAGACCCAGCAGACACTAAACATTGGCTCCTGAATCTTGTCATGTATAGTGTACAGTTCCTATAGCGTCTTGTGCTTGGGTGCGAGGAAAACACAGGAGACATAGGTTGAAATGAAATGACTTGTATTACTTCATACAAGCATGCTGAAAAGTTCACACAGTTTGCAGGAACAGCGACAGGAGACACAGCAGGCCAGAGTAACTTCAAGCACTACAATAAATCTCCAAAGCAGGTTCAGGATCTCTTCTCTGTACCGTAATTCCTCTGCAAACATGGATTCACCAAACAGCAGGTTTCCAGAGTCCAAAAGTGTTCCAAGGTTCCTCAGTAGGGAATAGCTGGAGTACAAGTCCAAGGCTTCCTCAGACTGACTGAGGCTTGATTCAGGAGCACTGATTGTTCAGCTGAGGCTGCTTAAGAAGCAAGAGGGAAGAATCAGGGCGGGAACATGAAAACTGGAAACTCCATATTAACTGAGGGCAAGAGCTGCAGAAAGACAGAAAGCAAAATGGCCGACGGAAAACTGAGTTTCAAGGAACATGTCAACAGAGACAAAGAACCTTACGTAACCTTTATTTAGATAGCGCAAACATATTTTGCAGAGCTTTACAAGTCAGCAGTTCATATAAAAGTCATGTTACAAAGTTAACGATAATCAACAAACGATTAAAGCAAAAATAATGACGACCCTGCTCTTCAGAACTTACAATCTACAATGAGGTTGGGGTGACACAAAGTATAGGTGCTTGAATACAATGCTCGTCCAGCCATCTTGAGGAAATGGGGGTGGATAAAGGCTACATAAGATTTTTGGGTACGGTTGAATTTGAGGGTGAATTATGTTCAGAGAAGTAGGGAATAGACTATATATAAAAAGATAAAGGACTTTGATTAGGGAACGAGATAGGCCGGCCTAAGCAGATGTGTTTTTAGGGAGCGCCTAAAATGTGTAAGTTGTGGTTACTCCTAATTTCATTGGGGAAAAAGGGTAAGAGGTGAGTTATCTAGGTAGCAGGTTGAACTGAGCAGGACAAAGACCAGATCAAGGGTGTTACCATGTTTGTGTGTCTCAGAGGTTCAAAGTTGTGAGAGGCCATGAGAAGTGGGCAGAGATAGAAGCTGGGATGCAGTTGAGGAGGTGGGGTTGTTAAAGTCTCTCAGGATAAGGATTGGCAATTCTGATGACATGGAGTGTGGCCGCAAGGCAGAAAACTGGTCAAGAAAGTGGGTGGATGAGCCTGCAGGACGGTATATGAGCGCTACTCTGAGGGAGAGGGGATGGAAGACCCTGATGGTGTAAAACTCCAAAGAAGAATGGCTTCCAATTGCCCTGTATTTATTTATTTTTTAAAAAACAGGATTGGTGGTGGCAGCGAGGAGTGTGGGGTTATCGTGGAGTTAGCAATGATCGTACGGCGGTATATACACATATTCCATGCATTGTAATCCAGAGGTGCAGGGCTGGTTCCAGGTTTTTATGGGCCCCGGGTGAAAGAGTCTCAGTGGGCCCCTTTAACACAGACCACGATTCATGATGCACAGATACTGCAGAGAAATATGGGTATAGTACAATGCCAAACACTTCACTTCTTCCATTACATGAGTGATATCTATTGTAAATTGTACAATAGCTCAAAAACCGCCAAATCCTCACAGCGCACAGTACAGACCGGACAGTACAGTCCTCCATACAATATTATGGGCACCACATAGTCCTCCATACAGTATTATGGGCCAAATATAATGCTCCATAAAGAATATTGGACCCCAAATAATGCTCCATACAGGATACTGGTCCCCATATAATGCTCCATACAAAATATGGAACTCTCCTCTGCACTGTGTTGCGTTCTGCGCTGTTACAGCTCAGGAAAGGGCGCTGTGGAAAGACTCCCCATCATCATCATCATGTGTCTCCCCATCATCATCATCATTGCCTCCCCATCATTATCATCATTGTCTCCCCATCATCATCATTGAATCTACATCATCATCATCATTGTCTCCCCATCATCATCGCCTCCCATCGTCTCCGCATCATCATCATCATTGCCTCCCCATCATCATCGCCTCCCTATCATCATCGCCTCCCCATTATCATCATCATTGCCTCCGGCTCCTCACCACCATCACTGCCTCCCCCCACCACCATCACACATACAGCACCACACACAGACAGCACCGCAGCACTCTCTCACATACACACACACAAAGCACCGCACTACATACACACACACTGATACACACAGACACATACACCTCACATCTCACCTGTCCGGCGTCCGTGCTTTCTCTGCCACAGCCGGCCACTGAATGATGACATCATTTAGAGGCGCTGCTGTGAGAGGAAGCGCGGGCGCCCTGCAGGCGCCCCCTGTAGCCCGGAGCTGCGGAGGCACTGGGAGAGGTAAGTATTGCACCGGCTGCTGCCGGGGCCCTGAGCAAGCGGGGGGGGCCCAGGGCCAGCACTGGTACCGCTCTCATCCGCTAACATGTGCCAGGGTGCCCAAAGGTGAGTGGGCCCACCCTGCAGAGGTGTATATGCCATATGCTCACTATTAGTTTTCCAATAACTAATTATTGTGAACAGCCTGCGGCCTCCTCAGTTGATCATCTCCCAATTGTGTAATTGCTCTTCGCTCCAAAGATCACAGCGGGTGGTTCTGTGTGACTCCCAGCCTGTGATCTCTGTGATAATTGTATGGCCAATCCAATATGTTGGTTACGGAAATGCAACCTTTCCGCCTTGTGGATAAAGACGATTTCCAAAAGCTGATGGCCGTCGCAGTCCCACAGTACCAGTTGCCCAGTCGTCATTACTTCTCTAAGAAAGATGTACCTGTGCTACACCAGCATGTCGCAGACAACATCACCCTTTCCTTAAAAAAATCTATGTGTGACAGGGTGCATTTCAACACTGAAACTTGGACGAGCATGCATGGACAGGGGCATTACATCTCGCTGACTGGGAACTGGGTGACTCTGGTGGCTGTTGGGGAAGACGGGGAAGGGGCTGCTCCCAAGTCTTGTAATCCCCAAGCATTGCAGGGTTTGGTATAGAGTGGAGCCATCTGAGTACCGATTAGCTAGATAAATGACCCTTGTTGCTGCATTAAGGATGGACTGGAGAGGGGAAAGTCGACTGAGGGGGAGGACCTTTGACACTTCCTCCAGTGCTTCTGCCTCTTCCACCTCCTCTAGGGCCTCCACCAACACCCTCAACCTCTGCCTTAATGAGACACTCATTCTAACACTGCAAAGAGAATCCCCTCCACTTCCATACTGCTCAGCCAGGGCTCACCATAATGACAGTGTTTAAATTAATATGCCTTGGAGATCGCAGTCATACAGATCAAGAGTTGTGGACAGCCATCCATACCGAGATTTAGCAATGGCTGTCTCCACTGAACGTGAAGCTGGGAAGGCCGTGTGCGATAATGGTGCAAACCTGGTGGCGGCTCTACACCATGGCAACCTCACACAGTGCCTTGCATGGCTCTTATCCTCAACCTGATGGTACAGCCATTTGTCTGCCACAGTCCCAGCCTGGATGCGCTGCTGCAGAAACCACTGTCATTGTGTGGCACTGGTCACTTCCACCATTCCATTTAAGTTGGTATAGATGTCTTTCAACCTATCAGTTAACCGGTTGATATGTGATGTGACGACACCATGGAATTGAAATCTGTACATGTTGCAGCGAATGTGGCAGCAGTGCCTAGTCATTTTGCATAGCCTGGCCCAATGCAGTATGTACGTGGTGCAATTCACACTTGCGGAGTGGACACAGATGAAGGACCTCTGCACCCTTCTGCTCGTTTTTGAAATGGCTACTAAGATGGTTAGCGCTGATCATGCCATCACCAGCATCACTATTCCGGTCATCTACATGCTGGAGCACCCTTTGAATAGTCATCTACATGCTGGAGCACCCTTTGAATAGTGTTCGGGAGGAGGTCGTGGTGGTCCCGGGGGAAGAGGAGGAAGCAGAGAGAGGAGGACAGGAGATCAGATCACCACCACCAGCACCAGCACAACCCGAAGAATTTGGGGCCATGATGCAGCCGGGACCAGATGCAAGACGGTAAATATCACAGACAAGCACTTTCAGCGAGGGCTATGCAATATCAATATATTCATGGCCCTTTTTTTTCTCTTTATTCAACAGCACAAGCCGGTCACCAGGAGCACCTACACCCCCAGGACTCCAACAGATGCAGCTGCTGATGGAGAGCATAGGAGCAGAGGCCAGACGGTAAATATCACACACTACCCCTTCCAGCCAGGGCCATGCAATATCAATCGATATTGCATGGCCTTTTTTTCTCCTTATTCCACAGAATAAGCCGACCAACAACGCCGACGCCAGCAGTACCACCACCACCACCAGCCCAAGAAGAGCCTGACAGTGAGCAGGAGAGTACGGCAGCAGACAGCAGACGGTAAATGTCACACACTACCCCTTCCAGCCAGGGCTATGCAATATCACTTGATATTGCATGGCCTTTGTTTGTCTTTATTCCACAGCAGAAGATGGCCCTCAACGCCAGCACAGGACAGTTCAGGCAGTGAGGAGACCACAGCAGCAGACAGCAGACGGTAAATATCACACACTACCCCTTCCAGCCAGGGCCATGCAATATCACTAGATATTGCATGGCCTTTGTTTGTCTTTATTCCACAGCAGAAGACGGTCCTCAACGCCAGCACAGGACAGTTCAGGCAGTGAGGAGACCACAGCAGCAGACAGCAGACGGTAAATATCACACACTACCCCTTCCTGCCAGGGCCATGCAATATCACTTTATATTGCATGGCCTTTGTTTGTCTTTATTCCATAGCAGAAGACGGGCATCAACGACACCAGCACAGGACACGTCTTCTTCTGGGAGCCCTCCGACGCATCGTCAGCGTTTAGAGGTATTTTTTTATTTTTTCTCACAATCGCATCTCTGTTATTTATATATTAATGGCATTACTTTTTATTTATAACAGGAAATGGAACCTGAAGAGGAGCTCCCAGGGGAAGAAGGAAGGGGTGGAGAGATACCCGGAGTGGGCTCGCAATTTGTAAGTTTCCTGCATGCATCGCTCAAACACAACATCACACTACACACAACACATAGAAAACAATTTAGTACAGTCATCACACTACACCCAAACACATATGCCTACATCCAAGCACATAAATTTTTTTTTATATAGTCTTCCGGAAATGGTGCTCGGCAAAGAGGTCCTCGCAGTGCCTCCAGGGTCGTCGGCGTGAGCAACGCGGCAGTCACCATCATGTAAGTATCTTTTTTTATTTTTATTTTTTTCAATTTTTTGGTAAACTTTTTTGTTTTACTTTTGTATTTACATGTATTTTTTTTTCCTTGGTAGTTTGGAGACTAATGTATATTTTTTCTCTTTTTCTTTAACAGGCTTCACAGCGTGCTCCCGACACGGACGGTGAGGAGGGGGTTTTCAACGTGGACCTCCTCATCGATCTTGTCCGAGAAAGGGAGCCGCTGTGGAACATTTGGGACCGCCGCCATGCTGATGTCATAGTGACCCGGCGGTTCTGGGAGGAGATTTTGTCACAACTCGTGGACCGCTGGGAGGACCTCGACGCTCGGGCCAAGATTGAACACCGTAAGTATATGCAGTTCAGGTTGCTGGACTCAAAGCTGTGTTTCCCAAACTCCAGTCCTCGTGGCACCCACGGGTCATGTTTTCATGATTTCCTTATGTGCAACACTGGAAATCCTGAGAACATAACCTGTGTGGGCTGGAGCACCCTTTGAATAGTCATCTACATGCTGGAGCACCCTTTGAATAGTGTTCGGGAGGAGGTCGTGGTGGTCCCGGGGAAGAGGAGGAAGCAGAGAGAGGAGGACAGGAGATCAGATCACCACCACCAGCACCAGCACAACCCGAAGAATTTGGGGCCATGATGCAGCCGGGACTAGATGCAAGACGGTAAATATCACAGACAAGCACTTTCGGCGAGGGCTATGCAATATCAATATATTCATGGCCCTTTTTTTTCTCTTTATTCAACAGCACAAGCCGGTCACCAGGAGCACCTACACCCCCAGGACTCCAACAGATGCAGCTGCTGATGGAGAGCATAGGAGCAGAGGCCAGACGGTAAATATCACACACTACCCCTTCCAGCCAGGGCCATGCAATATCAATTGATATTGCATGGCCTTTTTTTCTCCTTATTCCACAGAACAAGCCGACCAACAACGCCGACGCCAGCAGTACCACCACCACCACCAGCCCAAGAAGAGCCTGACAGTGAGCAGGAGAGTACGGCAGCAGACAGCAGACGGTAAATACACACACTACCCCTTCCAGCGAAGGCCATGCAATATTACTTGATATTGCATGGCCTTTGCTTGTCTTTATTCCACAGCAGAAGACGGCCCTCAACACCAGCACAGGACAGTTCAGGCAGTGAGGAGACCACAGCAGCAGACAGCAGGCGGTAAATGTCACACACTACCCTTCCAGCCAGGGCTATGCAATATCACTTGATATTGCATGGCCTTTGTTTGTCTTTATTCCACAGCAGAAGATGGCCCTCAACGCCAGCACAGGACAGTTCAGGCAGTGAGGAGACCACAGCAGCAGACAGCAGACGGTAAATATCACACACTACCCCTTCCAGCCAGGGCCATGCAATATCACTAGATATTGCATGGCCTTTGTTTGTCTTTATTCCACAGCAGAAGACGGTCCTCAACGCCAGCACAGGACAGTTCAGGCAGTGAGGAGACCACAGCAGCAGACAGCAGACGGTAAATATCACACACTACCCCTTCCTGCCAGGGCCATGCAATATCACTTTATATTGCATGGCCTTTGTTTGTCTTTATTCCATAGCAGAAGACGGGCATCAACGACACCAGCACAGGACACGTCTTCTTCTGGGAGCCCTCCGACGCATCGTCAGCGTTTAGAGGTATTTTTTTATTTTTTCTCACAATCGCATCTCTGTTATTTATATATTAATGGCATTACTTTTTAATCATGAATAACCTGAAAGGACTCCATGAAGAAGGAGGCTCGAGAGTAAGAGGGGGTGAGAATTTGTAAGTTGCTGCAATTCGTCAATTTCCAAGCATCCAAACAACAACACATAAACAACAATTAGAACAATTATACACACCAACACAACCAACCAAGCACAATTTTTTTTCAACACATATTTCCTTGAAATGGTCTTCGCAGAAATGGTCCTCGCAAGAGCCTGGCGTCGTCCAGGTGTCGCGGCAGCAACATCATCGTAAGTATCTTTTTTTATTTTTTATTTTTTTCAATTTTTTGGTAAACTTTTTTGTTTTACTTTTTATTTACATTATTTTTTTTTCTTTAGTTTGGAGACTAATGTATATTTTTTCTTTTTTCTTTAACAGGCTTCACAGCGTGCTCCGACCGAGTGAGGTTTTCCGGACCTCTCATCGATGCGGAGAGCGTGACATGCGCGCTTGATATACGTGACCGCGGTTCTGGAGATTTCAACCGTGACGCGGAGACTGACGTGGGCTCAAGATTGAACCTTATCGATTCGTTCGAGGAAAGAAAGCTGTGTTTGGAAACCCAGCCTGCGTGGCACAGGACCTGTTTCTGTAGGATATTTGTCACAATGGACCGCTGGAGAACATACCTGTGGCGCTGGCCAATGAACACCGTAGTAATATCATTACAGTTGGTGGGACCTGTAGTGTTCCGAACCAGTCTCGTGGTCCCCGGGTCATAGTTTATGATACAGAGATGAGGCAACGAAGATCACACAACCCAGACAGCCAGAATTTGGGGCCATGGAGCTGGGAATAGATGCGGTAATAACCACATGCTTGCACTTCGCGAGGCAGAAATTGTGAATGTGCGGTCTTGTTTCTCTTCAAAAGGAGCACAACGGATAGGAGCCCGTGATCCCGCAGGACCCAGAGCAAATGCGAAGAGAGCATGAAGCAGTGTCCTACCGGGTAAAGTCACCAAAGTAAACCTTCCACCCCACTTTAAAAATGCAACATTGATATAATTTTTTTTTCCTTATTCCAATAAATAAATCGATTTCACTATCCACAACGTGCACCACCACCGCAGCCCAGAGAGCCTGACTTGGGCAGATCTACGGCAGCAGCCGTGGACATTACACCCACATCCCCCCCCAGCAAGGCAGCATTACTTGTCCCCTCCCAGTGCTTCATCGCGAAGCATGAGCCCTCAACCTGCGCAGGAAGTCATTTCCCGTTAACCACCCATTCGCGACGCCACCAGACAGCGTAATGTCACTACTACGCCTTGCAGCAGGTAAAATACAATACACTTCGATATTCTGCTTTGTTTTATCTATTTCCAGAAAGTCAAGCTGCAGCAAAGGCGCAGGCTTTATGAGCCACGTCAGCAGCCAGACGGTAAATATAACACTACCCCTTCCAGCCAGGGCCATGCAATATCACTAGATATTGCATGGCCTTTGTTTGTCTTTATTCCACAGCAGAAGACGGTCCTCAACGCCAGCACAGGACAGTTCAGGCAGTGAGGAGACCACAGCAGCAGACAGCAGACGGTAAATATCACACACTACCCCTTCCTGCCAGGGCCATGCAATATCACTTTATATTGCATGGCCTTTGTTTGTCTTTATTCCATAGCAGAAGACGGGCATCAACGACACCAGCACAGGACACGTCTTCTTCTGGGAGCCCTCCGACGCATCGTCAGCGTTTAGAGGTATTTTTTTATTTTTTCTCACAATCGCATCTCTGTTATTTATATATTAATGGCATTACTTTTTATTTATAACAGGAAATGGAACCTGAAGAGGAGCTCCCAGGGGAAGAAGGAAGGGGTGGAGAGATACCCGGAGTGGGCTCGCAATTCGTAATTTTCCTGCATGCATCGCTCAAACACAACATCACACTACACACAACACATAGAAAACAATTTAGTACAGTCATCACACTACACCCAAACACATATGCCTACATCCAAGCACATAAATTTTTTTTATATATGTCTTCCGGAAATGGTGCTCGGCAAAGAGGTCCTCGCAGTGCCTCCAGGGTCGTCGGCGTGAGCAACGCGGCAGTCACCATCATGTAAGTATCTTTTTTTATTTTTTATTTTTTTCAATTTTTTGGTAAACTTTTTTGTTTTACTTTTGTATTTACATGTATTTTTTTTTCCTTGGTAGTTTGGAGACTAATGTATATTTTTTCTCTTTTCTTTAACAGGCTTCACAGCGTGCTCCCGACACGGACGGTGAGGAGGGGGTTTTCAACGTGGACCTCCTCATCGATCTTGTCCGAGAAAGGGAGCCGCTGTGGAACATTTGGGACCGCCGCCATGCTGATGTCATAGTGACCCGGCGGTTCTGGGAGGAGATTTTGTCACAACTCGTGGACCGCTGGGAGGACCTCGACGCTCGGGCCAAGATTGAACACCGTAAGTATATGCAGTTCAGGTTGCTGGACTCAAAGCTGTGTTTCCCAAACTCCAGTCCTCGTGGCACCCACGGGTCATGTTTTCATGATTTCCTTATGTGCAACACTGGAAATCCTGAGAACATAACCCGTGTGGGCTGTGGGGACTGGAGTTTGGGAAATACTGATGCTGTATACTAACCAATGTTTGCTATCTCGTTTCAGGGGAGAGAATTGTGAAGCGGTGGCGGTCTGTGAGGGATCGCTTCAAGAAGGAGTTCAACAAAGAGATGTGGGCCCCGAGTGGATCTGGAGGACGCAGGAGCAAATACAAGTACGCTGAAGCCCTGTCGTTCCTCCGGGTAACAAGGGTCACCAGAAGGTAAATATTACCCACCCCAACTTTTAAAAAATGCTAACATGTCTAACTAAATTTTTTTTTCAGCCAGGGCCATTCAATAACAGTATATTAATTGTATGTTTTCTCTTTAGTCCACAGAACGGTGACCAGCACTCGGGCGCCCGCAGAGTTGGACCCTTCTGGGGCGATCCCTCAGGAGGCCGGCACCGTGGGACACTTCGACAGCCCCGGCCGATCCGCACCTTCCCAGACACGTGAGCCCTCTGTCCCCTCCACCAGTGCTGCAGCATCGTGGCCAAGTGCATTGTATGAGGCTGCTGGTCAGGAGATAGATTTCCCTTTACCCCACCCTTCTGCCGCTGCCACCTCTAGTACACCTGTGGCTACTGCGGCAGAGGGGTCAGGAAAAAAAACTATGCGCCCGAATTCTTGCATCTTAATGCATCATTTCAGAACTGTCTTAAAGTCTTGTCAGAGCAAATGGCTGCAGGCTTTAATCAGCTCAGCTCCAGCATTCTGGAGGTTAAGACACTTCTGCAAACGATGCATTCAGAAGCAAGAAGTTCGCCAAACCACAGTTTTTTTAGGTCTGTAGCCGAGCGCATTGATAAGTTATCTGCTAGCCAGCAGATGCATGTAATGCATACTTGCCACGGTGCTCTAGCGCAGGTTACCTCCCAACCTACACCCACCCCAGTCGTTCCTCCTACACCTGCCCCCTGTCCAGCCACCGTCCCTCCTCCCCATCCCATTCAATACCAACAACCTCCCCAGTACCAGCAACCTCCCCACTTTCAGCAACCTCCCCACTTTCAGCAACCTCCCCACTTCCAACAACCTGCCCCATACCAACAACCTGCCCAATACCAGTTCCCAACCACATCTGCTCCTCTACTACCTGCCCAATCCTCCTCTCCACCCACCACCTACCTGTTCTGCCTCCCACCTCTCCACCCATTCCATTTCTTTTTCCACCCCTTCACCTCTTTTACCTGATCCTTCCCCAACACCATCCCAGTCCGCTCTCCACACTCCCACTGTCGAAGGGTCCCACAGCCTCTCCAGTAGTATCTCCACCCCACAGTACACAAACCTGTGATTTTGTGTTGTGTTTAATAAAAACTTTTTATTAAAAAAAAAATTCACATTGCAAGAAATAAAGCATTTTCAAATTGAAAAAAAAGGTGAACAGATTTGACATTGTTAACACTTTTCTAAAAATAAATGTTTATTTGTTTGATTACAATGGTTGTCTGTCATTTATTTCTAAGGTTAAATAAAGGTATCATTTATTGGTTATAGAAAAGCAGGCACATAACTTTGGGTAAAAGGTAAAATAATTTTACCTTTTGTCCAAAGTTGTGTCCCTGGTTGTGTATTATCAAAGTATTTCACCTTTTAAACAAAGTTCTGTACCTTGTTGGGGATTACCTAACAATGTACACAACTTTGGTTAAAAGGTGAAATACTTTGATAATACACAACCAGGGACACAACTTTGGACAAAAGGTAACATACTGTACATAATACACAACAAGGGACACCACATTGGTTGTCAAAGGTAAAATAAAGGTAACATTTATTGGTAATAGAAAAGTAGGCACATAACTTTGTGTAAAAGGAAAAATAATTTTACCTTTTGTCCAAAGTTGTGTCCCTGGTTGTGTATTATCAAAGTATTTCAACTTTTAAACAAAGTTCTGTATCTTGTTGGGGATTACCTAACAATGTACAGAACTATACAACAAGATGGGCTACAGGAACAGTGTATATATAGGTTTTCAGTAGCCAATCATGTTTGGAACCCCAAAAAGGGCGTTTTTAAAAACCGGATCCGGCGTAATCTGTCGAAAAATGGATTAAAAACCGGATACACCGGATGAGACTTATCCGGTTTTCGGCCGGATCCGTTTGACTAATCCTGCCTAAAACCGGATCCGTTGTATCCGGTTTTACATTTCAAAAACCGGACCCAGCGATCAGGTGAGACGCCGCATCTCGCCTGATGCCGAAAACCTGATGTGTGAAAGAGGCCTTAGCGTTTGTTCACACGTACTGTTGTGTTTTTTTTTCGCCTTTTATAATTGGGAGCTTGTACATTTTGTAGGTCCCTCTGTCATACATCATTTTTAATTAGCTATTCCCCAGCACTTTACAATGCCAGCTACAACGTACCAGTAGGTATGTTGATCTTTGACCTGAGAGGCCTCATGTGGCCCTGTAACATGCGTTTTGGAGGGACTGCTGTTACTTATACATTTGGGTGGTCCCTCCCTCATTGACACTCAGATAGTGGAATACATATTCCATAGCAGTTTACAATGTGACCATTGTAGCGTTGGGTTTCACCCTCCTCCCCCCTTCCTCCACCTCCATGTGATTCTGCGGCCCTAAATTCAAATGTTCAGAAGGCCTGCAGTAGGCAGGAGACCTGAGTTTGGTGAGGGCCCAGAGGCAGCCCTGTAATGTATGTTTTGGAGAGACGGCTCTTACTTAGATATTTGGGCGGTCCCTCCCTCATTGACACTCAGATAGTGGAATACATATTCCATAGCAGTTTACAATGTGCCCATTGTAGCATTGGGCTTCACATTCCTCCTCCCCACTTCCTCTACCTCCATGTGTTTCTGCTGCCCTAAATTCAAATGTTACGAAGTCCTGCAGTAGGTAAGAAACCTGAGTTTAGTGAGAGTCCTCATGTGGCCCTGTATCATACATTTGAAAGTGTCCTACTCTAGAAATTTTGGAGGGTCCTGTTGTGTACATTTGAGAGTGCCCTCACTTATTCATATTGTACATCCCTCACTCTACAGGGTGGACCATTTATATGGATATACCTGTTTGTGGCACATTAGTATATGAGAGGGGGAAAACTTTTCAAGATGGGTGGTGACCATGGCGGCCACTTTTAAGTTGACCATTTTGGATCCAACTTTATTTTTTTCAATGGGAAGAGGTTCATGTGACACCTCAAACTTATTGAGAATTTCACAAGAAAATCAATGGTGTACTTGGTTTTAACGTAACTTTTTTCTTTCATGAGTTATTTACAAGTTTATGACCACTTATAAAATGTGTTCAAAGTGCTGCCCATTGTGTTGGATTGTCAATGCAACCCTCTTTTCCCACTCTTATCCAGTCCTTGTTGAATTTAATCAGAGAAAGTCTGTCTGCGTTTTCCGTGGAGAGGCGTGTGCGCCTATCAGTGATGATTGACCCAGCGGAACTGAAAGCATGCTCTGACATCACACTAGCAGCCAGGCAGACCAGCACCTCCAAGGCATATAAGGAAAGGTCGAGCTAAGTGTTCAGCTTGGACACCCAATAATTAAAGTGAACTGAAGCATCAGAAAGGACGCACGTATGGTCACTTAAGTACCCCTTGACCATGTTCTACAACTTCTCCCTTCTTGGCATTGTTACAGGCACAGATAGCCCTTGCTGTTGTGCTGGTTTATTGAAAATTGCCCAATATGTGCACATTTTCCCCCCACTTCTGTTGGACCTGGTGTTCGTGTCTCTCTCCATTATTCCTTGGTGTTGAAAACAGCCGCTACCTCTGCCACCAGCATTGTCTGAGGGTGATGTTTTCAGCAACTGATCTACAACAGCCCTCTTGAACGATTCCATTGTAAAACTCTTTGGTGACTCCAAAAGGAGAGAAGGAAATTTCTCCTTGTACCGTCGATTGAGAAAGGTGGCCAACCAGTATTGGTTGTTGGATAAAATGTGTATCACGCAAGGGTCTTGCCACAGACAATTACACATGAACTGTGCCATGTGAGCCAAGCTGTAAAAAGGCAAATGTTCTGTGTCCCAACAGTAGGAACAGTACCCATCCTCTCCTCACACTGATTCACCTCCTCCTCCTTCACCTCCTCCTCTCCAACCCATCCAGGCTGCACAGACATGAAACTTGGGTTGAGTGTCTCCTCTGTAGCATTAGGAGACCCCTCGGTAGTACAGAAAAACAAGTCCTCTCCCTTCTCATCCTCCTCATCACCCAATGTTGCCTCAGAATATTGGCTGGGCTGGGTAGTAGCATCCATTGCGAAATCTGGCTCCATACCAACATGCTGGGCACTCAAAGCTTCTGCTTTGACATTATGCAGTGATTGTTTCAAGAGACACATGTCATGTGTGCATTGCCACGAAGATCGTCGCGGTTGCACATTTTGACTTCTCACAGCTGAGCTGCTGTTTCTTTGTGTTTGGCAGCTAGGGAGTTAATTCTGTCTGTGCTCGGTTCTGGGACTGGGTGCAGTTTCTCCCGGCTGCAATTGATTATTTGTTGATTGGTTTCCTTTAAATTCCTGGTTGTCTGCTTGGGGAGTTGCCAGTGAAACCTTCATGCAGACCACAGATAGGAATGAATCTGTATAGACTTTAGTTGTGAGCTCCTTAGTTGTTCTAAGCTCAACTTGGTTAGAGTTTATTTCCCAGACCATTTATGTTCCTTTGGTGTTTGAGTGTGTATGCAAGCGAGTGTTATCCTGTCTGTCTTATATGTCTAATCTGTGTATTTAGCTGAGATCAGCCCATATCCCTTTGGTGGTAGTCAGGATCCTTCTTAGGACTGATTACAGGGTTCAGGGTCTGATAGGAGACAGGGTTAGGTTGGAGACTTGGACCTCTGAACCATTATCAGTACCTCCAAGGTGAGGGATTAGTTAGGACCCAGTTTAGGGTCAGGTTAGATCCCGGTCCACCTCTTTCCTGTTTCAGCTCATCTAGTCCTCAAGATTAACCCTGAGTTCAGCAGATATCGTGTCAGGTAAATCTATTCTATACTTACATGCTGATGTTGCTATACTAGTTGTTGTATAGAGTGTTGTTCCTGTATTAATAGTTTACTGACATTGTATACATATCATTAGACAGCGTGACATTTTCACTGGCCATAAAAATGATCTCCAGTTACCATGGATCCAGTAGCCCAGCTGGCTCTGCAGTTGCAGGGATTATCCATGGAGCTGACGGACATTAAGTCCAAAGTTTTGTCTCCCCTGGAGCAAACCAGAGTTGAACCTAAAGTAGCTCTCCCGGACAGGTTCACTGGTGGGCGAGACAAATTTTTCACCTTCCGGGAGGCATGTAAATTGTATTTTCGGCTTCGGCCTCGATCATCAGGGAGTGAGGAGCAGAGAGTGGGAATTGTTATCTCACTTCTGCAAAGGGACCCTCAATCCTGGGCATTTTCCCTTCCTCCGGGATCCCGGCTCTACTGTCTGTAGATCAATTTTTTACTGCCCTGGGATTGGTATATGATGACCCAGATCGGGTCTCTCTTGCTGAGACTAAATTACGTAAGATACAGCAGGGAGATCGTCCGGCAGAGGAATTTGCTTCTGAGTTTCGTAGATGGGCCACAGATACTCAGTGGAATGACCCAGCTCTTAGGAGCCAGTTTTGTCATGGGCTTTCTGATAAATTAAAAGACGTTTTGGCTCAGTATGAGTCTCTTCCTTCTCTGGAGGCTGCTATGGCCTTAGCTATCCGTACTGATAGACGGCTTCGGGAGAGGGGTGAGGTAACCCCACTCCCTGTTGTTTCTCCACCTACCACTAAAGTCCCTTATGTTGAGGTTCCCTTGTCTGTTCTGATGAGCCTATGCAGTTGGGAGGGACATCATTTCGTAGGAGGGGATTGGCTGTACGCCGCAGGACTAGAAGATGTTTTTTCTGCGGGAAAGAGGGACATTTTGTTGGAGAATGTCCATCCCGTGCCTTGTTGAGCCAAAAGTCGCCGGAAAACTGTTAATCCCAGGTTGTGTGGTGGACGACAACCTGGGAGTATGTATTTCATCCGCCAGTTCTTCTCAGTTCCTTGTACCAGTGGAGGTGGTAGTTGGTACGAGAGTGGAGAGATTGTCTGTTCTTCTTGATAGTGGTTCCGGGGCTAATCTGGTTGACGCTCAGTTTGCTCAGGCTCAAGGTATGCATCTGAGTGTATTGGTCAAACCGATCCCTATATTCTCCATTGACGCCAGGCCTCTCGGCCAAGGTAGCTTTGTTCATGAGGTTCATAACATTGACCTTCGGGTAGGGGCAATACATAGGGAACAATTATCTTGTTATGTGTTGGAGGGTCTACCTACTCCCATTGTGTTGGGACTTCCTTGGTTGGTTAAACATAACCCTGTGATTAATTGGCAGTCCAGAGAAATAAGCCAATGGGGTGAGTTTTGCAAAAGCAACTGCATGAACACAGTCATCAGTGCGGTCGTGCCTAGTACATTGCCTCCTTTTTTGGAGGATTTTGGGGATGTTTTCTCTGAGGAGGGGTGTCAGGAGTTGCCTCCTCATTGCGTGTATGACTGCTCTATTAATCTCCTTCCTGATGCTAAGTTGCCTAAAGCTAGGTTGTATAATCTTTCTGGTCCTGAGAGGCAGGCTATGAAAGATTATATTTCTGAAAGTCTGGCCAAAGGGCATATTAGACCTTCATCTTCCCCAGTAGCCGCGCGGTTCTTCTTTGTGAAGAAGAAAGATGGAGGCCTACGCCCTTGCTTGGATTTCCGCGAACTTAATCGGATTACTGTTCGAGATCCGTATCCACTCCCTCTTATTCCTGATCTCTTCAATCAAATTGTTGGCGCCAAATGGTTTTCTAAATTGGATCTCAGGGGGGCGTATAATCTGATTAGGATAAAAGAGGGGGATGAGTGGAAAACGGCGTTTAACACGCCGGAGGGACATTATGAGAACCTAGTCATGCCTTTTGGTCTGACTACTGCACCAGCAGTATTCCAACATTTTGTTAATGACATTTTTCGTCAACTTGTGGGGCTGTTTGTGGTTGTATATTTGGACGACATTTTAATTTACTCGCCAGATCTTGTGTCTCATCAGGAGCATGTGAGACAGGTGTTGCAGATCTTGCGAGACAATAAACTATACGCCAAACTGGAGAAGTGTGTATTTGCCGTACAGGAACTTCAGTTTTTGGGTTTTTTGGTGTCAGCCTCCGGTTTCCGTATGGACCCTGAAAAGGTGAGAGCAGTGCTTGAATGGGATCAGCCAGGGGATCTTAAGGCTCTGCAGCGTTTTTTGGGGTTTGCTAACTACTACCGGAAATTTATTTGTAATTTCTCATCTGTCGTCAAACCTCTCACTGACATGACAAGAAAAGGGACGGATTTTTCTAAATGGTCGGACAAAGCTTGCCAAGCCTTTTCCTCTTTGAAGAAATGTTTTGCTTCGGCACCCGTTCTCATCCAACCAGATGCATCTCAGCCGTTCATTGTGGAGGTGGATGCGTCTGACGTAGGGGTGGGTGCTATATTGTCCCAGGGTCCGTCCCCTGGTAAATGGCATCCGTGCGCTTTCTTTTCTAAGAAATTATCGTCCGCCGAAAGGAATTATGATATCGGCAATAGGGAACTTTTGGCCATTAAGTTAGCTTTTGAAGAATGGCGTCACTTTTTGGAGGGGGCAGTCCACCCGGTTACCGTTATTACTGATCACAAGAACCTGTTGTATTTGGAATCTGCTAAGCGTCTGAATTCCAGACAAGCTCGATGGTCGTTGTTTTTTACCAGGTTTAATTTTGTCGTCACTTATCGCCCGGGGTCTAAGAATGTAAAGGCTGATGCCTTGTCTCGCAGTTTCCCAGGGGCCGGGAAAACGGATGACCCGAGTCCTATCCTTCAGGAGGGGGTGGTAGTGTCGGCTGTATTTTCTGAGCTTGAGGAGGAGGTGTTAGAGGCTCAGGGGGACGCCCCTGCAGGACCTCCAGGGAGACTGTTTGTCCCAAATCTGTTGAGACAAAAGGTTATTGGGGCACATCATAATTCTGCTCTAGCAGGACATCCAGGGAGTAAGGCTACTTTAGATCTCCTTTCTCGCCGGTTTTGGTGGCCTAATGCTAATAAAGATGTTATAACTTTTGTCGCGTCATGTGGGGTTTGTGCTCGCTCTAAAACCCCTCATACCCGTCCATCTGGGACCCTTTTACCCTTGAAACTTCCGGAGCGTCCATGGACTCATTTATCTATGGACTTCATTACGGACCTTCCTCCGTCGTCAGGGAATACTGTCATACTGGTGGTTGTTGACAGGTTCAGTAAGATGGCACATTTCGTTGCTCTTCCTGCACTCCCTAATGCTAAAACTCTGGCGCAGGTGTTCATTAGGGAGATCGTTAGACTTCATGGGTTGCCTTCTGATGTGGTGTCAGATAGGGGGTCTCAGTTTGTGTCCAAATTTTGGAGGGCATTTTGTTTACGTCGGGGGATGCAATTGTCATTTTCCTCGGCTTTTCATCCGCAGACCAATGGTCAGACAGAGCGTCTGAATCAGAGCTTAGAGACATATCTCCGGTGTTTTGTCTCAGAGAACCAAGAGGACTGGTCTTCTTTCTTGCCTCTGGCAGAGTTCGCTCTTAACAACAGGCGGAGCGAGTCCACTGGTAAGTCCCCGTTTTTTGGGGCATATGGTTTCCATCCCCAGTTTTGTACTTTCAATGGGGGGGGCCCTTCTGGGGTTCCTGAGGAGGAGCGTTTCTCGTCGTCACTTGCTTCTGTGTGGAGAGGTGTATTGAATAATCTGAGTGCGATGGGGAACCGTTACAAACGTATGGCTGATAGGAGGAGAGTTTCTGGTCCAGATCTGAATGTGAACGATCTGGTATGGTTGTCTACCAGGAATATAAAACTTAAAGTGCCCTCCTGGAAACTGGGTCCCAGATTCATCGGGCCGTACAGGATCAGTTCCATAATTAATCCTGTGGCATTTCGTCTGGATCTCTCTCCTACGTTTAAAATTCATAATGTGTTCCACAAGTCATTACTTAAAAGGTATGTGGCACCAGTCATACCGTCACCTCTACCTCCTCCTCCTGTGTTGGTCAATGGTAACTTGGAATTTCAAGTATCAAAGATCATTGACTCACGTCTGAATCGCCGGTCCCTTCAGTACTTGGTGCATTGGAAGGGGTATGGTCCAGAGGAGAGGACGTGGGTCCCTGCGTCTGATGTTAACGCAGATCGTTTGGTTCGGACCTTCCACAGAACTCACCCGGGCAGGCCTGGCCTTGAGGGTCCGGAGGCCCCTCGTAGAAGGGGGGGTACTGTCATGTGTGCATTGCCACGAAGATCGTCGCGGTTGCACATTTTGACTTCTCACAGCTGAGCTGCTGTTTCTTTGTGTTTGGCAGCTAGGGAGTTAATTCTGTCTGTGCTCGGTTCTGGGACTGGGTGCAGTTTCTCCCGGCTGCAATTGATTATTTGTTGATTGGTTTCCTTTAAATTCCTGGTTGTCTGCTTGGGAGTTGCCAGTGAAACCTTCATGCAGACCACAGATAGGAATGAATCTGTATAGACTTTAGTTGTGAGCTCCTTAGTTGTTCTAAGCTCAACTTGGTTAGAGTTTATTTCCCAGACCATTTATGTTCCTTTGGTGTTTGAGTGTGTATGCAAGCGAGTGTTATCCTGTCTGTCTTATATGTCTAATCTGTGTATTTAGCTGAGATCAGCCCATATCCCTTTGGTGGTAGTCAGGATCCTTCTTAGGACTGATTACAGGGTTCAGGGTCTGATAGGAGACAGGGTTAGGTTGGAGACTTGGACCTCTGAACCATTATCAGTACCTCCAAGGTGAGGGATTAGTTAGGACCCCAGTTTAGGGTCAGGTTAGATCCCGGTCCACCTCTTTCCTGTTTCAGCTCATCTAGTCCTCAAGATTAACCCTGAGTTCAGCAGATATCGTGTCAGGTAAATCTATTCTATACTTACATGCTGATGTTGCTATACTAGTTGTTGTATAGAGTGTTGTTCCTGTATTAATAGTTTACTGACATTGTATACATATCATTAGACAGCGTGACAACACAGCAGCGGAATGGTTATTATTATTATTATTAATATTTATTTCTATAGCACCATTGATTTCATGGTGCTGTACATGAGAAGGGGTTACATACAAATTACAGGTATCACTTACAGTAAACAAACTAACAATGACAGACTGATACAGAGTTGAGAGGACCCTGCCCTTTCGGGCTTACATTCTACAGGATTGTGAGGCAGGAGACAGTAGGTCGGGGGGTTGCAGCAGTTCCGGTGTTGGTTGAGGCAATAACTCCGGTAGTGGTGAGGAGGCAGCAGGGTCATTGCAGGCTGTAGACTTTCCTGAAGAGATGGGTTTTCAGGTTCCGTCTGAAGGATCCGAATGAGTTTGATAGTGGGATGTGTTGGGGCAAAGAATTCCAGAGCATGGGGGATATTCGGGAGAAGTCTTGGAGGTGGTTGGGTGAGGAGCGAATAAGTGTGGAGGAGATAAGGATGTCTTGGAGGATCGGAGATTACGTGAGGGAAGATATCGGGAGATTAGTTCAGAGATATAAGGAGGAGACAGATTATAGATGGCCTTGTAGGTCAGTATTAGTAATTTGAACTGGATACGCTGAGGGAATGGGAGCCAGTGAAGAGATTTGCAGAGGGGAGAAGCGGAGGAGTAGCGAGGAGAGAGGTGAATTAGTCGTGCAGCAGAGTTAAGGATGGACTGGAGAGGTGCGAGGGTGTTAGCAGGGAGGCCAGAGAAAAGGGTGTTGCAGTAGTCGAGGCGGGAGATGATGAGGGCGTGCACAATCATTTTAGTAGATTGAGGGTTGAGGAAAGGACGGATTCTTGAAATATTTTTGAGCTGAAGGCGACAGGAGGTAGAAAGAGCTTGGATGTGCGGTTTGAAGGACAGGGCAGAGTCAAGGGTTACTCCGAGGCAGCGGACTTCTGGTACGGGGGAAAGTGTGATGTCGTTAATTGTGGTAGATAGGTCAGGTAAGGAAGATCTGTGGGATGGGGGAAAGATTATGAGTTCAGATTTGTCCACATTGAGTTTGAGGAAGCGGGAGGAGAAGAAGGAGGATATGGCTGATAGACACTCCGGGATTCTGGATAGCAGAGAAGTGATGTCTGGGCCAGAGAGGTAGATCTGAGTGTCATCAGCGTAAAGGTGGTACTGGAATCCGTGGGACTTTATGAGTTGCCCCAGGCCAAGTGTATAGATTGAGAAGAGTAGGGGTCCTAGAACAGAGTTATGCTGATAATAGCCTGATCACCGCTCACGAGGTTGGTGATGTACTCAAAGTTTTCAAGAACCTCACAAATGTCCGCGATCCACACCCACTTGACAGTTGTTATATGTGGTGGCTGACTCTCAGTCTGAAAGGCATGTTGAAGCTTGTATTCAGCTACTGCCCTCTGCTGCTCACTAATCCTCGCTAACATATGATAGATTGAATTCCACCATTTGGGGAGGTCGCAAATGAGTCGGTGACTTGGCAAATTCAAGCACTTTTGCAGTGCTATAAGACTAGCAAATGCGGTAGAGGAATGGCAGAAATAGGCACTAATACGGTGCACCTTCTCAAGTAGGTACGGCAAGGCAGGGTAACTTGTCAGAAATTTCTGAACAACTAGGTTCAGCACGTGAACCATGCATGGCAAGTGAACCAGCTTGCTGATCTTTAGAGCCGCCACCAGGTTACACCCATTATCGCAGACGACCAGACCTGGTTGGAGCTGCAGCAGGGAGAGACACTGATTGGTCAGTTGTTTTAAAGCTTGCCACAGCTCTGCTGCAGTGTGTGGTTTATGACCTAAACAGATCAGCTTCAGCAAAGCGTGTTGTCGTTTTGCCAATGCGCTGCTGCACAGGTCCCAGCTTGGCAGTGATGGGAAGGGTACTTCATTAGAGGATGAGGAGCAGGAGGAGGGGAGAGAGGAAGTGGAATATGAAGAGGCGGAAACCCTGATCGAAGTTGGGCACGCTATTCTTGGCGTGGGTAGGATGTGTGATGTTCCAGTTTGCGCCTTTGTCCCACCCTCCACCAGGTTCACCCAGTGTGCCCTGACAAAAATGTTTCGTCCAAATCCCTTAACAACAGTCTTTTTTGGCATTTTGGATTTTGCTCTCAGATTTTCAGATGTTGATGGCACAAGGCAAGCTAGCTGTCACAGCCAAAATAGTGGGGAAAATGGCCTGGTGCGTGCTTGGTAGCAGGCAGTAAGAAATGTTTGGACTACTGCTTTGCCTAGGGCACTAACCGCCTTTTTAAGTGGACTAAAGTGGAAAGCAGAAGGCAGCCTGTGACCACAAAAACAGCGAGGAAAATGGCCTGGTGCGTGCTTGGTAGTAGGCATTAGGAAATGTTTTGACTACTGCTTTGCATAGGGTACTAACAGCCATGACTAATGTGGACAGCAGACGGCAGGCAGAGTGTGACCACAAAAACAGCGGGGAAAACGGCCTGGTGTGTGCTTGGTAGCAGGCAGTAGGAAATGTTTGGACTACTGCTTTGTGTAGGGCACTAACTGCCTTTTTAATTGGACTAATGTGGACCTCAGAAGCCAGGCTCTGACCCCAAAAACAGGGGTGATAATAGACCACTGCTTTAAAAAAAAGTCAGCACTAAATGCTAGTACTCTGTGTGCTGAAACAAAATATTGCTTTGCCTCTAAGGCCTCTTTCACACATCCGGCGGGCGCCTAAACGGCGCCCCCGGCATTTTACCGCAGCGCCGCATGTGAAAAGCTTTCACACTTCCGGCGCCAAAATGCGGTTTTTTGCCGGATGGTTTCTGATGCTTGGAGAGATAAGAAACCATCCGGCAAAAAAAAAAAAAACGTTACATGCAGCGTTTTTTCCGGACGCCGCAATGTACATTTGCGCCGCATCCGGACAAAACCGCATGCAACGCATTGACATGCGGCGCCATGCGGCGCTAATGCATGTCAATGCGAAAAAAGCCGCATGCGGCGCATCAGATTTTCAGATGCGGCGCTGCGGGAAAATGCCGGGGGCGCCGCAAGGGAAAAACGGATGTGTGAAACAGGCCTAACATGAGCTGTTTTAAGATGGACACTGGAAGAACATTTTAACCTCTCCCTACCTAATAGAATCTCTCCCCCCCTGTACTCTGACTTTGTTGTGTGTCTTCAGCTCTGAAAAGAGCTATTTTTTGGTGGTATTACGGAGCTAGTGACCCGCTCTTTTAAACTGTCCCTGCTCGAGTATCTCTCTCTCCCTACTCCACACTGACCTAGTATACACTACAGGTATCCTGAAAAGGGCTTTTGTGTTATCAAGAGGCCTAAAGACTCTCCATTGCAGTTGAGTGATCTCTCCCTACGTTTGTAGAATGCAGGCTCCGGATGCAATGTGTGCAAAATGGTGGCAGCAGGGCTTTAATAGACCCTATGATGCTGGGTGGCCAGCCAATCACAGTAATGCCACAACCAAGATGTCTGCGGCATTACTGTGATTGGTTAAGAAGCTCAGCATGTTTTGTGGCTGCAAAGGAGGCGTCAAAACTGCACAGCGGGACATCCGAATATAGAGAAGCAAGTACCCAAATACTCATAATGTACCGAATAACCCGATTACCATACTATCCGTGCGAATAGTGAATAGTAACGAATACATTCGCTCATCACTACTCTGCATACAGATTAAGTTCTGCAGCGTTAAATGACAAAGTGACATATGCCTTGCTGAAACACATTTAGCAATTGAAAAAAAAATGATTTTAAAAGGTCTACTCATGCATGGAGCACAATAGAAGCAGTACACAACACACTTCTATGAAAGGACACCAGCTATCTAAACTATCTGACTTAGAAACAACCGCCTAGCTAACTAGCTAAAATCTATCAGCACCCAGGAGCAGCATCAGGAGCAGTTTTCTCTGCGCTGTTATACTGACAAAATGGCGCTAAAACAAGATGTCAAATCTTTATTTAGAGAGGTACATGTGATTTCAGCAGCCAATGGCACAAGCCGTTGTGTCTGGACATTACTAATCGTTTAGTACTCATCTAAAGCAAGATCGATCTTTGTAGACAGGCAATTAAAGGGAATCTGTCAGGGTTTTTTTATGAAATCTACAGAGTGTGAAAAGAGACAAAGACCCTGATTTCAGTGATTATCACTTATTTACGGGTGCGCAGCTGTGGTAGAATCACAGTTAACTCAGCCCCATATCAAGCAACCAGATTTTGTCCCAGTGAACCCCGCCCCCACCATGCTTCAGTTTTTTTTTTATATTTTTAATCACTGTATTTTCCAGCAGCAGCCCATCACTGGGGGGGGAGACATTGGCTATTAGGCAGAGAAAACCAAATCCTGTAGGATTATTCCTGATAAAAACTGATTTTTTTTAAACAGCAAAGCACAGCCCAGTAAATGACACATTGCGGAATCAGGTTTTCTGTCCTACATCATGGGCCCCATTTTAAAACCAAAAACCGCGATAGATTCCCTAAAACGACAGCGAAAAAGAAACTGTTAGCTGTCATTTATTGCTGCCGGGGGGTAATGTAAATAACCCTTTTAGAGATAAATTTATAGTTGGCGACAGAAAAAGGCTTACTGCCCCCCATGTATGAACAAATTTTTGTGTTTTATGTTTTTTTTTATTGAAAAGTGTTTATTATCCAAGGTACATTTTTGAAATATGTAAAACAAAGTTTTTAAATCTCATTAATTATTGCCAGCTTGATCTTTCTCTATTTTATTAGCAAAATGTCAAAAGTACCCCACAATAACTATTCCAAAGGGCTTTATTTCTGCAGAATAATCCTATGAAATTTGGGCCTTATGCACACATGTTTCTATTTATACTGCTTGTAAACTAAATTTTTTTATTTTTATTTGAAATACCCACCATACTTTTTTTTTGTTTTAAAGATAAAATGGATTTTTTTTGTTTTATCCCCGTTCTTGGCGTTAACCCCAGTTCTGTTACAACATTATCTCTGTAACACTTTATAGACATTTTAATGCTGGGTCTATAAAAGTACTTAAAGTGCACCCGTCTCCTGTTTGGGCCCCATAAGAGCGGCCCACAGGCTTTCAGGGCTTATCCCCGCAGCATTCTATAAAACGTAATATTTCCCCCGGCCCACTGCAAGGTAAGAAAAATAAGTTTTTTATACTCACTCAAGGGGGAGTATGCGCGTCCAGTCCGATGGATTGCAGGTCCGGGGGCTGGGCCCCCCATCTTCTTTCGATGCCCCCCTCCGCTTGCTTCCTTCTCCCGGATCGCGCTTTCTGCGCAGGCACTTCCTCCTGTTGAGCATGCAGGCACCGGTAAAAAGGGCAGAGAGACCCAGCACCTGTGCACTGCAGTACTATGCTTTTCCCCCAACAGGGGAGGAAGAGCCTGTGCAAAGCACAATTCCGGGGGGGAGGGAAACAATCAGGGGGGGCGGCGTCGCAAGAAATGGGGGGCACCGAACCCCCAAACCCGCGACACCCATCAACCGACGGCAGCCGACCGCCCCCTTGGAGTTAATAAAATTATTTTTCTTATCTT
>JARQOD010000004.1:277204821-277370562 GCA_033576555.1 Oophaga sylvatica
GAAAAAAATCATTTTTGTAAAAAAAAAAAAAAGGATTTTTTATTTTTACGGCTGTACGATATAAACTTCTGTGAAGCACTTCGGGGTTCAAAGTGCTCACCACACATCTAGATAAGTTCCTTGTGGGGTCTATTTTCCAAAATGGGGTCACTTGTGGTGGGTTTCCACTGTTTAGGCGCATCAGGGGCTCTCCAAATGCGACATAACGCCCCCAGACCATTCCATCAAAGTCTGCAATCCAAAACGTCACTACTTCCCTTCCGAGCCCCGTCGTGCGCCCATACAGTAGTTTACTCCCACATATTGGGTATCAGCGTACTCAGGACAAATTGGACAACAACTTTTGGGGTCCAATTTCTCCTGTTACCCTTGTGAAAATAAAATATTGGGGGCAAAAAATCATTTTTGTAAAAAAAAAAAGGATTTTTTATTTTTACGGCTGTACGTTATAAACTTCTGTGAAGCACTTCGGGGTTCAAAGTGCTCACCACACATCTAGATAAGTTCCTTGAGGGGTCTATTTTCCAAAATGGGGTCACTTGTGGGGGGGTTTCCACTGTTTAGACGCATCAGGGGCTCTCCAAATGCGACATGACTCCCCCAGACCATTCCATCAAAGTCTGCAATCCAAAACGTCACTACTTCCCTTCCGAGCCTCGACGTGCGCCCATACAGTAGTTTACTCCCACATATTGGGTATCAGCGTACTCAGGACAAATTGGACAACAACTTTTAGGGTCCAATTTCTCCTGTTACCCTCGTGAAAATAAAATATTGGGGGCGAAAAAATCATTTTTGTAAAAAAAAAATATTTTTTTATTTTACGGCTGTATGTTATAAACTTCTGTGAAGCACTTTGGGGCTCAAAGTGCTCACCACACATCTAGATAAGTTCCTTGAGGGGTCTAGTTTCCAAAATGGTGTCATTTGTGGGGGGTTTCCACTGTTTAGGCAGATCAGGAGCTCTCCAAACACGACATGGCATCCAGCCAATTCTGCGTTGAAAAAGTCAAACGGCGCTCCTTCCCTTCCAAACTCTGCCATGCACCCAAACAGTGGTTTACTCCCACATATGGGGTATTAGCGCACTCAGGACAAATTGCACAATAACTTTTGGAGTCTTGTTTCCCTTGGGAAAATAAAAATTGGGGTGAAAAGATCAATTTTGTGGAAAAAATATGATTTTTTAATTTACGGCTCTACGTTATAAACTTGTGTGAAGCACTTGGGGGTTCAAATTGCTCACCAAAGATCTAGATAAGTTCCTTAGCGGGTCTAGTTTCCCAAATGGGGTCACTAGTGGGGGGTTTCCACTGTTTAGGCACAGCAGGGGCTCTCCAAATGCAACATGGCGTCCAATCTCAATTCCAGCCAATTTTGGTTGGAAAAAGTCAAATGGTGCTCCTTCCATTCCGAGCTCTGCCATGCGCCCAAACAGTGGTTCCCCCCCACATATGGGGTATCAGCGTACTCAGGACAAATCGGACAATTTCTCCTGTTACCCTTGGGAAAAAAAAAATTAGTGACTAAGAGATAATTTTTGTGGGAAAAAAATAGGATTTTTTATTTTCATGCCCGGGCATTATAAACTTGTGTGAAGCACTTGGGGGTTCAAAGTGCTCACCAAAGATCTAGATAAGTTCCTTAGGGGGTCTAGCTTCCAAAATGGGGTCACTTGTGGGGGGTTTCCACTGTTTAGGCTCATCTGGGGCACTACAAACGGAACATGACCCCATCAATGTTTGCATTCCAAAACGTTACTGCTTCCTTTCCAAGCCCTGCCGTGCGCCCAAACAGTTTCCCCCTCCACATATGGGGTATCCGCGTACTCAGGACAAATTGGACAACAACTTTTGGGGTCCAATTTTCTTGGGAAAAATCAAAAATTTGGGACTAAAAAATCATTTTTGTGGAAAATTGTTTTTTTTTTTTTTCACACCCAGGCATTATAAACTTTTGTGAAACACTTTGGGGTTCAAAGTGCTCACAACAGATCTAGATAAGTTCCTTAGGGGGTCTAGTTTCCAAAATGGTGTCACTTGTGGGGGGTTTCCACTGTTTAGGCATTTCAGGGGCTCTCCAAACACGACATGGCGTCCAATCTCAATTCCAGCCAATTTTAGTTTGAAAAAGTCAAACGGCGCTCCTTCCCTTACGAGCTCTGCCGTGTGCCCAAAAAATGGTTTTCCCCCACATATGGGATATTGGCGTACTCAGGAGAAATTGCACAACAACTTTATCTGCCCATTTTCTCCTTTTACCCTTGTGAAAATAAAAAAAAGTTTGTAAAAGATCATTTTTGTGGCTAAAAAGTTAAATATTCATTTTTTCCTTCCACGTTGCTTCAGCTCCTGTGAAGCACCTGAAGGGTTAATAAACTTATTGAATGTGGTTTTGAGTACCTTGAGGGGTGCAGTTTTTAGAATGGTGTCACTTTTGGGTATTTTCTGCCATATAGGCCCCTCAAAGTGACTTCAAATGTGAGGTGGTCCCTTAAAAAATGGCTTTGTAAATTTTGTTGTAAAAATGAGAAATCACTGGTCAACTTTTAACCCTTATAATTTCCTAACAAAAAAAATTTTGGTTTCAAAATTGTGCTGATGTAAAGTAGACATGTGGGAAATGTTATTTCTTAACTATTTTGTGTGACATATCTCTCTGTTTTAAGGGAAAAAAAATTCAAAGTTTGAAAATTGCAAAATTTTCAAAATTTTCGCCATATTTGCGTTTTTTTTCAAAAATAAACGCAAGGTATATCGAAGAAATTTTACCACTAACGTGAAGTACAATATGTCACGAGAAAACAATCTCAGAATCGCGAAGATCTGTTGAAGCGTTCCAGAGTTATAACCTCATAAAGAGACAGTGGTCAGAATTGTAAAAATTGGTCCGGTCATTAACGTGCAAACCACCCTTGGGGGTGAAGGGGTTAAGAGACCCTGGGGTCAGAACCACATTGCTGAGTGGAACGGTCCTAACTTCCATACCGGGGATACCTTTAAGAGAGGCCTGGGGTCAAACCAAAGCGCACGATTGATTTGCCCTAACTTCCATACCAATGATCCCTTTAAGGCCTCTTTCACACATCCGTTTTTTGCTGTCAGGCGCGATCCGGCGCTTTTTTAAAAAAATGGATCAGTTTTTTTAAACCGCTGGATGCTTTTTTTTGTAATTGACTATCATTAGCGCCGTATCGCGCCGGATGTCATTGCGTTGAGTCCGTTTTTTTTCCGGATCCGGCGGAAATGTACATTCCGGCGGCCGGACAAAACGGACACTGCAGCGCTTTTTTGTCTGCCGCACCCGCCGGATGCGCCGCTTGCTTGCTTGCAAACAATATAAGTCTATGGTGCCGGATCAGTCTTTTGTGCAATCGGGTTAAAGACTGATCCGGATTCTCTCTCTCTCTCTCTCTCTCTCTCCATGCGTACCTGCATTTTCCGGGTTGAAAAGTTCAGGACGGATCCGGCAGAAAACCTGATCCGTTGCATCAGTTTTTTCACAATCAGCGCCGGATCCGTCCTTTCCGGTTTTGGACGGATTGTGCCTGACGGCACAAAACGGATGTGTGAAAGAGGCCTTTAAGAGGGAAGATGTGCCTATGGGATGGAGGATGTGTGATGGGAATATAGGCACGGGAGGGGGTGATTCATTTCTGTCATGTGCTCTCTGCTCCTTTCTGGGGGGCAGACAATGACTGGGAGCTTATGTTCCCAGGGATGCTACATTTCTCCCACCCAGTCACTGTCTGCTGAGGTGTTGTCATGGAGTGAGAAAACTGTTGCTCATAGCAACCAATGACAGCTCAGCTTCTTTTAAACAGCTCTAGTGAAATGAAAGATGCTCGGCGATTGGTTGGTGATGGTGATACACACACACACATTCAATTTTATATATAGATTATCTTTATTATTTAGTATTGTTTACATAACAGCCAAGTTGGAATGCAGATATGACATATGGGTTTGTCATTTTTTGGGGGATCTTAAATAATGTCCTTAAATTATATATTTCTTTGTTTTGTACTTTCCACTGTTGCTCATCATATTTCTCAGCTTTAGTAAAAGGGAAATAAAAGTGATTTCATCAGTGTGAAAAAGGTTATTAGCAAAAACGTTCACAGGCTGAGTTATATAACAAACAATGAATATACAATGAAGGTTTCAAAGTAATTCTTCCAGGCAGAGTTATACAAAGATTAGAGTTCACCTCCAGCTACAAGTGAAAGAACAGTAGTCCAGTCAAAATACGAAAAAAAAAACCTTTACCCTGAACAAATTCCAAGAAAGCATTTTTTTTTTTTTTTGGTAGTATTACATGTAGGGAAAAACATACTAAAAGTTTACCAAGATAGGGTTACCACAAAGGGTCCAAATGTGATGTCAAAGAATATGGCCGCCAAAGCTGTAAAATGTTAAATGCGACTCGCCTTTCAGTGTCTATCATATTTCTTTTACAATTACTATTATTATATTTATTATTTAATGATTTATTTATCTTCTATTCTTTTACAGAGCTAAAAATGATGGAAAGTCAAGAAACTTGCCCCTTGTGCAGCCATAAAGTAGAAGATGACGGAGAAAGAGTGGTGATTGGTGTGAAAGGAGCTGAAGGGGTCAATAAAGCCTGTATTGAGAGGGGCGTTAGCACTGTGGTAGCTGCTGGCAGTGTCGGACTGGAGTACCTTGGGCCCACCAGAGAAAAGTCATTCTTGGGGCCCACATCATACTTCCCAACATCTGAAGAAGGGAAAGAGAGACAAAGGCTGCGGCACGCTGTGCCTGCTGCAGCAAATTTTAGGCCACACCACGTTGCACCACAGACTGTCCAGGAGTTGGTGGATGCTTTAGTCCAAGCGTAGGAGGAGATCCCTCAGGAGACCATCGGCCGCGCTCATCAGGAGCATGCCCAGACGTTGTAGGGAGGTCATACAACATACCTCCCAACTTTTGAAGACAGGAAAGAGGGAAATTTTAGGCCACGCCCCGACCACACCCATTTCACAACTAATCACACCCATATCCACGCCCCAACAGCACCCATTTAGCACTGCTGATCACACTGACTGGTACTGAGGGCACAGTGACTGGCATTATGAGCACAGTGGCTGGTACTGAGGAAAAGAAAGAAAGAGCAGCGAGAGAGAAAGAAAGGAGAGAGAGAGAAAGAACAAACAGAGAGAAAGAAAGAGGAAAGAAAGAAAAGAGAGAGAGAAAGAAAGAATAAGAGAGAGAAAAAAGAACGAAAAAAAAAGAAGGAAGCCAGCGCAGCACGTAATTAGCATGGAATAATTTAAGTGCATCTGCACATAATTCTAACTGTTTTTTAAAATTGAGACATTTAGCAAATAATTGATCAATTCTTTGAGCTACCCCGCCACGACAAGGCATTCTCATATGGGGCAGTACCTACTCTAAGTTTATCATATCACTGTGCCATAGCGGCCTCCTGAATAATTAAAAGCATAACTGCAAAAAACTGTAAAGCAGGACTGCATACACTGCAAGCGGTACCTTAAGCATAACTGAATCACCCCCGGGTGCCAGTCAGACAGATGCAGGTAAAAGGCCGACCAGGTCCAAGAATGGACATGTCAGATCTGACCTCCACATCCGCCAAACCAGCAACCACAGATAAAGAGTGAGACAGGCACAGGCACAGGTGCACAATTATATATAGCCTGGGGCAGGGCAGGGCTGCTGTATATGTGTATAGCAGCCTAAGTCAATTATAAGAAAGAAAAAAAACAGATAAAATAGCATGCATAACACAGCGCGCACGGCAACCAGTGGTGGTTAGCCACTTACCAATACAAGGAAAAAAAAAGAAGGAAGCCAGCGCAGCACGTAATTAGCATGGAATAATTTAAGTGCATCTGCACATAATTCTAACTGTTTTTTAAAATTGAGACATTTAGCAAATAATTGATCAATTCTTTGAGCTACCCGCCACGACAAGGCATTCTCATATGGGGCAGTACCTACTCTAAGTTTATCATATCACTGTGCCATAGCGGCCTCCTGAATAATTAAAAGCATAACTGCAAAAAACTGTAAAGCAGGACTGCATACACTGCAAGCGGTACCTTAAGCATAACTGAATCACCCCCGGGTGCCAGTCAGACAGATGCAGGTAAAAGGCCGACCAGGTCCAAGAATGGACATGTCAGATCTGACCTCCACATCCGCCAAACCAGCAACCACAGATAAAGAGTGAGACAGGCACAGGCACAGGTGCACAATTATATATAGCCTGGGGCAGGGCAGGGCTGCTGTATATGTGTATAGCAGCCTAAGTCAATTATAAGAAAGAAAAAAAACAGATAAAATAGCATGCATAACACAGCGCGCACGGCAACCAGTGGTGGTTAGCCACTTACCAATACAAGGAAAAAAAAAGAAGGAAGCCAGCGCAGCACGTAATTAGCATGGAATAATTTAAGTGCATCTGCACATAATTCTAACTGTTTTTTAAAATTGAGACATTTAGCAAATAATTGATCAATTCTTTGAGCTACCCCGCCACGACAAGGCATTCTCATATGGGGCAGTACCTACTCTAAGTTTATCATATCACTGTGCCATAGCGGCCTCCTGAATAATTAAAAGCATAACTGCAAAAAACTGTAAAGCAGGACTGCATACACTGCAAGCGGTACCTTAAGCATAACTGAATCACCCCCGGGTGCCAGTCAGACAGATGCAGGTAAAAGGCCGACCAGGTCCAAGAATGGACATGTCAGATCTGACCTCCACATCCGCCAAACCAGCAACCACAGATAAAGAGTGAGACAGGCACAGGCACAGGTGCACAATTATATATAGCCTGGGGCAGGGCAGGGCTGCTGTATATGTGTATAGCAGCCTAAGTCAATTATAAGAAAGAAAAAAACAGATAAAATAGCATGCATAACACAGCGCGCACGGCAACCAGTGGTGGTTAGCCACTTACCAATACAAGGAAAAAAAAAGAAGGAAGCCAGCGCAGCACGTAATTAGCATGGAATAATTTAAGTGCATCTGCACATAATTCTAACTGTTTTTTAAAATTGAGACATTTAGCAAATAATTGATCAATTCTTTGAGCTACCCCGCCACGACAAGGCATTCTCATATGGGGCAGTACCTACTCTAAGTTTGTCATATCACTGTGCCATAGCGGCCTCCTGAATAATTAAAAGCATAACTGCAAAAAACTGTAAAGCAGGACTGCATACACTGCAAGCGGTACCTTAAGCATAACTGAATCACCCCGGGTGCCAGTCAGACAGATGCAGGTAAAAGGCCGACCAGGTCCAAGAATGGACATGTCAGATCTGACCTCCACATCCGCCAAACCAGCAACCACAGATAAAGAGTGAGACAGGCACAGGCACAGGTGCACAATTATATATAGCCTGGGGCAGGGCAGGGCTGCTGTATATGTGTATAGCAGCCTAAGTCAATTATAAGAAAGAAAAAAACCAGATAAAATAGCATGCATAACACAGCGCGCACGGCAACCAGTGGTGGTTAGCCACTTACCAATACAAGGAAAAAAAAAGAAGGAAGCCAGCGCAGCACGTAATTAGCATGGAATAATTTAAGTGCATCTGCACATAATTCTAACTGTTTTTTAAAAAAAGAACAGAGAGCGAGAAAGAAAGAACAGAGAGAGAAAGAACAGAGAGCGAGAAAGACTAGAGAGAGAGAAAGAAAGACAAGAGAGAGAGCGAAAGAAAGAATAGAGAGAAAGAAAGAAAGAGAATAGAGAGAAAGAAAACAGAGAGAGAAAGAAAGAACAGAGAGAGAAAGAGGGGAAAGAACAGAGAGAGAAAGAAAGAACACAGAGCGAGAAAGAAAGAATAGAGAGAGAAAGAAAGAATAGAAAGAATAGAAAGAAAGAAAGAAGAGAGAAAGAATAGAGAGAGAAAGAATAGAGAGAGAAATAGAGAGAGAAAGAAAGAAGAGAGAGAAAGAAAGAATAGAGAGAGAAAGAATAGAGAGAGAGAGAGAGAGAAAGAATAGAGAGAAAGAAAGAATAGAGAGATAAAGAATAGAGAGAGAAAGAGAATAGAGAAAGAAAGAATACAGAGAGAAAGAAAGAACAGAGGGAGAAAAAAAGAGGGGAAAGAACAAAGAGAGAAAGAAAGAACAGAGGGAGAGAGAAAGAAAGAGGGGAAAGCACAGAGAGAAAAAAGAACAGAGAGAAAGAGAGAAAGGAAGGACAGAAAGAAAGAACAGAGAGAAAGAAAAAAAGAACAGAGAAAGAAAGAAAGAAAGAAAGAAAGAAAGAAAGAAAGAAAGAAAGAAAAAAAGGGGAATGAAAGAACAGAGAGTGAGAAAGAAAGGACAGAGAGAGAAAGAAAGAACAGAGAAAGAAAGAAAGAAACAGAGAGAGCAAGAAAGAAAGATTAGAGAGGGAAAGAAAGAACAGAGAGAAAGAAAGAGAAAGAAAGATTCTATAAAGATACTATAGCAGTACGGCTCACATTGTAATGCCCACCTGAGCCTCCTGATGCAGGACATATCATGATCTGCTCACATGGCCGACATCCCCAATTCCAAGGAGATCCCGCTGTCTGCGCTGTCGGAGGAGTACACAGTGATGGATCTGAAGCATTCCCTGAAGTGCCTCCATGGTTCCATCACAATCTCCTTCCGAAATTACCTAATTTCCAGTCAGGTTCCAACACGTCACTTCCGGTAGAACATCATGTGCGAACGTTAAAGCGCTCCTCATGTCTCCACCGTGTACTCCTGTGTGCGTGGGAAAAGTAAGCTCCCGGCCGGGACAGCGGGGCAGACTCAAAATCGGGACTGTTCCGCTGGATTCGGGATGGTTGGGAGGTATGAATGTTCCCCACCACACACCTAGTACACGCACGGCTCCGCACAGCTCATGCACACATGGTTCCGCTCCGTACACCTTCCACACACACGGCTCCACTCAGTACACACATGGCTACACTCCGTAAACCTCATACACAGATGGCTCTGCTCCGCTCCATACACAGACGGCTCAGCTCCATACACTTCGTACACACAGGTCTCCATTTCGTACACCCTGTACACACGCGGCTCCGCTCCGTACACACACGGCTCCGTATATTTCATACACACAGGGCACCGTTCTGTACACTTTGTACACACACGGCTCTGCTCCGCACACCCATAACATGCGGCTTCGCTCCATACACTTTGTACACACACGACTCTGCTCCGCACACCCCATACACATGTGGCTCCGCTCACAGACACGGGACCTCCATATACTGTGATGGACACATGGCCTCCATACACAGTGACGAACAGACACTGGCCCCCATACACAGTGATGGACGGACACGCATACACAGTGATGAACAGACACTGGCCCCCATACAGTGATGGAGGACACAGGGCCCCCCATACACTGTGACGAACAAACACTGGCCCCGATACACAGTGATGGATGGACACGGGGCCCCCATACACAGTGATGAACAGACACTGGCCCCCATACACAGTGATGGACGGACACGAGGCCCCCATACACAGTGATGAACAGACACTGGCCCCCATACACAGTGATGGATGGACACGCATACACAGTGATGAACAGACACTGGCCCCCATACAGTGATGGAGGACATGGGGCCCCCCATACACCGTGACAAACAGACACTGGCCCCAATACTCAGTGATGGATGGATGCGGGGCCCCCGTACACAGTGACGAACAAACACTGGCCCTCATACACAGTGATGAACAAACACTGGCCCCCATACACAGTGATGGACGGACATGAGGCCCCCATACACAGTGATGAACAGACACTGGCCCCCATACACAGTGATGGACGGACACGCATACACAGTGATGAACAGACACTGGCCCCCATACAGTGATGGCGGACACGAGGCCCCCCATACACCATGACGAACAGACACTGGCCCCATACTCAGTGATGGACGGACACTGGCCCCCATACACAGTGATGGACGGACACGAGGCCCCCATACACAGTGATGAACAGACACTGGCCCACATACTCAGTGATGGATGGACACGAGGCCCCCGTACACAGTGACGAACAAACACTGCCCCCATACACAGTGATGGACGGACACGGGGCCCCCATACACAGTGATAAACAGACACTGGCCCCATACACAGTGATGAACAGACACTGGCCCCCATACACAGTGATGGACGGACACTGGCCCCCATACACAGTGATGAACAGACACTGGCCCCCATACACAGTGACCAACAGACACTCCACAATGAGCTGCCATCACAGAGCACTACCAGGCACCAAAACCAGACAGATACACACACATTTTGCTGAACACTCACCCAGAAAAAATATTGTATTGCACTTTAGCAGCAGCCCAGGCAGGGAGAGATAGCTGAAGCCGGTACTTCCAGGGAGTGTGTGACCACACAGCCGGCATTACAGGTCAGGACAGTAGAGGAGGAGAGCACAGCGTGCTGACACCTGACACCACTTCTATAGCCAGCAACATACAGATAAAGCTGGAAAGCAGTGGGTGCAGATCACCGCCCACAAAGAATGTCTACTTCTTGAATGCAGAGACAGTGTCGCTGTGGTCAGGGTGAGAGCGCGGCCTGCATTAACTCTTCGGACATGCTTTTAAAGGGCCCCCGCGACCTATTCTTTCTCATCGGGGCCCACCACGCAGGGACTAATGAGAGAGGCAGGACCTGGGGCGGGGCCCACTGGAGGTTTCTCCGGTGTCCCGGTGGCTCAGTCCGACCCTGGCTGCTGGAGCAGTGGTGCACAAGAGATGTCGTATGAACTACATAAACAAGAAGCAAATAGACTTGCATAAGAAAGCTACTTCCGTTCATCGCTCACCTGCCAAGAGAGGTATACGGGTGTCTACTGGATCCTATGATAGCACGACACAGTGTTTGTCCTGTGGACATGAAGTGGTGAAGACAAGATCTAGTAGTGATTTCGATGACAATAGCATTGTTAAAATGGATGGATTTGTAAGGAGGCTGAGGTATAGGCTGGAGAAGAGGTATGGCGATTCGCTATTCATAGCAGAGTGTGAAGGGTTGCCTAACATTGTAACGTTCTGTGGAAAGACCAGAATAATCCTGAGGGACTATTTCCGTAGTCAGGAAACGGATGAAGAAGCCCAGAAGAGAGCCATCATAGAGACTGCGGCCAAACTAATCAAGAGCGATATCAAGTCTAACATCTGTAGGGATTCGCTCTGGTAGGCAAGGGCTGGACCGCAGTTATGAGGCAACACACAGGTTTTTAGTCCAAAATCAATTGTTTACTTTTACGTTAAACACAGGTAACAAAACATGACAAAAACATCAATGCATGCCAGCTTTGCAAACTACTGTTCCCAGACCCACCCTTGCATGGGACGGGCTTGACTAAGCGGCTGCAAGCCAGCAGGGACCGCCAGGTGCCTTCCCGGGTGATCTGGACTCGCTTCCAGTGCTTACTGACACACTGTAACAGAAAGTCACTTCCAGGCTGACTCCAACCAAACTCCTCAATAGAACCGCATGGTTCTCAGTGTGGGACCGTCACAGGCTCCGCACACCCATGTGTCCTGTCCGGGTGCTATCCAGGACCCCCGTCCAACACCCTGGCCACCAAGTTCCAAGTCTCACCACGTGCTTCCAGGAATCCGATCCAACCCCAGGATCTTCCAACACCGACAGTCCTTCCAGGAACATTCCAGGCAGCCCTGTGCAGGACACACTCTCCACTGTCTCAGCCAGACTTCCAGAGACTCCTCAGTCTCCAACACAATCTCAATCTCCATGTGCCCAACACTGCCTTTCATACCTGTAGCCACTCCCCAAGCCAAGGTATGAAGCACATGGTCTGGTCACCTGTTCATGACCTCATCACAGGTCCTTCACAACAGATACCATCACCAGTATGTAACATTCATTCTCCCACCACCCGTGGGCGGTGTATGTGTGGTTAGCATGTCCCACCCAGCTCACAAGCTAACCCTGTAGGTTCACCCTTAACAATAATCAGAACTCTTATGGGACTACAAGTCCCAGAACAACATTATTGACCTACAGCACAGAATAGCTCTGCGACACATACTTTCCATTTGGCACCATACCAGGGACTGGTTTCCCATCCATCTCATGCCTCCATGCATAATTTGAGCAACTTATACAGCGCCCCCTAGGTGCCACATTAGTCACTACACCACACATCCCATCTTCAACCGATGAATATCCAAAGACTTCTTTGCTTGAATGTCAGTCTGCCTTAGATTATCTCCCCCTGAGTTTGCTTTGCTTGCTTGAAACCCTCTTCATTGGAAAGGACATTCACAGGAAGGTCGCAAGCATTGGACAATCAGTTGTTCATGCTGTACGTCCCAGGGCTGTAGTAGCGCCATTTGTTATGTTACGGTAGCTGAGGAGTGCAGGTAAAAAAGGAAATACACCAGAGCAGTTGGAATCTATGAGATTGCAGTACCCTGACTAACCACCGCAACTAGAGGCAGCCGTGGAGCGTTCCTACGATGGTCCTAGACGCCTCGTCACAGCCTGAGAAACTAACTACACCTAAAGACAGAAACAGGAAAGCTATCTGCCCCGGAGCAGAACCCCAAAGATAATAGAAAGCCCCCAAACATGTAATGGCGGTTAGACAAGAGGAAATACTGACACAGAAAGAAAATAGTAAGAGCAAACGCTGGGGCCCAAACTATCTAAATAGAAAAGGATAGGAAGGGTACTTACTGCAATCCCAGAAAACCCTGAAAAACACCAACTTACTAATTTCAAAATCACCTGAGATCACACGACCTCTACCACCTAAATTAGTTCTCTGGTGTAACAAAAACAGCAGCCACTGAAAAAACTGCAAAAAGCAAAAGTACAAAACACAGTGGCTGGACCAAACTGAGAGGGCAAAAGCCCCCGGAGGGGACCCAGAAGGCCCCCACAGAAGTGCAGGACAAAATGCAAAAATATAGCAAAAACACACAATAAGAAATTGTCTTATCTGATAGCAGGAGATGCAGACACGACACAGCAGGCTACAAGGGAAACTGGAAAGAAGGATTCAGACCAGAACAATTGATCACCGGCAACCCTGATGGGAAAATGATTCCCTTAAATAAGACCAATCAGTAACACCTGATTCCCAATCCTCACTAGTACCGCTTGTAACCACCAGAGGGAGCCTCCGCTCAGAACTCATCTCAAACCCATTCACAACAGTACCCCCCCCTTGAGGAGGGTCACCGAACCCTCATTTGAGCAACCAGGTCGGTCAGGATGAGTTCTATGATACGCACGGATAAGTCTCCTAGCATGGATGTCCGAAGCAAACACCCAAGAATTATCTTCCTGACCATAACCTCTCCATTTAACCAAATACTGGAGTCTTCGTCTAGAAAAACGAGAATCCAATATTTTCTCAACCACATACTCCAGATTGCCCTCAACCAAAACAGGGTCAGGAGGCACAGCAGCAGGAACCACTGGCTCAACAAACCTCTTCAACAAGGACTTGTGGAACACGTTATGGATCTTAAATGTCCCTGGAAGAAGCAAACGAAAAGAAACAGGATTAATAATCTCCATGATCTTATAAGGTCCAATGAACCTAGGCTTAAATTTAGGAGATGCTACTCTCATAGGAATATTCTTTGAGGACAACCAGACCAAGTCCCCCACTTTAAACCGAGGACCATAAGTCCTATGCCGGTTAGCAAACCGCTGGGCCTTCTCCTGAGAGAGGGACAACCTCTCCACTACCTGGTCCCAAATCTGCTGCATACGCTCAACAACAGAGTCAACACCTGGACAGACAGAAGCCTCCGTCTGTCCTGAAGAAAATCGAGGGTGAAACCCAGAATTACAGAAAAACGGAGACATCAAAGTGGCAGAGCTAGCCCTATTATTAAGAGCAAACTCAGCCAAAGGCAAAAAAGAGACCCAGTCATCCTGATCAGCAGACACAAAGCATCTTAGATAAGTCTCCAATGTCTGGTTTGTTCTCTCAGTTTGACCATTGGTCTGAGGATGAAATGCCGAGGAGAAAGACAATTGAACACCCAGTTTAGAACAAAAAGTCCTCCAAAATCTGGAAACAAACTGGACTCCTCTGTCAGACACAATGTTCTCAGGAATGCCGTGTAAACGAACCACGTGCTGAAGGAACAACGGCACCAATTCAGAGGAGGAAGGCAACTTAGGTAATGGCACAAGATGTATCATTTTGGAAAACCTATCACAAATTACCCAGATGGTGGTCATTCTCTGAGAAACAGGAAGATCGAAATGAAATCCATAGAGATATGGGTCCATGGTCTCTTTGGCACAGGCAATGGCATCAACAAACCACTAGAGCGAGAGCAAGGCTTGGAGCGAGAGCAAGTCCCGCAGGACTGCACAAATTCCCTGACATCGCGAGACAAGGTAGGCCACCAAAAGGACCGACTAACCAAGTCTCTGGTACCAAAAATTCCGGGATGCCCAGCCAATGCGGAACAATGAATCTCAGACATCACACTCTTTTTCCATTGGTCCGGGACAAACAATTTTCCAACAGGGCAGCGCTCGGGCCTATCCTCCTGACACCCCTCCAGAGCAAGTCTCAAATTAGGCGAGATGGCGGAAAGAACTACACCCTCCTTCAAAATAACAGAGGGATCAGATAGCTCAGGAGAGTCCGCAAGGAAACTCCTCGAGAGGGCATCCGCCTTAACATTCTTAGTGCCAGGAAGAAAGGAAACCACAAAATTAAAACGTGTGAAAAACAAGGCCCACCTGGCCTGTCTAGGATTGAGTCGCTTGGCAGATTCCAGATAGACCAGATTCTTATGGTCCGTAAGGACCACCACCTGATGTTTGGCTCCCTCCAGCCAATGTCTCCACTCTTCAAAAGCCCACTTCATGGCCAATAACTCCCGATTACCCACGTCATAATTACGTTCAGTAGGAGAAAATTTTCGAGAGAAAAAGGCACAAGGGTTACTTTTAGAGGTCTCTGGATCTTTTTGGGACAAAACGGCACCTGCCCCAATTTCAGAGGCATCAACCTCCACCTGAAATGGCAGAGAAACATCAGGCTGCCGTAGAACAGGAGCAGAAGTGAATCTCTGCTTAAGTTCCTGAAACGCAGAGACTGCCTCAGGAGGCCAATTCACCACATCAGAACCCTTTCTGGTCAAATCAGTTAATGGTTTAACAATAACAGAGAAATTACCAATAAATTTACGATAAAAATTGGCAAAACCCAAAAATCTCTGAAGAGCCTTTAATGAAGTAGGTTGGACCCAATCACAGATGGCCTGAACCTTGACCGGGTCCATTTCAATAACAGATGGGGACAAAATGAATCCCAGAAATGAGATCTTCTGTACGCCAAAAAGACACTTTGATCCCTTCACATACAGAGCATTCTCTCTCAAAATCTGGAATACAGTTCGAACATGTTTCACATGAGAGTCCCAGTCATTAGAAAAAATCAAGATATCATCCAAATAAACAATCAGAAACTTGTCCACAAAATCCCTGAAAATGTCATTCATGAAGGACTGGAAGACGGAAGGAGCATTAGTGAGCCCAAAGGGCATCACAAGGTACTCAAAATGCCCTTCAGGGGTGTTAAATGCCGTCTTCCATTCATCCCCGTGCTTAATGCGAATAAGGTTATACGCCCCCCTGAGGTCAAGCTTGGTAAACCAAGTAGCGTTTTTCACCCTGGAAAACAGGTCAGAAATCAAGGGTAACGGGTATTGATATTTCACAGTAATATTGTTCAAGAGACGATAATCAATACACGGCCTTAATGAACCATCTTTTTTGGCCACAAAGAAAAAACCGGCACCTAAGGGTGAAGAGGATGGTCTGATATGACCCTTCTCCAATGATTCCTTGATATAAGACCGCATAGCGTCATGTTCAGGTACAGACAAGTTAAAAAGGCGACCCTTAGGGAATTTACTACCTGGCACTAATTCAATAGCGCAGTCATAGCTCCTATGGGGAGGTAAGGATGCAGATTTACTTTCGCTAAACACATCAGAAAAATCAAACAAAAAGTCAGGAACATCCTCAGCCTGGGGGGAGGCAGAAAAAACAGGAGTGTTGGTATTAACACATTGGCAGCCCCAACTGGTTACAGACACAGATTTCCAATCCAAAACAGGATTATGAGACTGTAACCAAGGGAAACCCAGCACGATAATGTCATGCAGATTATATAGAACCAAAAATTTACAGCACTCCTGATGATCAGGTTCAACCCTCATTATCACCTGAGTAGAAAACTGGGGTTTATTCTCAGCCAAAGGGGTAGAATCGATCCCCAGTAGGGGAATAGACTTCTGTAGGGGTATCAAAGGAAATACACCAGAGCAGTTGGAATCTATGAGATTGCAGTACCCTGACTAACCACCGCAACTAGAGGCAGCCGTGGAGCGTTCCTACGATGGTCCTAGACGCCTCGTCACAGCCTGAGAAACTAACTACACCTAAAGACAGAAACAGGAAAGCTATCTGCCCCGGAGCAGAACCCCAAAGATAATAGAAAGCCCCCAAACATGTAATGGCGGTTAGACAAGAGGAAATACTGACACAGAAAGAAAATAGTAAGAGCAAACGCTGGGGCCCAAACTATCTAAATAGAAAAGGATAGGAAGGGTACTTACTGCAATCCCAGAAAACCCTGAAAAACACCAACTTACTAATTTCAAAATCACCTGAGATCACACGACCTCTACCACCTAAATTAGTTCTCTGGTGTAACAAAAACAGCAGCCACTGAAAAAAACTGCAAAAAGCAAAAGTACAAAACACAGTGGCTGGACCAAACTGAGAGGGCAAAAGCCCCCGGAGGGGACCCAGAAGGCCCCCACAGAAGTGCAGGACAAAATGCAAAAATATAGCAAAAACACACAATAAGAAATTGTCTTATCTGATAGCAGGAGATGCAGACACGACACAGCAGGCTACAAGGGAAACTGGAAAGAAGGATTCAGACCAGAACAATTGATCACCGGCAACCCTGATGGGAAAATGATTCCCTTAAATAAGACCAATCAGTAACACCTGATTCCCAATCCTCACTAGTACCGCTTGTAACCACCAGAGGGAGCCTCCGCTCAGAACTCATCTCAAACCCATTCACAACAGCCATTGCAGCTTGGGTTAGCAGTCCAGCTCCATCATCATTTTAGGTCTCGATTTCTTGTAGACAGTCTTTCAGCCATGGGATATTGTTCATCATATTCCTACAGGGATGCAATGCAGGGTTTCACTTGCCAGAGCTTTGTCACCAGTGAACAACACAAGGAGGCAAGAACGTCAAGGACGAGAAGAGATTGTGAAGACCTGGAGAAAATTGTAGATAAACTCGAGACCTTTTCACCTTTCTCTGATGAAGTGTCTCGTCGCAACATTATCACTGGTGTCAATGCAAATAAGGATGTGAATGTCCATAACCTGTTCACCATTGGCAGAGAAATAGTGGCAATAATGGAGGGTCAATCACTGTTTTCTGTTAAGTACAAGCGGTCAATGAAAGCCAAGACCCTGGCATCCAGTGAGGCTATTGACGTTGGTAAGGACAAAACAATAGACCCCGCTCTTTTGTTCCAAAGGTTTCTTGTGGTGTCTCAAACTGCTGATCTTTCCCTTGATGAGGTGATGGCCTATGAACTTTCACCATACCCACCATCCCTCTTTGAGGCAAAACATCTCTTACGCAAACCAAACAAAGCACAACTGATGGCTGCTATAAAAGAACAGAGTTCAGATGACGCAGTACTCAAGGATGTACCAGAAGTGGAACATTATGTTCTTGACGGAGGTTCTCTTCTCCATCGACTGAAGTGGTCAAAAGGAAAGACATATTGTTCAATCGCTGAAGACTATGCATCTTTCACACTAAAGCACTATGGTAAGGCTACAATAGTATTTGATGGTTACATTGGAGGACCAAACACTAAGGACATTACCCATCAGCGACAGCGCAAAAAACGAACAAGTAACAAAGTGAACATTGCTGAAGGAACGAAATTTGTCGGGAAAAAGGAGGACTTCCTTTCGAATGTGGAGAACAAACAGTCTCTTATCAATCTCGTTTCACAGCGCATGAATGACAGAGGTTGCCACATAATACAATCAGAGGGGGATGCAGATGTGGAGATTGTTAAGGCAGCAGTGTCAATGTCATCCAACAAAAGTACTAGTCTCATTGGCGAAGATACAGATCTTTTGGTGTTGTTACTTCATCACGCGTCAACCAGCGATGGAAACAAGCTTTATTTCTACTCGGATAAAGGGAGTCCTGCAACAGTATACGACGTTAAGGTTATGAAGAAGTTCCTTGGAAAACATGTCTGCAGCAGTCTTCTGTTCCTTCTTGCATTCACGGGTTGCGATACCACTTCCGCGGTTTTTGGAATCGGAAAAAAACTCGGTCTACACAAGGTTTTGAAGGGAGACTCGGTCTTAAATAGCTGTGCTAAAATCTTTTCCACACCTAGAAAAACAGAGCGGAGATTAAAGACGCTGGGTGTAAAGCGATGGTGGCATTGTTCGGGGGCAAACCTGGAGACAATCTGTCTGCAATGAGGTATTCTACTCTCTGCAAAAAAGTTGGTTCAGCCAAAATCTTTGTTACATCTGAACGACTGCCACCGACCTCCTCTGCAACGAAGTATCATGCCCTTCGTAGTTACCTCCAAATGATGCTTTGGATGGACAATGGTGAGGCCATGGACACTACTGAATGGGGATGGGAATTGCAGAACAACAGTCTAGTTCCAGTGATGATGGATACTTCACCCGTACCAGAAACACTTCTGAAAATAATTCACTGCAATTGTTCTCGTGGTTGTAGTACACTTCGGTGCACTTGCAAAAGACACGGACTTACCTGTTCACGGGTATGTGGACCATGTCAAGAAGGGCATTATGACAATGTGAGTGAGGAAGCAGTGTCTGATGATGAAAATAGTGACTATTGACCTGACATGCTTATTCAGTGATGAAGTAGGTCTTAAAATGCACTGTGTATTAATTCAATAATTTCTAGAAATTAACATGTATGTCATGACGTCATTGATGACGTCATGACCTCGCCTGTCCATGTAGTTAGTATAAAAATTTGTATAAAAATTGTTATATGAGAATATATAGTATACAAAATGCAAACTCTTCTGTAACCTACAGCTACAGCTTTGAAATAGGGAAATATTTGTTATTTTTAGTGCGATGGCAGTCATCGTCTTATGACGTCATAGCTAGGACCTTTGTGGTGATCAATTTTTGGAAAACTTTTAATATGTTGTTCCCCACATATAATAGTAATAAAAAAAATCATAAAACGCTTTCTTGGAATTTGTTCCGGGTCAAACCGTATTTTGACTGGACTACATAGACCCCATTAAGTCTGGATGAAAGGTGCACTGAAATAAGATGCACCAAACTCATTAAGGGGCATTTGCCTCTTAATTAATTTGGCAGATATTTAAACCACCATGGTTCACCGTAAAAAAGTACTCCAGTAAGAGAACATAATTCCTTTATTTCACAATTTACCACACTTTTAAGGGAAAAATTATGATGAATTTATGAGCAGAGCTTGGTCATTCGCCTTCTGACTAAAATCTTCTCACTTTCAGTTGGTAGTAGTGATGACCGAGAGAGCTTGTAACTGCTTGTTACTCGCTTGAACATCAGTGTGCTCGAGATGATCATTACTCTGCGAGTATTTTTTTAATGTTCGAGCAGGAGCTTGAGACCAAGCTCGGCATGTTTGGCACTTTTTAGACAGCCAATAAACATGTGGGATTTGCCTTCCTGCATTATAATGCTGTAGCTAACTTGGTTGTGACATTACTGTGATTGGCTGGTTGCATAGCGTCATCAGGTCTATATAAGACCCATGATGCTATGCTTGTCACACTGTACCCTGGAAATAAGCAGAGCATTGAGAGGTGTTGGTGAAAGAGAGACAGAATTATAGCTACGTATTAGCCAAGGATTCAACCACATTAACATTTCTTTCAAGTACAACAACCATTCTTAGAGCTAATTATAATCATATTAATACTGCTGTTAGGACAGCACTTAGGGAGAAATTGTGCTGAAGGGATCATGTAGGACAGGATAGGATGAATTGCACATCATTTACACAGCAGCCTGCAACTCATACCTTTATTCTGAGCACTGAAATGTTATATACCATTTTTACTGTGGCAGTTATGCGTCAAAAGCATACAGCCAGAATTGATTGGATCTCAATAGTATCGCTAAATTGTAACCAGTCCATCTGAGGTGTGCAAATTTTCCTGAAATAGTAATACTGCAATTTTTTCAGCAGTGAAAGTTTATACAGTTTTTATTGTGCTCCAGTTGTGCCTCAAAACAGAAAAAAATCTTGTTTGGTTAGAAATAGCATCTCTATATTGATACTGCAGTCCAAGATGTCCATCTGAAGTAAGCTAATTTTCCTGCCATTGCAATACTTCAATTTTTTTTAGCAGTAAAATTTGGTATGGCATTTATCATGCCTCAAAACACACAAAAAAACCTGCTTGGGTAGAAATAGCATCACTAGATTTATACTGCAGCTTAAGAAGTTCATCTGAGGTGGACCAATTTTCCTACCATTGTATTGCTGCAACGTTTTCTCAACAGGGATATATCATACGTAATATAACATGGGCAAGGCATGTGGTAAGGAAAGGTGAAGTGGACGTGATGCTGATTGTGAGCTCAGAGGTCGAGGCCGTGGGCAAGGCGAAACTGTGCCAGCTGCGGGAGCACAACAAACACACACATCATGTCGATCTAGCTTCCTGTCCCAATTTGAAGGGGGGTGCAGAACACCACTTTTGAAGCCAGACCAGTGTGAAAAAGTTGTTGGATGGATAGCAGATAATGCTTCCAGTCACTTTGACAACACCACCCTGTCTTCCACAAGGTCCAGACTCAGTAGCTATGATTCTGGACCACATAATCCTTACCCTGTTCCTCATTCCTCCCACCATGCCGAGTGCCCGGAGACAAGTGATCCAACACTTGGACACACCAAAGAGCAAAACACATCTCCATCTATAGATTCTAGCCTCTCGCCCTTCCCGTTTCAAGTGGGACATGAGGAGATCGCATGTATTGATGCCAAAATATTTGAGCAGCCACGCTCACATGAAGGCAATAGTGGGAAAATGCAATTACTGTCACAAGAGATGGATGATGATGAGACAATTGGTAGCAAGTGGTGTTGTTACGTCAGCAAGTCAGGAGGAGGACCAGGGTGCAGAAGTGGAAGACGAGGTGGTGGACGATGAAGTCACTGACACAACCTGTAAAGGTGACATGCAGAGTGAGGAAAGCAGCGACAAGGGGGAGGGATCCACATCACCTCAGCAAGCAGGAAGAGGCAATGAGGTGGCCAGAGACACAAAGTGGGCAACTGTTCCCCAGAGCACTAACACAGGTAAAGCTGCCAAGCCAAGGGTTAGGTGTTCACAAGTCCAGTTAACCCAAAAAGGGCCACAATTACCAACCTGACTAACATGAGCATGTTCAGGCACATGCAAGCAAAGGAACTGTCTACTTGGGCTTAACACCAGGGTCCAGACACAGTGTCTGTGGCTGACACAGGCACACCAATCCCCTGTCCATGACTTAGGCAAAGATGTCTCCCACCCTGCAGCTGTCATTGCACACTTGCAACCACCATCAGCAACCACGGCCATGTCTTTGTCCCAGCATAATGTTCAGTTGTTCCTACCCTGTCCTTGGAGCGCAAGCGTAAATATGTTGCCATCGACCAACAGGCTAAAATACTAAATGGCCATATTTCAAAGCTAATTGCCCTGGAAATGTTGCTGTTTAGGCTTGTGTAGATGCACACTTTCTACAACCTCATGGCGGTGGCCGTCCATTGGTACTCAGTCCCTAGCCACCACCATTTTCCAGGTATGCCGCCCCCAACTTACACAAGCACGTGTCCCATAACAACAGCTATGGCCTGACCAATGCTGTTACTGGGAAGGTCCACTTAACCATGGACACCTGGACAAATGCTTGTGGCAGGAACACTACATTTCCCTGACAGCACGCTTGGTGAACATTGTGGAAGCCGGGACCCAGTAGGACCCTGGGATGGGACATGTGCTACCCACACCAAATATTGCAGGCCCTGGTTCAATCAGGGTTGCTCCCACCTTCTACACCAATCCCTGCACTACTTTATGCTCCTCCTCAGCCTCCATCTCAGAAATGTCAACATCAGTCTCAAGCTGGAAGCACTGCAGCACTGCCTCGGCCAAGCGGCAACAAGCTCTGCTGAGCTAATCTGCTTATGTGACAAACCGCGGAGTTGTTGAAAGGTTTAACAGACCAAAATGATCTGTGGCTCTCGCCCCTGAACCTATAACCTGGCATGCTCGTGTGTGAGAATGCCCGTAACCTGGTGATAGCTCTGAAGCTTGGCAACCTTCCACAGTACCATGTAAGGCCAACGCACTCAAGTTAATGGTTCAGCGGTTTCTCAAAACCTACCCAGATCTGTCTGAGCTACTTGTGAAAGTATACTGTGTGTGCCCATTTCTGCAAGTCAGCTGCCGTCCCCCTGGCATTACTGCAGCAGCATTTCCAAGTTTCAGCTCACCGACTGATGTGTGATGTCACCACGCATCGAAACTCAACGTTACATATGCTGGCAATGCTTTGTGAGCATCAGAGGGCAGTAGCTGAATACCAGCTATGCACGTTGGTATTCCGGTCAGCCTCCAAAACTTTGAGGACTTGATATTTTGCCAATTATTTAAAGGGAATCAGATACAGCTTTAAAGAAGTTGATTAATTTTATTATAATAATTAAATGATTACAGAAAATAGGAAATAGTGTGATATAGCATACACTTTTGCATAATATAAATCACAAAGTAATTACATTGCACACTACATAGGAAGAAAATCTTCACCAGGAATAGTACACATCATCTGACCGGAAACATCAGCTGTGAAAAGCAAACAAGGAAGACAGAGAAATTCCTGGGATTGCCACACTGTGGACCCATGGACGTCCCCTTCTGGCCACAGGTAAACAGGCTTCTGTCTTAGCTGAAATCTTCCCCAGCTTATGTGCTTAGAAAAAACAATGCTTATGTAACCAAATGTTACACAAGCTCTGACAGGATCTATTTGTCCGATATAGTATCTCTCGTACTGAGTGGCCAGCTCTGCAGATGTCAATCAACATCGGACAAATACGTCACCGGACAAACCATGCCAAAAGCTCTCCTGATTCCGAATGTTCTACCATACTATAAACACGACATTTCTCACTTAACATTAATAACGAAACTATGCAGTAATTTAATGATACTATAAACATACACTTTGTCACTAAAGATACTGTAAACATATGCTTTCTCACTAAACATTGAACTATGCGGTATTGGGTGAAACTATAAACATGCATGTTCTCACTAGAAACTATGCAGTCCAAGTGTTGGGAAAATTACAGAAAATTCAAGGCTAATATGATCTGAACTGTTACTGTCTAATATCTTAAAGGTTCCTTAAAGACAGGCTACCAATATGGATTCCCGATGGTCATTAACATCTTAGCACTACACTTGACCAAGATGGTGAGTGGCAATGACGCCATAATCAAAGTCATCATCCCGCTTCTGTGTCTACTGAAACGCTCACTGCTTACAATTAAAAAGGAGGCTTTGCAGCCGGAGCAAGTTGAGATGGAGCAAGAGACTATACTTGGTGATCCTAAACAGCCCAGTCTCATCTCATCTTTTCAATGCAGATTGGATGATAAAGAGGAAAAGAAGGAACAGGATCTGGTTGACTAAGCGACAGACAGTACTACCCACACCACCTTTATCCCATCTGGTCAGCGTGGATGGCCTGACGATGAGGAGGAGAGGGATAACAAGCAGGAAAATGAGGAGAACAACATGGATAGTCGTCCTTTTGGTGGGGACAGAGAAGGCTTAGCTGTTGGAAGTCTGGCACACATGGCTGAGTTTATGTTTTTCTGCCTTTCCCATGACCCTTGCATTGTACGCATTTTGGCCAACACTAATTACTGGTTGGTCACCCTTCACGTTTGTGGCAGAGGTCACAGTTCCTTGGACAACCAAGTAGTGGAGATGTGGGAGAAAGAGGCAGGGGAACACTTTCAAAGGTCTGGGACAGTTTTCCCAGACCCTCACATTGCCAAGCCCTGATGCGCAGGGTACTCTGACAACAAGGGAAAAGTTTTGGAAGATGCTGAAGGAGTAACTTGCTGACCTTTTCAAAGTCCTCTGTGATTCCTCTGTATCTTACAACTATTGGTTATCCAAACTAGACACGTGGCATGAATTGTCTCTCTACGCTTTGGAAGTTCTGGCCTTCCATGCAGCTAGCATTTTGTCAGAGTGTGTTCTTAGTGCAGCTGGGGGTATTATAACTGATAGGCACATCCGCCTGTCAACTGAAAATGCTGACAGTCTTACTGTTGTCAAAATGAACAAGGGCTGGATTGGACCAGACTTCTCTACACCACCAGATGACAGCGGAACTTAAACTCAAATCCAGTATTTTTTTTTCTGGTCTATTCCCATGCACCCCTTCCCTCTCCAACATGGGTATATTCTTCATGATTTTGTCTTTTTTGTGTCATCCTCCTCCTCTTCCACCACCATATCAACAGTGTGATCATGCTACCTTCGCAATAAAATTTTTTAAAGGTGTTTATGATGCCTAACTCGAACATTGTTTGATATATACTGTATGTATAGTGCATGGGCATTATCAGTCTAGGATACTTATTCCTTAACCCCTTTATCCCATCTGACGTACTATTCCGTCCATGTGACCCTGGACCTAATTCCAAAGGATGGAATGGTATGTCATATGCGATCAGCTGCGCTCCCAGTAGGAGCGCAGCTGATCGCGGCCGGGTGTCAGCTGATTATCACAGCTGACGCCTGGCACTATGTGCCAGGAGCAGTCACGGACCGCTCCCAGCACATTAACCCCTGGCACACTGCGATCAAAGATGATCGCAGTGTTCCGGCGGTACAGGGAACCCTGTGTTAGGGTTAGGTTTGTGATTAGGGTTATGATTAGGTTTGGGATTAGGGTTAGGGGTGTGTTGGGGTTAGGGTTGGAGTTAGAATTGGGGGGTTTCCACTGTTTAGGCACATCAGGGGCTCTCCAAACTTGACATGGTGTCTGAATTCCAGCCAATTCGGCATTGAAAAAGTTAAACGGAGCTCCTTCCCTTCTGAGCTCTGCCATGCGCCCAAACAGTAGTTTACCCCCACATATGGGGTATCAGCATACTAAGGACAAATTGCAAAATAACTCTTGGGGTCCAATTTCTTCTGTTACCCTTGGGAAATAAAAAATTGGGGGCAAAATATCATTTTTGTGGAAAAAAAATATTTTTTATTTTTATGGCTCTCCGTTATAAACTTCTGTGAAGCACTTGGGGGTTCAAAGTTCTCAACACACATCTAAATAAGTTCCTTTGGGGGTCTAGTTTCCAAAATGGGGTTAAATGTGGGGGGTTTCCACTGTTTAGGCACAACAGGCGCTCTCCAAATGCGACATGACACCCGCAGACCATTCAATCAAAGTCTGCAATGCAAAACGTCACTCACTACATCACTTCCGAGCCCCGACGTTTGCCCATACAGTAGTTTTCTCCCACATATAGGTTATCAGCGTACTCAGGACAAATTGGACAACAACTTTTGGGGTCCAATTTCTCCTGTTACCCTTGTGAAAATAAAATATTGGGGGCGAAAAAATCATTTTTGTAAAAAAAAAAAGGATTTTTTATTTTTACGGCTGTACGTTATAAACTTCTGTGAAGCACTTCGGGGTTCAAAGTGCTCACCACACATCTAGGTAAGTTCCTTGAGGGGTCTATTTTCCAAAATGGGGTCACTTGTGGGGGGGTTTCCACTGTTTAGACGCATCAGGGGCTCTCCAAATGCGACATGACTCCCCCAGACCATTCCATCAAAGTCTGCAATCCAAAACGTCACTACTTCCCTTCCGAGCCTCGACGTGCGCCCATACAGTAGTTTACTCCCACATATTGGGTATCAGCGTACTCAGGACAAATTGGACAACAACTTTTAGGGTCCAATTTCTCCTGTTACCCTCGTGAAAATAAAATATTGGGGGCGAAAAAATCATTTTTGTAAAAAAAAAAGATTTTTTTATTTTACGGCTGTATGTTATAAACTTCTGTGAAGCACTTTGGGGCTCAAAGTGCTCACCACACATCTAGATAAGTTCCTTGAGGGGTCTAGTTTCCAAAATGGTGTAATTTGTGGGGGGTTTCCACTGTTTAGGCAGATCAGGAGCTCTCCAAACACGACATGGCATCCAGCCAATTCTGCGTTGAAAAAGTCAAACGGCGCTCCTTCCCTTCCAAACTCTGCCATGCACCCAAACAGTGGTTTACTCCCACATATGGGGTATTAGCGCACTCAGGACAAATTGCACAATAACTTTTGGAGTCTTGTTTCCCTTGGGAAAATAAAAATTGGGGTGAAAAGATCAATTTTGTGGAAAAAATATGATTTTTTAATTTTACGGCTCTACGTTATAAACTTGTGTGAAGCACTTGGGGGTTCAAATTGCTCACCAAAGATCTAGATAAGTTCCTTAGCGGGTCTAGTTTCCCAAATGGGGTCACTAGTGGGGGGTTTCCACTGTTTAGGCACAGCAGGGGCTCTCCAAATGCAACATGGCGTCCAATCTCAATTCCAGCCAATTTTGGTTGGAAAAAGTCAAATGGTGCTCCTTCCATTCCGAGCTCTGCCATGCGCCCAAACAGTGGTTCCCCCCCACATATGGGGTATCAGCGTACTCAGGACAAATCGGACAATTTCTCCTGTTACCCTTGGGAAAATAAAAAATTAGTGACTAAGAGATAATTTTTGTGGGAAAAAAATAGGATTTTTTATTTTCATGCCCGGGCATTATAAACTTGTGTGAAGCACTTGGGGGTTCAAAGTGCTCACCAAAGATCTAGATAAGTTCCTTAGGGGGTCTAGCTTCCAAAATGGGGTCACTTGTGGGGGGTTTCCACTGTTTAGGCTCATCTGGGGCACTACAAACGGAACATGACCCCATCAATGTTTGCATTCCAAAACGTTACTGCTTCCTTTCCAAGCCCTGCCGTGCGCCCAAACAGTTTCCCCTCCACATATGGGGTATCCGCGTACTCAGGACAAATTGGACAACAACTTTGGGTTCAATTTTCTTGGGAAAAATCAAAAATTTGGGACTAAAAAATCATTTTTGTGGAAAATTGTTTTTTTTTTTTTTTCACACCCAGGCATTATAAACTTTTGTGAAACACTTTGGGGTTCAAAGTGCTCACAACAGATCTAGATAAGTTCCTTAGGGGTCTAGTTTCCAAAATGGTGTCACTTGTGGGGGGTTTCCACTGTTTAGGCATATCAGGGGCTCTCCAAACACGACATGGCGTCCAATCTCAATTCCAGCCAATTTTAGTTTGAAAAAGTCAAACGGCGCTCCTTCCCTTACGAGCTCTGCCGTGTGCCCAAAAAATGGTTTTCCCCCACATATGGGATATTGGCGTACTCAGGAGAAATTGCACAACAACTTTATCTGCCCATTTTCTCCTTTTACCCTTGTGAAAATAAAAAAAAGTTTGTAAAAGATCATTTTTGTGGCTAAAAAGTTAAATATTCATTTTTTCCTTCCACGTTGCTTCAGCTCCTGTGAAGCACCTGAAGGGTTAATAAACTTATTGAATGTGGTTTTGAGTACCTTGAGGGGTGCAGTTTTTAGAATGGTGTCACTTTTGGGTATTTTCTGCCATATAGGCCCCTCAAAGTGACTTCAAATGTGAGGTGGTCCCTTAAAAAATGGCTTTGTAAATTTTGTTGTAAAAATGAGAAATCACTGGTCAACTTTTAACCCTTATAATTTCCTAACAAAAAAAAATTTTGGTTTCAAAATTGTGCTGATGTAAAGTAGACATGTGGGAAATGTTATTTCTTAACTATTTTGTGTGACATATCTCTCTGTTTTAAGGGAAAAAAAATTCAAAGTTTGAAAATTGCAAAATTTTCAAAATTTTCGCCATATTTGCGTTTTTTTTCAAAAATAAACGCAAGGTATATCGAAGAAATTTTACCACTAACGTGAAGTACAATATGTCACGAGAAAACAATCTCAGAATCGCGAAGATCTGTTGAAGCGTTCCAGAGTTATAACCTCATAAAGAGACAGTGGTCAGAATTGTAAAAATTGGTCCGGTCATTAACGTGCAAACCACCCTTGGGGTGAAGGGGTTAAGAGACCCTGGGGTCAGAACCACATTGCTGAGTGGAACGGTCCTAACTTCCATACCGGGGATACCTTTAAGAGAGGCCTGGGGTCAAACCAAAGCGCACGATTGATTTGCCCTAACTTCCATACCAATGATCCCTTTAAGGCCTCTTTCACACATCCGTTTTTTGCTGTCAGGCGCGATCCGGCGCTTTTTTAAAAAAATGGATCAGTTTTTTTAAACCGCTGGATGCTTTTTTTTGTAATTGACTATCATTAGCGCCGTATCGCGCCGGATGTCATTGCGTTGAGTCCGTTTTTTTCCGGATCCGGCGGAAATGTACATTCCGGCGGCCGGACAAAACGGACACTGCAGCGCTTTTTTGTCTGCCGCACCCGCCGGATGCGCCGCTTGCTTGCTTGCAAACAATATAAGTCTATGGTGCCGGATCAGTCTTTTGTGCAATCGGGTTAAAGACTGATCCGGATTCTCTCTCTCTCTCTCTCTCTCTCTCTCCATGCGTACCTGCATTTTCCGGGTTGAAAAGTTCAGGACGGATCCGGCAGAAAACCTGATCCGTTGCATCAGTTTTTTTCACAATCAGCGCCGGATCCGTCCTTTCCGGTTTTGGATGGATTGTGCCTGACGGCACAAAACGGATGTGTGAAAGAGGCCTTTAAGAGGGAAGATGTGCCTATGGGATGGAGGATGTGTGATGGGAATATAGGCACGGGAGGGGGTGATTCATTTCTGTCATGTGCTCTCTGCTCCTTTCTGGGGGGCAGACAATGACTGGGAGCTTATGTTCCCAGGGATGCTACATTTCTCCCACCCAGTCACTGTCTGCTGAGGTGTTGTCATGGAGTGAGAAAACTGTTGCTCATAGCAACCAATGACAGCTCAGCTTCTTTTAAACAGCTCTAGTGAAATGAAAGATGCTCGGCGATTGGTTGGTGATGGTGATACACACACACACATTCAATTTTATATATATAGATTATCTTTATTATTTAGTATATGTTTACATAACAGCCAAGTTGGAATGCAGATATGACATATGGGTTTGTCATTTTTTGGGGGATCTTAAATAATGTCCTTAAATTATATATTTCTTTGTTTTGTACTTTCCACTGTTGCTCATCATATTTCTCAGCTTTAGTAAAAGGGAAATAAAAGTGATTTCATCAGTGTGAAAAAGGTTATTAGCAAAAACGTTCACAGGCTGAGTTATATAACAAACAATGAATATACAATGAAGGTTTCAAAGTAATTCTTCCAGGCAGAGTTATACAAAGATTAGAGTTCACCTCCAGCTACAAGTGAAAGAACAGTAGTCCAGTCAAAATACGAAAAAAAAAACCTTTACCCTGAACAAATTCCAAGAAAGCATTTTTTTTTTTTTTTGGTAGTATTACATGTAGGGAAAAACATACTAAAAGTTTACCAAGATAGGGTTACCACAAAGGGTCCAAATGTGATGTCAAAGAATATGGCCGCCAAAGCTGTAAAATGTTAAATGCGACTCGCCTTTCAGTGTCTATCATATTTCTTTTACAATTACTATTATTATATTTATTATTTAATGATTTATTTATCTTCTATTCTTTTACAGAGCTAAAAATGATGGAAAGTCAAGAAACTTGCCCCTTGTGCAGCCATAAAGTAGAAGATGACGGAGAAAGAGTGGTGATTGGTGTGAAAGGAGCTGAAGGGGTCTATAAAGCCTGTATTGAGAGGGGCGTTAGCACTGTGGTAGCTGCTGGCAGTGTCGGACTGGAGTACCTTGGGCCCACCAGAGAAAAGTCATTCTTGGGGCCCACCATCATACTTCCCAACATTTGAAGAAGGGAAAGAGAGACAAAGGCTGCGGCACGCTGTGCCTGCTGCAGCAAATTTTAGGCCACACCACGTTGCACCACAGACTGTCCAGGAGTTGGTGGATGCTTTAGTCCAAGCGTAGGAGGAGATCCCTCAGGAGACCATCGGCCGCGCTCATCAGGAGCATGCCCAGACGTTGTAGGGAGGTCATACAACATACCTCCCAACTTTTGAAGACAGGAAAGAGGGAAATTTTAGGCCACGCCCCGACCACACCCATTTCACAACTAATCACACCCATATCCACGCCCCAACAGCACCCATTTAGCACTGCTGATCACACTGACTGGTACTGAGGGCACAGTGACTGGCATTATGAGCACAGTGGCTGGTACTGAGGAAAAGAAAGAAAGAGCAGCGAGAGAGAAAGAAAGGAGAGAGAGAAAAAGAACAAACAGAGAGAAAGAAAGAGGAAAGAAAGAAAAGAGAGAGAGAAAGAAAGAATAGAGAGAGAAAAAAAGAACAGAGAGCGAGAAAGAAAGAACAGAGAGAGAAAGAACAGAGAGCGAGAAAGACTAGAGAGAGAGAAAGAAAGACAAGAGAGAGAGCGAAAGAAAGAATAGAGAGAAAGAAAGAAAGAGAATAGAGAGAAAGAAAACAGAGAGAGAAAGAAAGAACAGAGAGAGAAAGAGGGGAAAGAACAGAGAGAGAAAGAAAGAACACAGAGCGAGAAAGAAAGAATAGAGAGAGAAAGAAAGAATAGAAAGAATAGAAAGAAAGAAAGAAGAGAGAAAGAATAGAGAGAGAAAGAATAGAGAGAGAAATAGAGAGAGAAAGAAAGAAGAGAGAGAAAGAAAGAATAGAGAGAGAGAGAGAAAGAATAGAGAGAAAGAAAGAATAGAGAGAGAAAGAATAGAGAGAGAAAGAGAATAGAGAAAGAAAGAATACAGAGAGAAAGAAAGAACAGAGGGAGAAAGAAAGAGGGGAAAGAACAAAGAGAGAAAGAAAGAACAGGGGGAGAGAGAAAGAAAGAATAGAGAAAAATAGAGAGAAAGAAAGAATAGAGAGAGAAAGAATAGAGAGAGAGAGAAAGAATAGAGAGAGAAAGAATAGAGAGAAATAAAGAAAGAATATAGAGAGATAGAAACAATAGAGAGAAAGAAAGAATAGAGAGAAAGAAACAATAGAGAGAATGAAAGAATAGAGAGAAAGAATAGAGAGAGAAAGAGAATAGAGAAAGAAAGAATAGAGAGAAAGAAAGAACAGAGGGAGAAAAAAAGAGGGGAAAGAACAAAGAGAGAAAGAAAGAACAGAGGGAGAGAGAAAGAAAGAGGGGAAAGCACAGAGAGAAAAAAGAACAGAGAGAAAGAGAGAAAGGAAGGACAGAAAGAAAGAACAGAGAGAAAGAAAAAAAGAACAGAGAAAGAAAGAAAGAAAGAAAGAAAGAAAGAAAGAAAGAAAGAAAAAAGGGGAATGAAAGAACAGAGAGTGAGAAAGAAAGGACAGAGAGAGAAAGAAAGAACAGAGAAAGAAAGAAAGAAACAGAGAGAGCAAGAAAGAAAGATTAGAGAGGGAAAGAAAGAACAGAGAGAAAGAAAGAGAAAGAAAGATTCTATAAAGATACTATAGCAGTACGGCTCACATTGTAATGCCCACCTGAGCCTCCTGATGCAGGACATATCATGATCTGCTCACATGGCCGACATCCCCAATTCCAAGGAGATCCCGCTGTCTGCGCTGTCGGAGGAGTACACAGTGATGGATCTGAAGCATTCCCTGAAGTGCCTCCATGGTTCCATCACAATCTCCTTCTGAAATTACCTAATTTCCAGTCAGGTTCCAACACGTCACTTCCGGTAGAACATCATGTGCGAACGTTAAAGCGCTCCTCATGTCTCCACCGTGTACTCCTGTGTGCGTGGGAAAAGTAAGCTCCCGGCCGGGACAGCGGGGCAGACTCAAAATCGGGACTGTTCCGCTGGATTCGGGATGGTTGGGAGGTATGAATGTTCCCCACCACACACCTAGTACACGCACGGCTCCGCACAGCTCATGCACACATGGTTCCGCTCCGTACACCTTGCACACACACGGCTCCACTCAGTACACACATGGCTACACTCCGTAAACCTCATACACAGATGGCTCTGCTCCGCTCCATACACAGACGGCTCAGCTCCATACACTTCGTACACACAGGTCTCCATTTCGTACACCCTGTACACACGCGGCTCCGCTCCATACACACACGGCTCCGTATATTTCATACACACAGGGCACCGTTCTGTACACTTTGTACACACACGGCTCTGCTCCGCACACCCATAACATGCGGCTTCGCTCCGTACACTTTGTACACACACGACTCTGCTCCGCACACCCCATACACATGTGGCTCCGCTCACAGACACGGGACCTCCATATACTGTGATGGACACATGGCCTCCATACACAGTGACGAACAGACACTGGCCCCCATACACAGTGATGGACGGACACGCATACACAGTGATGAACAGAAACTGGCCCCCATACAGTGATGGAGGACACAGGGCCCCCCATACACTGTGACGAACAAACACTGGCCCCGATACACAGTGATGGATGGACACGGGGCCCCCATACACAGTGATGAACAGACACTGGCCCCCATACACAGTGATGGACGGACACGAGGCCCCCATACACAGTGACGAACAGACACTGGCCCCCATACACAGTGATGGATGGACACGCATACACAGTGATGAACAGACACTGGCCCCCATACAGTGATGGAGGACATGGGGCCCCCCATACACCGTGACAAACAGACACTGGCCCCAATACTCAGTGATGGATGGATGCGGGGCCCCCGTACACAGTGACGAACAAACACTGGCCCTCATACACAGTGATGAACAAACACTGGCCCCCATACACAGTGATGGACGGACATGAGGCCCCCATACACAGTGATGAACAGACACTGGCCCCCATACACAGTGATGGACGGACACGCATACACAGTGATGAACAGACACTGGCCCCCATACAGTGATGGCGGACACGAGGCCCCCCATACACCATGACGAACAGACACTGGCCCCCATACTCAGTGATGGACGGACACTGGCCCCCATACACAGTGATGGACGGACACGAGGCCCCCATACACAGTGATGAACAGACACTGGCCCACATACTCAGTGATGGATGGACACGAGGCCCCCGTACACAGTGACGAACAAACACTGCCCCCATACACAGTGATGGACGGACACGGGGCCCCCATACACAGTGATAAACAGACACTGGCCCCATACACAGTGATGAACAGACACTGGCCCCCATACACAGTGATGGACGGACACTGGCCCCCATACACAGTGATGAACAGACACTGGCCCCCATACACAGTGACCAACAGACACTCCACAATGAGCTGCCATCACAGAGCACTACCAGGCACCAAAACCAGACAGATACACACACATTTTGCTGAACACTCACCCAGAAAAAATATGTATTGCACTTTAGCAGCAGCCCAGGCAGGGAGAGATAGCTGAAGCCGGTACTTCCAGGGAGTGTGTGACCACACAGCCGGCATTACAGGTCAGGACAGTAGAGGAGGAGAGCACAGCGTGCTGACACCTGACACCACTTCTATAGCCAGCAACATACAGATAAAGCTGGAAAGCAGTGGGTGCAGATCACCGCCAACAAAGAATGTCTACTTCTTGAATGCAGAGACAGTGTCGCTGTGGTCAGGGTGAGAGCGCGGCCTGCATTAACTCTTCGGACATGCTTTTAAAGGGCCCCCGCGACCTATTCTTTCTCATCGGGGCCCACCACGCAGGGACTAATGAGAGAGGCAGGACCTGGGGCGGGGCCCACTGGAGGTTTCTCCGGTGTCCCGGTGGCTCAGTCCGACCCTGGCTGCTGGAGCAGTGGTGCACAAGAGATGTCGTATGAACTACATAAACAAGAAGCAAATAGACTTGCATAAGAAAGCTACTTCCGTTCATCGCTCACCTGCCAAGAGAGGTATACGGGTGTCTACTGGATCCTATGATAGCACGACACAGTGTTTGTCCTGTGGACATGAAGTGGTGAAGACAAGATCTAGTAGTGATTTCGATGACAATAGCATTGTTAAAATGGATGGATTTGTAAGGAGGCTGAGGTATAGGCTGGAGAAGAGGTATGGCGATTCGCTATTCATAGCAGAGTGTGAAGGGTTGCCTAACATTGTAACGTTCTGTGGAAAGACCAGAATAATCCTGAGGGACTATTTCCGTAGTCAGGAAACGGATGAAGAAGCCCAGAAGAGAGCCATCATAGAGACTGCGGCCAAACTAATCAAGAGCGATATCAAGTCTAACATCTGTAGGGATTCGCTCTGGTAGGCAAGGGCTGGACCGCAGTTATGAGGCAACACACAGGTTTTTAGTCCAAAATCAATTGTTTACTTTTACGTTAAACACCAGGTAACAAAACATGACAAAAACATCAATGCATGCCAGCTTTGCAAACTACTGTTCCCAGACCCACCCTTGCATGGGACGGGCTTGACTAAGCGGCTACAAGCCAGCAGGGACCGCCAGGTGCCTTCCCGGGTGATCTGGACTCGCTTCCAGTGCTTACTGACACACTGTAACAGAAAGTCACTTCCAGGCTGACTCCAACCAAACTCCTCAATAGAACCGCATGGTTCTCAGTGTGGGACCGTCACAGGCTCCGCACACCCATGTGTCCTGTCCGGGTGCTATCCAGGACCCCCGTCCAACACCCTGGCCACCAAGTTCCAAGTCTCACCACGTGCTTCCAGGAATCCGATCCAACCCCAGGATCTTCCAACACCGACAGTCCTTCCAGGAACATTCCAGGCAGCCCTGTGCAGGACACACTCTCCACTGTCTCAGCCAGACTTCCAGAGACTCCTCAGTCTCCAACACAATCTCAATCTCCATGTGCCCAACACTGCCTTTCATACCTGTAGCCACTCCCCAAGCCAAGGTATGAAGCACATGGTCTGGTCACCTGTTCATGACCTCATCACAGGTCCTTCACAACAGATACCATCACCAGTATGTAACATTCATTCTCCCACCACCCGTGGGCGGTGTATGTGTGGTTAGCATGTCCCACCCAGCTCACAAGCTAACCCTGTAGGTTCACCCTTAACAATAATCAGAACTCTTATGGGACTACAAGTCCCAGAACAACATTACTGACCTACAGCACAGAATAGCTCTGCGACACATACTTTCCATTTGGCACCATACCAGGGACTGGTTTCCCATCCATCTCATGCCTCCATGCATAATTTGAGCAACTTATACAGCGCCCCCTAGGTGCCACATTAGTCACTACACCACACATCCCATCTTCAACCGATGAATATCCAAAGACTTCTTTGCTTGAATGTCAGTCTGCCTTAGATTATCTCCCCCTCAGTTTGCTTTGCTTGCTTGAAACCCTCTTCATTGGAAAGGACATTCACAGGAAGGTCGCAAGCATTGGACAATCAGTTGTTCATGCTGTACGTCCCAGGGCTGTAGTAGCGCCATTGCAGCTTGGGTTAGCAGTCCAGCTCCATCATCATTTTAGGTCTCGATTTCTTGTAGACAGTCTTTCAGCCATGGGATATTGTTCATCATATTCCTACAGGGATGCAATGCAGGGTTTCACTTGCCAGAGCTTTGTCACCAGTGAACAACACAAGGAGGCAAGAACGTCAAGGACGAGAAGAGATTGTGAAGACCTGGAGAAAATTGTAGATAAACTCGAGACCTTTTCACCTTTCTCTGATGAAGTGTCTCGTCGCAACATTATCACTGGTGTCAATGCAAATAAGGATGTGAATGTCCATAACCTGTTCACCATTGGCAGAGAAATAGTGGCAATAATGGAGGGTCAATCACTGTTTTCTGTTAAGTACAAGCGGTCAATGAAAGCCAAGACCCTGGCATCCAGTGAGGCTATTGACGTTGCTAAGGACAAAACAATAGACCCCGCTCTTTTGTTCCAAAGGTTTCTTGTGGTGTCTCAAACTGCTGATCTTTCCCTTGATGAGGTGATGGCCTATGAACTTTCACCATACCCACCATCCCTCTTTGAGGCAAAACATCTCTTACGCAAACCAAACAAAGCACAACTGATGGCTGCTATAAAAGAACAGAGTTCAGATGACGCAGTACTCAAGGATGTACCAGAAGTGGAACATTATGTTCTTGACGGAGGTTCTCTTCTCCATCGACTGAAGTGGTCAGAAGGAAAGACATATTGTTCAATCGCTGAAGACTATGCATCTTTCACACTAAAGCACTATGGTAAGGCTACAATAGTATTTGATGGTTACATTGGAGGACCAAACACTAAGGACATTACCCATCAGCGACAGCGCAAAAAACGAACAAGTAACAAAGTGAACATTGCTGAAGGAACGAAATTTGTCGGGAAAAAGGAGGACTTCCTTTCGAATGTGGAGAACAAACAGTCTCTTATCAATCTCGTTTCACAGCGCATGAATGACAGAGGTTGCCACATAATACAATCAGAGGGGGATGCAGATGTGGAGATTGTTAAGGCAGCAGTGTCAATGTCATCCAACAAAAGTACTAGTCTCATTGGCGAAGATACAGATCTTTTGGTGTTGTTACTTCATCACGCGTCAACCAGCGATGGAAACAAGCTTTATTTCTACTCGGATAAAGGGAGTCCTGCAACAGTATACGACGTTAAGGTTATGAAGAAGTTCCTTGGAAAACATGTCTGCAGCAGTCTTCTGTTCCTTCTTGCATTCACGGGTTGCGATACCACTTCCGCGGTTTTTGGAATCGGAAAAAAACTCGGTCTACACAAGGTTTTGAAGGGAGACTCGGTCTTAAATAGCTGTGCTAAAATCTTTTCCACACCTAGAAAAACAGAGCGGAGATTAAAGACGCTGGGTGTAAAGCGATGGTGGCATTGTTCGGGGGCAAACCTGGAGACAATCTGTCTGCAATGAGGTATTCTACTCTCTGCAAAAAAGTTGGTTCAGCCAAAATCTTTGTTACATCTGAACGACTGCCACCGACCTCCTCTGCAACGAAGTATCATGCCCTTCGTAGTTACCTCCAAGTGATGCTTTGGATGGACAATGGTGAGGCCATGGACACTACTGAATGGGGATGGGAATTGCAGAACAACAGTCTAGTTCCAGTGATGATGGATACTTCACCCGCACCAGAAACACTTCTGAAAATAATTCACTGCAATTGTTCTCGTGGTTGTAGTACACTTCGGTGCACTTGCAAAAGACACGGACTTACCTGTTCACGGGTATGTGGACCATGTCAAGAAGGGCATTATGACAATGTGAGTGAGGAAGCAGTGTCTGATGATGAAAATAGTGACTATTGACCTGACATGCTTATTCAGTGATGAAGTAGGTCTTAAAATGCACTGTGTATTAATTCAATAATTTCTAGAAATTAACATGTATGTCATGACGTCATTGATGACGTCATGACCTCGCCTGTCCATGTAGTTAGTATAAAAATTTGTATAAAAATTGTTATATGAGAATATATAGTATACAAAATGCAAACTCTTCTGTAACCTACAGCTACAGCTTTGAAATAGGGAAATATTTGTTATTTTTAGTGCGATAGCAGTCATCGTCTTATGACGTCATAGCTAGGACCTTTGTGGTGATCAATTTTTGGAAAACTTTTAATATGTTGTTCCCCACATATAATAGTAATAAAAAAAATCATAAAACGCTTTCTTGGAATTTGTTCCGGGTCAAACCGTATTTTGACTGGACTACATAGACCCCATTAAGTCTGGATGAAAGGTGCACTGAAATAAGATGCACCAAACTCATTAAGGGGCATTTGCCTCTTAATTAATTTGGCAGATATTTAAACCACCATGGTTCACCGTAAAAAAGTACTCCAGTAAGAGAACATAATTCCTTTATTTCACAATTTACCACACTTTTAAGGGAAAAATTATGATGAATTTATGAGCAGAGCTTGGTCATTCGCCTTCTGACTAAAATCTTCTCACTTTCAGTTGGTAGTAGTGATGACCGAGAGAGCTTGTAACTGCTTGTTACTCGCTTGAACATCAGTGTGCTCGAGATGATCATTACTCTGCGAGTATTTTTTTAATGTTCGAGCAGGAGCTTGAGACCAAGCTCGGCATGTTTGGCACTTTTTAGACAGCCAATAAACATGTGGGATTTGCCTTCCTGCATTATAATGCTGTAGCTAACTTGGTTGTGACATTACTGTGATTGGCTGGTTGCATAGCGTCATCAGGTCTATATAAGACCCATGATGCTATGCTTGTCACACTGTACCCTGGAAATAAGCAGAGCATTGAGAGGTGTTGGTGAAAGAGAGACAGAATTATAGCTACGTATTAGCCAAGGATTCAACCACATTAACATTTCTTTCAAGTACAACAACCATTCTTAGAGCTAATTATAATCATATTAATACTGCTGTTAGGACAGCACTTAGGGAGAAATTGTGCTGAAGGGATCATGTAGGACAGGATAGGATGAATTGCACATCATTTACACAGCAGCCTGCAACTCATACCTTTATTCTGAGCACTGAAATGTTATATACCATTTTTACTGTGGCAGTTATGCGTCAAAAGCATACAGCCAGAATTGATTGGATCTCAATAGTATCGCTAAATTGTAACCAGTCCATCTGAGGTGTGCAAATTTTCCTGAAATAGTAATACTGCAATTTTTTCAGCAGTGAAAGTTTATACAGTTTTTATTGTGCTCCAGTTGTGCCTCAAAACAGAAAAAAATCTTGTTTGGTTAGAAATAGCATCTCTATATTGATACTGCAGTCCAAGATGTCCATCTGAAGTAAGCTAATTTTCCTGCCATTGCAATACTTCAATTTTTTTTAGCAGTAAAATTTGGTATGGCATTTATCATGCCTCAAAACACACAAAAAAACCTGCTTGGATAGAAATAGCATCACTAGATTTATACTGCAGCTTAAGAAGTTCATCTGAGGTGGACCAATTTTCCTACCATTGTATTGCTGCAACGTTTTCTCAACAGGGATATATCATACGTAATATAACATGGGCAAGGCATGTGGTAAGGAAAGGTGAAGTGGACGTGATGCTGATTGTGAGCTCAGAGGTCGAGGCCGTGGGCAAGGCGAAACTGTGCCAGCTGCGGGAGCACAACAAACACACACATCATGTCGATCTAGCTTCCTGTCCCAATTTGAAGGGGGGTGCAGAACACCACTTTTGAAGCCAGACCAGTGTGAAAAAGTTGTTGGATGGATAGCAGATAATGCTTCCAGTCACTTTGACAACACCACCCTGTCTTCCACAAGGTCCAGACTCAGTAGCTATGATTCTGGACCACATAATCCTTACCCTGTTCCTCATTCCTCCCACCATGCCGAGTGCCCGGAGACAAGTGATCCAACACTTGGACACACCAAAGAGCAAAACACATCTCCATCTATAGATTCTAGCCTCTCGCCCTTCCGTTTCAAGTGGGACATGAGGAGATCGCATGTATTGATGCCAAAATATTTGAGCAGCCACGCTCACATGAAGGCAATAGTGGGAAAATGCAATTACTGTCACAAGAGATGGATGATGATGAGACAATTGGTAGCAAGTGGTGTTGTTATGTCAGCAAGTCAGGAGGAGGACCAGGGTGCAGAAGTGGAAGACGAGGTGGTGGACGATGAAGTCACTGACACAACCTGTAAAGGTGACATGCAGAGTGAGGAAAGCAGCGACAAGGGGGAGGGATCCACATCACCTCAGCAAGCAGGAAGAGGCAATGAGGTGGCCAGAGACACAAAGTGGGCAACTGTTCCCCAGAGCACTAACACAGGTAAAGCTGCCAAGCCAAGGGTTAGGTGTTCACAAGTCCAGTTAACCCAAAAAGGGCCACAATTACCAACCTGACTAACATGAGCATGTTCAGGCACATGCAAGCAAAGGAACTGTCTACTTGGGCTTAACACCAGGGTCCAGACACAGTGTCTGTGGCTGACACAGGCACACCAATCCCCTGTCCATGACTTAGGCAAAGATGTCTCCCACCCTGCAGCTGTCATTGCACACTTGCAACCACCATCAGCAACCACGGCCATGTCTTTGTCCCAGCATAATGTTCAGTTGTTCCTACCCCTGTCCTTGGAGCGCAAGCGTAAATATGTTGCCATCGACCAACAGGCTAAAATACTAAATGGCCATATTTCAAAGCTAATTGCCCTGGAAATGTTGCTGTTTAGGCTTGTATAGATGCACACTTTCTACAACCTCATGGCGGTGGCCGTCCATTGGTACTCAGTCCCTAGCCACCACCATTTTCCAGGTATGCCGCCCCCAACTTACACAAGCACGTGTCCCATAACAACAGCTATGGCCTGACCAATGCTGTTACTGGGAAGGTCCACTTAACCATGGACACCTGGACAAATGCTTGTGGCAGGAACACTACATTTCCCTGACAGCACTCTTGGTGAACATTGTGGAAGCCGGGACCCAGTAGGACCCTGGGATGGGACATGTGCTACCCACACCAAATATTGCAGGCCCTGGTTCAATCAGGGTTGCTCCCACCTTCTACACCAATCCCTGCACTACTTTATGCTCCTCCTCAGCCTCCATCTCAGAAATGTCAACATCAGTCTCAAGCTGGAAGCACTGCAGCACTGCCTCGGCCAAGCGGCAACAAGTTCTGCTGAGCTAATCTGCTTATGTGACAAACCGCGGAGTTGTTGAAAGGTTTAACAGACCAAAATGATCTGTGGCTCTCGCCCCTGAACCTATAACCTGGCATGCTCGTGTGTGAGAATGCCCGTAACCTGGTGATAGCTCTGAAGCTTGGCAACCTTCCACAGTACCATGTAAGGCCAACGCACTCAAGTTAATGGTTCAGCGGTTTCTCAAAACCTACCCAGATCTGTCTGAGCTACTTGTGAAAGCATACTGTGTGTGCCCATTTCTGCAAGTCAGCTGCCGTCCCCTGGCATTACTGCAGCAGCATTTCCAAGTTTCAGCTCACCGACTGATGTGTGATGTCACCACGCATCGAAACTCAACGTTACATATGCTGGCAATGCTTTGTGAGCATCAGAGGGCAGTAGCTGAATACCAGCTATGCACGTTGGTATTCCGGTCAGCCTCCAAAACTTTGAGGACTTGATATTTTGCCAATTATTTAAAGGGAATCAGATACAGCTTTAAAGAAGTTGATTAATTTTATTATAATAATTAAATGATTACAGAAAATAGGAAATAGTGTGATATAGCATACACTTTTGCATAATATAAATCACAAAGTAATTACATTGCACACTACATAGGAAGAAAATCTTCACCAGGAATAGTACACATCATCTGACCGGAAACATCAGCTGTGAAAAGCAAACAAGGAAGACAGAGAAATTCCTGGGATTGCCACACTGTGGACCCATGGACGTCCCCTTCTGGCCACAGGTAAACAGGCTTCTGTCTTAGCTGAAATCTTCCCCAGCTTATGTGCTTAGAAAAAACAATGCTTATGTAACCAAATGTTACACAAGCTCTGACAGGATCTATTTGTCCGATATAGTATCTCTCGTACTGAGTGGCCAGCTCTGCAGATGTCAATCAACATCGGACAAATACGTCACCGGACAAACCATGCCAAAAGCTCTCCTGATTCCGAATGTTCTACCATACTATAAACACGACATTTCTCACTTAACATTAATAACGAAACTATGCAGTAATTTAATGATACTATAAACATACACTTTGTCACTAAAGATACTGTAAACATATGCTTTCTCACTAAACATTGAACTATGCGGTATTGGGTGAAACTATAAACATGCATGTTCTCACTAGAAACTATGCAGTCCAAGTGTTGGGAAAATTACAGAAAATTCAAGGCTAATATGATCTGAACTGTTACTGTCTAATATCTTAAAGGTTCCTTAAAGACAGGCTACCAATATGGATTCCCAATGGTCATTAACATCTTAGCACTACACTTGACCAAGATGGTGAGCGGCAATGACGCCATAATCAAAGTCATCATCCCGCTTCTGTGTCTACTGAAACGCTCACTGCTTACAATTAAAAAGGAGGCTTTGCAGCCGGAGCAAGTTGAGATGGAGCAAGAGACTATACTTGGTGATCCTAAACAGCCCAGTCTCATCTCATCTTTTCAATGCAGATTGGATGATAAAGAGGAAAAGAAGGAACAGGATCTGGTTGACTAAGCGACAGACAGTACTACCCACACCACCTTTATCCCATCTGGTCAGCGTGGATGGCCTGACGATGAGGAGGAGAGGGATAACAAGCAGGAAAATGAGGAGAACAACATGGATAGTCGTCCTTTTGGTGGGGACAGAGAAGGCTTAGCTGTTGGAAGTCTGGCACACATGGCTGAGTTTATGTTTTTCTGCCTTTCCCATGACCCTTGCATTGTACGCATTTTGGCCAACACTAATTACTGGTTGGTCACCCTTCACGTTTGTGGCAGAGGTCACAGTTCCTTGGACAACCAAGTAGTGGAGATGTGGGAGAAGAGGCAGGGGAACACTTTCAAAGGTCTGGGACAGTTTTCCCAGACCCTCACATTGCCAAGCCCTGATGCGCAGGGTACTCTGACAACAAGGGAAAAGTTTTGGAAGATGCTGAAGGAGTAACTTGCTGACCTTTTCAAAGTCCTCTGTGATTCCTCTGTATCTTACAACTATTGGTTATCCAAACTAGACACGTGGCATGAATTGTCTCTCTACGCTTTGGAAGTTCTGGCCTTCCATGCAGCTAGCATTTTGTCAGAGTGTGTTCTTAGTGCAGCTGGGGGTATTATAACTGATAGGCACATCCGCCTGTCAACTGAAAATGCTGACAGTCTTACTGTTGTCAAAATGAACAAGGGCTGGATTGGACCAGACTTCTCTACACCACCAGATGACAGCGGAACTTAAACTCAAATCCAGTATTTTTTTTTCTGGTCTATTCCCATGCACCCCTTCCCTCTCCAACATGGGTATATTCTTCATGATTTTGTCTTTTTTGTGTCATCCTCCTCCTCTTCCACCACCATATCAACAGTGTGATCATGCTACCTTCGCAATAAAATTTTTTAAAGGTGTTTATGATGCCTAACTCGAACATTGTTTGATATATACTGTATGTATAGTGCATGGGCATTATCAGTCTAGGATACTTATTCCTTAACCCCTTTATCCCATCTGACGTACTATTCCGTCCATGTGACCCTGGACCTAATTCCAAAGGATGGAATGGTATGTCATATGCGATCAGCTGCGCTCCCAGTAGGAGCGCAGCTGATCGCGGCCGGGTGTCAGCTGATTATCACAGCTGACGCCTGGCACTATGTGCCAGGAGCAGTCACGGACCGCTCCCAGCACATTAACCCCTGGCACACTGCGATCAAAGATGATCGCAGTGTTCCGGCGGTACAGGGAACCCTGTGTTAGGGTTAGGTTTGTGATTAGGGTTATGATTAGGTTTGGGATTAGGGTTAGGGGTGTGTTGGGGTTAGGGTTGGAGTTAGAATTGGGGGGTTTCCACTGTTTAGGCACATCAGGGGCTCTCCAAACTTGACATGGTGTCTGAATTCCAGCCAATTCGGCATTGAAAAAGTTAAAAGGAGCTCCTTCCCTTCTGAGCTCTGCCATGCGCCCAAACAGTAGTTTACCCCCACATATGGGGTATCAGCATACTAAGGACAAATTGCAAAATAACTCTTGGGGTCCAATTTCTTCTGTTACCCTTGGGAAATAAAAAATTGGGGGCAAAATATCATTTTTGTGGAAAAAAAATATTTTTTTATTTTTATGGCTCTCCGTTATAAACTTCTGTGAAGCACTTGGGGGTTCAAAGTTCTCAACACACATCTAAATAAGTTCCTTTGGGGGTCTAGTTTCCAAAATGGGGTTAAATGTGGGGGGTTTCCACTGTTTAGGCACAACAGGCGCTCTCCAAATGCGACATGACACCCGCAGACCATTCAATCAAAGTCTGCAATGCAAAACGTCACTCACTACATCACTTCCGAGCCCCGACGTTTGCCCATACAGTAGTTTTCTCCCACATATAGGTTATCAGCGTACTCAGAACAAATTGGAAACCACTTTTTAGGTCCAATTTCTCCTGTTACCCTTGGGAACATAAAAAACTGGGGACTAAAAGATCATGTTTATGGAAAAAATATGATTTTTATTTTCACGCCCGGGAGTTATAAACTTCTGTGAAGCACTTGGGGGTTCAAAGTGCTCACCACACATCTAGATAAGTTCCTTTGGGGTCTAGTTTCCAAAATGGGGTCACTTGTGGGGGGTTTCCACTGTTTAGGCATATTAGGGGCTCTCCAAACGCGACATGACACCCGCAGACCATTCCATCAAAGTCTGCATCACTAAACGTCACTACTTCTATTCTGAGCCCAGACGTGTGCCCACCAGTAGTTTTCTCCCACATATAGGGTATCAGCATACTCAGAACAAATTGGACAACAACTTTTGGGGTCCAATTTCTCCCCTTACCCTTGGGAAAATAAAAAATTGGTGACTAAAAGATCATTTTTGTGGGAAAAAAATAGGATTTTATATTTTCATGCCCGGCATTATAAACTTGTGTGAAGCAGTTGGGGGTTCAAAGTGCTCACCAAAGATCTAGATAAGTTCCTTAGGGGGTCTAGTTTACAAAATGGGGTCATTTGTGGGGGGTTTATACTGCTTAGGCACATCAGGGGTCTGCAAACTGAACATGACATCCATCAAAGTCTGCATTCCAAAATGTCATTACTTCCTTTCCGAGCCCTGCCGTGCGCCCAAACAGTATTTCCCCCCTACATATGGGGTATCAGCATATTCAGGACAAATTGGACAACAACTTTTAAGGTCCAATTTCCTTGGGAAAAATCAAAAATTGGAAAATTGGGGACTAAAAAATCATTTTTGTGGAATTTTTTTTTCCACACCCAGGCATTATAAACTTTAGTGAAACACTTGGGGTTCAAAGTGCTCACAACAGATATAGTTAAGTTCCTTAGGGGATCTAGTATCCAAACGCGACATGGCGTACAATCTCAATTCCAGCCAATTTTGGTTTGAAAAAGTCAAACGGCGCTCCTTCACTTCCGAGCCCTGCCATGCGCCCAGACAGTGGTTTTCCTCCACATATGGGGTATCGGCGTACTCATTAGAAATTGCACAACAACTTTTTCTGTCCATTTTCTCCTTTTACCCTTGCTTAAAATAAAAAAAATGTTTGTAAAAGATCATTTTTGTGACTAAAAAGTTAAATGTTCATTTTTTCCTTCCAAGTTGCTTCAGCTCCTGTGAAGCACCTGAAGGGTTAATAAACTTCTTGAATGTGGTTTTGAGTACCTTAAGGGGTGCAGTTTTTAGAATAGTGTCACTTTTGGGTATTTTCTGCCATATAGACCACTCAAAGTGACTTCAAATGTGAGGTGGTCTCTAAAAAAAATGGTTTTGTACAATTTGTTTTAAAAATGAGAAATCGCTGGTCAACTTTTAACCCTTATAGCTTTGTAACAAAAAAATTTGGCTTCAAAATTGTGCTGATGTAAAGTAGACATGTGGGAAATATTATTTAGTAACTATTTTGTGTGACATATTTCTCTGTTTTAAGGGAATAAAAATTCAAAGTTTGAAAATTGCAAAATTTTCAAAATTTGCGCCATATTTGCATTTTTTCAAAAATAAATGCAAGTTATATCGAAGAAATTTTACCACTAACATGAAGTACAATATGTCACGAGAAAGCAGTCTGAGAATCGCTAAGATCCGTTGAAGCTTTCCAGAGTTATAACCTCATAAAGAGACAGTGCTCAGAATTGTAAAAATTGGCTCGGTCAATAACGTGCAAACCACCCTTGGGGTTAAGGGGCTAATAATGGGAAAAAAATGTATACTGAGGCCCTCCACTATGTCTCTTCAAAGGGGCATTGGATTGCCTCTTTCTAATTTTTTACCAATTTGGACAATAGCACGATATCAGGCTGCTGTTTTACCACTGTAGGAGACCCACTTCTTAGCAATGGGAAAAAATGCTTTTCTAAGGCTCCACCTTCTAGTTGAGGGAACATTTTTGGAAACCTAAAGGGGCGGTGGGTTCTATTAGTATATGATCCAGTGCTTTGTTGCGGGCTGTCAGTTGGTTGTCACATAGGGAGTTTTCACACTGCATACAGGATTTCACAGCCAGGACAGAAGACTTTGTACAAAAAATACAGAAGATAATGGTTTCCTCCATATCAGGCTGAGTAAATGCGAAATGCTTAACTATATTCCTCAGCAGGGTTGATGAAATAACAGTTCTAGATGCTGCTACATTAAACTAATCGCTTTTTTCAGAGCTAATTCAAAGAGATTATATTCCTATATAATATTACCGCTCTTATCTGCACTTCGTCTAGAGAAAGCGTATGACAGGCATCTAGTCAGGGATTATTGCCTTATAAATTCTAAGCCTTGCTGCTTCTTTCTTCTATGGACTCAGTGGCCGATTCATGTATATTACTGTGATCTGTACTCAGAAACTCAAAGCTGCTAGTGTTACTTGCGTTCCTCCAGAGTTTGTTGCTGCCACGTACAAGAAAAAAAATCTTTTCCGAGCTGGTTCCAATCCCTTCTATATTTTACAATAATAAAGCTCTTAGCTGCAATTCATCTACTGTGAGATGTGGCAATAGGTATAACGTATGACAGGCATCTAGTCAGAGATTATTATTAAAGCCTATGTCTTTCTGCTGTTGCTCTTTCCATGGATTCAGTGACTGATTCAATGTTCTGTACTCAGAAATTCATCAAATCAGGCAAAATTAAATCATTTAATGTGTCCATTCACAGTTTCCCTTTAGCATCTGTATGGAAGAGGTAGTGGTGGGATACCTTACGCTACTGAAGCTGGAATTACCACTTCTGAACTATTGAGTGTTCTGTTTCCATCTATTTCTGCTTCTTTAAGTATGTTTAGGGTCATTGTCATGTTGGAAGACCTATGACCTAGGATGCAAACCAGCTTTCAGTTCCTGGGCACTACATTGAGACCTCAAATCCTTTGGGAATCTTCACATTTCATGATGGCTAGCACACAGTCAAGCACTCAGGGCCAGAGGCTGCAAAACAACCCAAAAATATCTTTGAACCTCCACCATATTCTATATTTGACTGTAACTACTGTATTCTTTTATTTTTAGGCTTCATTCCTTATACAGTAAACAGTAGAATGATGTGATTTACCAACAAAAACTCTATCTTGGTCTCATCTGTCTACAAGACGCCTCTAAAAATAGTAGGGGCTGCCTGCTGTCCCTTTATAAATTGTGAGGGCCACCTGCTGGTGCTCCAAGTTTCAAACGTCACAGTATTAATGCGAAAAACAAAATTTGCTCACCTCAGATGGATAAATTATATTGCAGTAGCAATATACGCATATGCAAAGCATAGCTGTCTACTGGCCCTCCAAAAATGCTTAGCGAGAGTTGGCTACTGGCCCTCTAAAATTAGAATGAGGACCGCCTGATATCCCTCTGACAATAGTAACATAGTAACATAGTAACATAGTTATTAAGGTTGAAGGAAGACTTTAAGTCCATAATAGTCCATAATAGTGAGGGCCACATGCTGGTCCTTTAACAATAGTAAGTGCTGCCTGATGGCCCTTTAAAAATAGTGATGGCCACCTAATGGCCCTGAAAAAAAGAAAAATTGGGACTATCAGAGTCCTTCAATGATAATCTAAACAGGATGTGTCTGATCATGTCTCACACACCACATGGACAGATATGGTATTAAAATGATCAAATTACATTTCATGTAGCATATTTTTTTCATAATTGAAACCAGTGTAAAAGTGCAAAAACACTATGTGTGAACTTAGTCCAAGGTGTGGAGGAGCATTTTTTTCTCTTATGTATTATGGCTTATATTCAAGTCATTATTCTGCTAAGAATGTTTCTTAACATTTTTTCCAATCAACTCCATTTTAACTGCAATTTTGTATGTTTTAGTGTCAGTCCGTAAAAGTGGCGCAATACTCTGACAACATTGTTCCCAGCAGCGACTTGGGATCCAAAGATGATTCCAGGGGTTTTCCCCATGCTGTTCCCATGCCATTTCAGCACTGTTTCCATCTTCAGCAATTTTTAGACCCCCTCCAGATCTCTGAGGAGGTTGCCATAAATACCTGCGTTTCACATTGACTTTCATTTTACTCGTTACTCCGGTTAAAAACCCGACCATTACGATTTGCTTGACTCGAGTAATGAGTACTCGAGCATTTTAGTGCTCGCTCATCAATAGTTGTAGAGCCTGCCAGGACTGTTGTAAAAACACCAAATGTTGCAACCTTTTTTGCTCAACTGTGAGTTGCTTAAATATTTAGCAATTTTTTTAAACTGTTTTAACCCCTCATTCCCCAGGCCATTCTCAGTTTTTGTGTTTTCGTTTTTTGCTTCTGTTCCTTCCCAGAACCATAGCTTTTTTATTTTTCAGTTAAAATGGCCATGTGAGGGCTTGTTTTTTCTGAGACAATTGTACATTTGAACAACACGATTGGTTTTAACACATCGTGTACTGGAAAACGGGAAAAAATTCCAAGTGCGATGAAATTGCAAAAAAAGTGCAATTCCACACTTGTTTTTTCTTAAACAATTGTACTTTTGAACAACACGATTGGTTTTAACACATCGTGTACTGGAAAACGGGAAAAAAATCCAAGTGCGGTGAAATTGCAAAACAAGTGCAATTCCACACTTTTTTTTTTACCATGTTCACTAAATGCTTAAACTGACCTGCCATTATGATTCTCCAGGTCATTACGAGTTCACAGACACCAAACATGTCGAGGTTATTTTTTATTTAAGTGGTAAAAAAAATCCAAACTTTGGTTAAAAAAAAAAAAATTCAGAGACCCGTAGAGTCTCCATTTTTCATGATTTGAGGCTTGGTGAGGGCTTATTTTTTGCACTCCAAGCTGACGTTTTTATTGATACCATCTTGGTGTATATTCGATCATTTGATCATCCGTTATTGCATTTTATTGCAACATAGCGGTGACCAAAAAACGTAATTCTGGTGTTTTTAATTTTTTTCTCATTACGCCATTTACTGATTGGGTTAATTCTTTTCTTATATTGATAGATCGGGCGATTCTGAATGCCAATACCAAATAGGTGTATGTTTAATTTTTATTTTTGTTTTATTTTGAATGTGGCGAAAAGGGGTGATTTGAACTTCCATATTTTTTGTATTTTTTATATTTTTAAAAACAATGCTTTTTAACTTTTTGCATGCTTCAATTGTCACCATGGGAGACTAGAAGCTGCAGTTGTCCTATCGGCTCTGCTACATACAGGTCGCCTGTATGTAGCAGAAATGTTCACTTGCTATGAGCGCCATCCACCATCGATAGGCGAAATTTCTGGCGCACTTGCTGGAAGCGCGAGTTAAATGCTGCTGTCAGTAATTGACAGCAGCATTTAATGGGTTAACACCCTCAGGTGGATCGCGATTCCACTTGTGGCTGTTAGAGGCACATGTTACCTGTTCAAAACAGCTAACATGTGCCGGGAAAGATTGGGCTGAGAGCCGATGCCTACATCGAAGGGAGGGATACTGATGTGGGCATACTATTATGCCCAACGTCGGAAAGGGGTTAAGTCAAAATTCTGCCAAAAATGCTTAGAAGAACTGGCACCATAATGTGCAGAACTTATGTAAACATTTTTCTATATACTTAATTTTTGTCTTTCTTGTGCCTCATGAATCAATCCATAGACTGGCCAACATTTGTGATACATTCTAGTCATGGTCTAGGAGACAAAGTGTTTGGCTGTTTTTCATTCCTGTGCGTTAGAAGATGAACATGTGGTAAAAATCAGTTGCGGACTCACACTTGCAGGGACATCTGGCTGGATTTACATACTTTTCAATAGTAAACTTGGAGAAAGTCCAGCAATGCAGAGATAATCCCATAAAACTTAAAATTTATACCATCATAGTTTAAACAAGTAAGGCCGGTGTCACACACAACCACAAAAAATCGGTCCGTTTTAGACGGTCGACAATCGGATCAAAATGCAAACATCACACATCCTTCTGGCATCCGATTTTCCTTCAAAGATGCGATTTAATCGCATGTGTGTGTACCTTGTAACATCCGATTTTCATCCCACCACCGTTTTTTAGTCGCAGCAAACCAAAACTGACAAGTAACGGATTTCAGGCCTGATAATAATTTAAATAATCAGGCAGAGCTATATTTAAGTGATCTGATCCAGGTGTGAGCCTCCCACCTTTGCACTGGTCTCATTTTGGTCATTCTGCTTTGTGCTTGCTACCTGCATTATCCAAACATGAGCGACACACTGAGATTTTCGACAACTGAGCATGTGCTGTTCCATTGGGTTATATCCAGACGTTTTGGGGAGCCATATCCTGTAATATCAGATCACAGAAGAGGCAGAAGGATGTGGGTACATCCTCTTTTGACAAGAAGGCTAACTAAAGGACATTTTCACCGCCTATATTTGTCACTGCGTAGTAATGGAGATAAGTTTTTCCTATATTGTCGAATGAGCATAGCTACGTTTGATACGTTGCTTGACATTGTGCGCCCTGGGATCACATTTCAGGACACCAGGATGAGAAAATCCATTTCTGCGGAGGAACGTCTTCTTCTAACAATAAGGTATGTGTATTAACGATATGTTGATGATTTTTTTATCCACATACTCACTTTGCAAGTGTAGGAGCACACTTCTTGTAATCTTGGAATGTGTGTATTGTATTTCTCAACCTTAGGTATCTCAATTATTGCCTATGGTGTATTGTACAGAAGCCATGTATTTTAATCTCATTTACAGCATGTGTGCTATAACAAACTCATGCATTATTAAGTGTTGTTTCTTTTTAATGATAAATTAGTAAACTGATTTGTCGATGTTCTATGTTTGTTACAGGTTCCTTTCTACTGGCATGTCCTACGCTGCTCTGCACTTAGAGTTCCTAATAGGCAGATCAACAATTTCTGGCATTGTTCGGTCAACTTGTGTGGAAATTTGGAACAGACTACATGAAGAAGTCATGCCTGAACCAAAAATGAGTGACTGGTTGAGGATAGCAGAGGGTTTTGAGCAAAATTGTCAGTTTCCACACTGTATAGGAGCCCTGGACGGCAAGCACATACGTGTTCGCAAACCTCCTAACTCAGGCTCACAATTCTTCAATTATAAACAATATTTTTCTGTTGTTTTGTTGGCCTTGGTCGACACAAACTACATGTTTATAATTGTAGACATTGGGGCCTATGGAAGGACTGGAGACTCAAGAGTCTTCAATACTTCCATAATGGGTAGGCGGTTACGCAATAACCAACTGGACCTACCTCCAGCAAGTCAACTTACTGACTCCATTCCAGAGCATGTGCCTTATGTTATTGTTGCAGATGAGGCCTTTCAATTAACCAGGAATGTAATGAGGCCATATCCCCGTCGCTATCTCACCCATCGGAGGAGAATATTTAATTGTCGGCTGTCACGTGCTCGGCGTCTGGTGGAGTGCACATTTGGAATTCTTTGTGCTAAATGGCGTGTACTTCAATCTGCAATTCAACTTAGTGAAGCAATGTTAATGTGGTCCTCCAAGCATGTGTGGTCCTACATAATTTTTGTAGAATCCATGAATGCTCCTCTCAACATGTGGATCAATTATCATCTGTGAATGTGTCTTTGCCTATGTCACCACCCATCCATCCTTGTCGTCCACCTTCAGGCATAAGAGTACGTGATGTGTTCACTGAATATTTTGTTTCCCCTGAGGGTGCTACTGCCTGGCAAGAGGAGGCATTATTAGACATGTAGTGTGGCTATGTTGCTCTGTCATAAAGCTAATTTGTAAATATTTATTTTATATGTTGTTATGTTGTGTTGGTAATGCTGTGTGTAAGTTAAGCAGGGCATTACCTTTTGAAATAAATACATACAATTAATGCCACGTAAAAAATTTTAATCTTGGGTTTAGGGATTAGTGGCTTTTGAACTTATCTCAAAGGACTAATCTGTCCTTATTTGTAGGTTTTTTTATCAAAAATAAAATTACATTAACAAAAACAAAGAACATTTTCCAAATTCAGATAACAAAAGCAAAACAAATACAAAACACAACTATAAGTGCTGGTATGTGTGTGGTGGTGAATGTGGAAGTGCAGCTTGGGAGGGCTGTGTAGACTGCTCTCCAGCCACTGTGTCAGCATGAGTGGTGGCTGACTGGGAACTTGGCTGTATGCTTGCTGCTTGCTGTTGAGGTGGGTTTGGGTATGGGAAATTTGGGAACTGTTGTGGGTAGTCATAACATGACTGCCCACTTACATTATAGCCCCCAAAATTTCCATGTCGACCATACCCATGTTGTGGCCAGCCTTGAACATTTGGTATGGTCGAGTGGGCATATTGTGAGTGGCCACTATGTGGCATGTGTTGGTACTGGTTATCTCCATAAAAAGAAGCCGCAGTAGGCTGAAGAGGAGGAGTTGGGTTCTGTTGGACACAAGGAGGAGGTGGAGGAGGAGGATGATGATGAGGAGGTGGATCAGTGGCTGCTGCAGATTGTGCTGTATGTTGAGACACCACTCTACATACATTGTCTGGACCAGCCACCCATGTATGTAGGTAATTTACCAGGTTTGTTGGATCATTTGGTGGTGTCCCAGCATGCAACACAATATGCAGAGCATTTCTGATCAGCAGTCTGTGCTGGCTAGGAATTGCCCGGAGGTAAGGGGCAAGACTGCGGCAATAGGCCTCCTCACCATCATCATGAGCAACACTGGACAAATAGTCCAGCACTCCTCTGTCCACCTGCCTCCTTGTGACAGAACCAACTCCCTCTCTTCTACGCCTGGGTCTGCGTGCAACTGCAGCTGTAGGCGAACCCACATCCAGGGGCCTACCAGGGCTGCTGCTCAGGGGAGGGTCTTGCGATTGAGAAGGCAATCTCTCCGTCTCCACTGATGGTGTTGGTGGTGGTGGTGATGATGCTGTTGCTGCTGACGATGGACCAGCCTCCTCGACATCACCCACAGGATCAATAATTTGCTCCGAGTCGGAAGCTGCCTCTCTGGCACTCAGGTTTGATTCGGTGCTATAGAAGAATAACAATTTATTAAAATTTATTCATAATACACATATACATTTTGTACAGACATAAACTTACGGTCTCAAATCCAGAGCTGGAGCAAGAAAATTGAGACGGTCATAGTAGACGTATTTTCGTTTGGCGCTTCCTGCTGCCCCACTGCGGCCCCTCAGCTGTCTCTCTCTTCGATAAGAGTCTCTACAGCTGCGCCATCGTCTTGTAACATCTGCCACTGAAAAATTAACACATCAAATATAATTTAAACATTATGTGCCTTTATAATTGTGCAAAATGCTAAAATATTTGCAATAAAACAAAAATTTGTTATCAAAAATTTGTTATAGGGGTGTCAAACAGCAATACAAAGTATATCTCATTAAATTTGAAATGAAATATTAGAAGGCTTCATAAGTAGAAATCTGTATGACATATGTGTCACAATAATGTGCATTTTGTGGACACACAGCAATCAAATAAACAAAAGGGACACATATTAAGTAATTCACCGACGCATTTATTGTGTCAGGCCACATTTGTAATATTTTTTTTTAACACCATTGTAGTATAACATAAATATAACAAATACACAGACGCACATGAACATTCATCAGAGCAGGAGCTTCAATTGATCCCTGCCCTGTGTGATTTCCCTATATATGGGATGGACCTTTTTAAAGTTAGAACATATCCCACAGTGGTCTCCTATGTTACTATTGAGTTCTGTTAATTAAAGTTTCACAAACAACCAATGCAGGGTAGAAACGTTACCTCATTTTTTTTTTTTTTTTAAATTTCAAACAGTTAGCACTTTTTAAACTTGCATTAAAATTTTTTTTTCTAAGGCGGCTGTTTGGACAATTACAGGAGCTCAATATTACATGTGTTTGGATTTGGAACATAGCATTGGGGGTTCAACTGATTCAATACATTTCGGGGTCACATATAAGGGTACAGGAACATTATAACACATTGTTGTTGGTACATACTGAATAGTCCAGCATTATTTTAAGCATTTTCAAGTCGGTACTTACTAATGCGTTCTTGCTCCTCCCTAGCCCTGTCCCCAAAATCAGGGAACATCTGCGTACAGATTCTCCTCCAAGAGGCGTCCTTCAATGCCCGGTTGGAATAGTTTGCATCGCGCTGGTCCCAAAGTTCTGGCCTCTCCTGGACCAGAACAATTAACATTTCAACGTTGATGTGTGTGGCCATGTTTGTGGACTCCATGGAGGCGGTTTCCTGTTTTCGTTTGATTTTTCCTAGCCTAATTAGCATGTCAGCCCTTCCTGTCATTTCTCCAGATGCAATTTCCTGACACCTGAAGATAGTGGTCCGATTTTTTATCGCAAGTCACACAGTGTGCTCCGTTTGTAATCAGATTTTTCATCGCTCCCATAGACTTGCATTGGCGATTGTCGACCGACAATCGGTGACAATCGCAGCATGCTGCGATTGTACACGGACGTTGAAAACGGACCACAAAAAAACGGCTACTGGGAGCTGCTCCATAGATTAACATACGGCAGACTGCAATGCGATTTTTCATCGCATTGCAATCGTCCGATTTTGTCGCCAGTGTGACGCCGGCCTTATGCTAAAGCACAGCCTAGTTGCATATTAGACCAGAGGATGATCAAACACCCATGATAGTCTGCATGAAAAAAGCAAGAAAAAGCAAATACCTGCTCCAAACAAACATATAAACCAAGAGAAACAAAAAGGAGCATATAGGTTGATGAAAATACAAAATATTTTATTAAATAACAGTGTGTAGATATACATAAAAGTCATAAAGGACATATAGCAAAAGTGGCAGCAAAATTATGTCAAATACATTGCCAATCACATCATATAGGACCCCATATAAGTCCAAACCCGAGCCACACCATACCCACAATGAGGTTAGTAGACACAGAAAAAGTTGTTATTCAGAACAATTGCTTTATAAGGCAAATTGTATATATAGCCGGTACTGAATAACATAGATGGCTCATATCACAATAAAGGGGATAAATGGGGGTGCAAGACAAACACTACAGGGAGCTCCAAGGTAATCAATTAGGTGTATGTAACTGAGTATATAAGTATAATGCATGCCAAGTGAACACCTCTCCCTATAGTATATGCCTTAATAAAGTGCTGATCGTGCCAGTAAACATCGCCACCCCCCACTGGATACCATGAGGTCAGGGATCACAAAAATGCAAAAACAATGATTCACCGCATAAGTAGCCACATGAATCTTACCCAAACGTATGGGACAAGGTACCCCCAGCACAAGTGCAGCTGTCCGGTCCCGACGCACGTTTCGTGGTCTCAAAACCACTTTCTCAAGGGACAAATGTTTACTGGCACAATCAGAACTTTATTAAGGCATATACTATAGGGAGAGGTGTTCACTTGGCATGCATTATACTTATATACTCAGGTACATACACCTAATTGATTACCTTGGAGCTCCCTGTAGTGTTTGTCTTGCACCCCCATTTATCCCCTTTATTGTGATATGAGCCATCTATGTTATTCAGTACTGGCTATATATACAATTTGCCTTATAAAGCAATTGTTCTGAATAACAACTTTTTCTGTGTCTACTAACCTCATTGTAGGTATGGTGTGGCTCGGGTTTGGACTTATATGGGGTCCTATATGATGTGATTGGCAATGTATTTGACATAATTTTGCTGCCACTTGTGCTATATGTCCTTTATGACTTTTATGTATATCTACACACTGTTATTTAATAAAATATTTTGTATTTTCATCAACCTATATGCTCCTTTTGTTTCTCTTGATTTATATAGTTTAAACAAGGTATCAAAAAATACAGGAGCCCATGGACTGGCTTCATGTTTCGACAGGTTATGCCTGCCAAAACATGTAGGCTAGTTCATAGGTTCCTGTATTTTTTACATCTTGTTTCACCTTGATGGAATAAACTTTTAAGTCTTATGTATTATGTCTGCGTTGCCTGACTCTCTAAGTTTGGCATGTGTATTATGTGAGCTGAACATTACAGACAATTACCAGTACATGTTGGCTATTTACAGTGACTTGCAAAAGTTTTCAACCCCTTGGCCTTTTACATATTTTGTTACATTACAACCTGTGTGTAAATATTTTTTGTAGTTCGATTTGTGTGTTATGCATCAGCACTAAATATCTGTCCATACGATCACAATCAGCTGAACACTCCATAGAGGTGACCTTTATGGAAGACCTGGCCAAAGTTAACATGCCAAACCAAAACAGTTCCTCATCCCAATAACACCATCTCCAAAGTGAAACATAACGGAGGCAGCATCAATGCTGTGGGGATGTTTTCAGCAGCAGGAACAGGAAAAATGTTCTGGGTGTATGGAGGGGTTTGATGGATGCTGTGAAATACAGTGATATTCTTGAGCTGAACCTGTTTCAGTCTGTCAGTGATTTGAGATTGTGATGCAGGTTCACTTTCGAACAAGGCAATGACCCAAAGCGTACAGCAACACTCGAGTGGTTTAAAAAAAACATGTAAATGTTCTACTTCTGCACTGATTAAAAGGACTTCACCTTCTTATTAAACAGTGTAAATTTCTATTGGCAGTGCAGGAGTTAATCTGCTCTGTTGAGAGATCCTGATGCTAAGGATTTCAGCTGTGCACTGCTGGCCACTTCCATCTCCTATATAATCAGGGCCCTGGCTCGCACTCATTGTCAGAGGTAGCTTGTGCTGCATGGCTGGAGGTTGCTGTTGATTATTGTAGGAGAAGATGTTTAGTGGGTTTATCTGTGACTGTTGCTAGGTTTTGAATGGGTGATAACTCCCTTTCTTCTCCTATTTTATTTTGACCCCATCATTCACTCCACAGTGCATTATATGTGTGAGTATATTTGTATGTTTGGTACTTTTCGTTACCCCTGTTCGTATTACCTCATTAGTCTGGTTGGTGCACTATGGTATAGTACTACTCCCCTCTTCCCTGGGTGGGGATAGGGTACAGACTGAAGGCGGATTCAGAAGCTAAGGCAAGGTACGTAGCCCTGGCATCTTTACCATCAGAAGTAACCTGGGGAACAGGGTTGAGCTAGGTTAAGTGTTAAGTGTTAGTGTTAAGGGCAGGGAAGGAGCCCCTGGTCCCTGGACACCTGACAACAGAGTCAAGACAAGCATTGTCAAAGCCCAAACCTTAATCCAGTTAAGAATCTGTGGTCAGACTTGAAGATTGCTGTTCACCAGAGGAAACCATCTAACTTGACGGACCTGGAGAAGTTTTGCCTTGAGGAAAGGGCAAAAATCACAGTAGCAAAATGTGGAAAGCTCATACAGAGTTATCCAAAGAGACCTGCAGCTGTAATTGAAGCAAAAGGAGGCTCTACAAAGTACTGACCTTAGGGTGGTGAATAGCTATACACACTTAAATTTTCAAATATTTTGTTCTATTTGTTATTTGCTTCACAATAAAAGGAAAACAAATGTTCAAAGTTGTAGGTATGTTCTTTACATGAACTGATGCAAATCCTAAAAAAGGTTGTGAGGTACTAAAACAAGAAAATATACCAAAGGGAGTAAATGCTTATGTAATCCACTATATGTGAAATATACTGTGCAATAGAGAACACCTCTAAAAAGTAACATTTTGGCATACTTTTCAGAGATTTTTGCCAAAATCGAAAATTGGTTCAAGATTATTGCTCACTAAAATGAACAAAATACTGCATCTACAATAGTCAGCTAACATATTTAAACCAGCAGTAGACGTGAACAATATTATTTTGTTACAATTGCACTATGATAAAGAGGTGCTAGAAAACACTGTGCATCACTACTTGCTGTGTAAATGGCTGCACAGGCCAACTAAAGTGCCCATTCTGATCCCTGTCAACTACTGAAGCACATCTACTGGGCAAATGATCATCAAATGAAGACTACAGAGTAATGGAAAAAGGTTGCCTTAACCTCTTACTGACATGGGACATAATAATCTGTCCATGTGCCCTGGGCCTATTTGACCAGGAACGGAATATTAAGTTATCGCGATTGCCCGCAAAAATGGGGGGTGTGTGGGCGATCGCCACCTGGTATCAGCTGATTCTGACAACTGACACCCGTCACTAAGTGCCAGGAGCGATCACAGACCGCTGATGTTAGGGTCACTAGCACCACCGTCTTAAGCGTGAGAAACTTTGCAGATAAATCCCGTAAGGGCTCAAATGGGTCCCTAGTTAGTGCCTATAAAACTAGGTTCAGGTCCCATGGAGGAATTTTTGGAACTATAACTGGTCTTGATCTACTACAGGATCTTATAAATCGAGATACCCATCCATTTTCTGCTAGGTTGCAATTATACAAGGCACCCAGGGCCACCACCTGTACTTTAAGAGTATTAGTTGCTAACCCTAGTTGCAACCCCGACTGCAGAAATTCTAAAATGGCCCCTACCGGGGCTTCATCCCCTAAGGGCTGACCTAAAAACTCCAGGAATCTTTTCCATGTTCTACCATAGATCGTTGATGTAATTGTTTTCCTACTTTTCAACAGGGTGAAGACTAGCCCTGGTGAGAACCCCTGCTGACTCAGTAATGCTCTCTCAAATTCCATGCTGCTAGATGGAAGCCCTTCACTTGAGAGTGGCACACTGGTCCTGGGTAAGAAGGTCCAGGAACTCTGGTAGATTCCATGGTTCAGACACGGACATTAGCCTTAGAAGGGAGAACCATGGTCTCTTTGGCCAGAACAGAGCATTGAGAATTACCCTCACCTGATCCTCCCTGATCTTCCTCACGACTGCTGGAATCAACGCTACTGGGGGAAGTGCATAGGCCATCCTGAACATCCAAAGAATCTGAAGGGCATCCACTGCGAATGGATTCTCCCTTTGGTTCAACAAACAGAAGTTCCTCACTTTCCTATTGTGTAAACTGGTAAACAGATTTATCTCCAGCCACCCCCATGCCCACAATATCTGCTGGAAAATTTTGGAATTCAGAGACCATTCTCCCTATCTCAATTTCTTGCGACTCAGGAAGTCTGCTCTTGTGTTGTCTATTCCCTTATGTGAAGTGCCGTAAGGGACAGTAGGTGTTTCTCCACTAGCTGGAGTAGAATGTTTGCTGCCATCATCAGAGTATGGGATCTTGTTCCCCCATGGTGGTTGATATAAGCTATGACTGTGCGATTGTCCGACATGACTCGGATATGGCAGCCCTGGAGGAAAGGGAGAAAGTGTCTCAAGGCTCTTTCCACGGCCTATAGTTCTTTAAAGTTCAAACCCTGATCTGTTATGATTTGGTAGCTGAGGAGAGCAGGCAAAAAAGGCAATACACCAGAGAGGTTGGAATCTACTGGATTGCAGTACCCTGACTAACCACCACAACTAAAGGCAGCCGTGGAGCGTACCTACGTTGGTCCTAGACGCCTCGTCACAGCCTGAGAAGCTAACTACACCTAAAGATAGAAAGAGGAAAACTATCTGCCCCGGAGCAGATCCCCAAAGAACATAGGAAGCCCCCAAACATGTAATGGCGGTTAGACAAGAGGAAATACAGACCAACAGACAGACAAACTAGTATGAGCAAACGTTGGGGCCCAATCTTCCTAGAAAGAAAAGGATAGGAAGGACACTTACTGCAATCCAAAAAACCCTAAAAAAATACCAACTCACTAATTGCAAAAACACCTGAGATCACACAACCTCTACCACCTAAATTAGTTCTCTGGTGTAACAAAACTAAGCAGCAGCCACTGAAAAAACTGGAAAAGGCAAATGAACAAATATCAGTGGCTCAGATAAACTGAGAGGAGCACAAGCCCCTGGAGGGGACCTGGCTGACCTCCACAGAAGTGCAGGACAAAATGCAAAAAGCAAGCACAAAAATAAAAGCAGAAAATATCTTATCTGTTAGCAGAAGATGCAGGCAAGACACAGCAAGCTTCCAAGTGAACCAGGAACCAAAGTTGAGACAAGAACAATTGATCACCGGCAACCCTGATGGGAGGGAACCTCCCTTATATAAGACCAGTCTGTAACACCTGATTGCCAATCTTCACAATCTTCATTGAATAGTTCAGTACTGTTTGTAACCACCAGAGGGAGCTTCTGCTCAGAATTATTTCTAAAATTCACAACACTGATCCCTTTCTAGAGGAAACCAGGTTCCCTGAACTGAGTAAGACCTCAGATGTGCCCCCATCCGGTATTGCTCACATCTGTCGTGATAATGTCCTCCACTGGCCTTAACCTCTGGACCCCTGACAACAAATGCTTTCTTACTGGCCACCAGTACAGGGAGTTCTGTTATGTTTCGGTAGCTGAGGAGTGCAGGCAAAAAAGGCAATACACCAGAGCAGTTGGAATCTATGAGATTGCAGTACCCTGACTAACCACAACAACTAGAGGCAGCCGTGGAGCGTTCCTACGTTGGTCCTAGACGCCTCGTCACAGCCTGAGAAACTAACTACACCTAAAGATAGATATAGGAAAGCTATCTGCCCCGGAGCAGAACCCCAAAGATAATAGAAAGCCCCCAAACATGTAATGGCGGTTAGACAAGAAGAAATACTGACACAGACAGAAAATAGTATGAGCAAACGTTGGGGCCCAAACTTACTAAATAGAAAAGGATAGGAAGGGTACTTACTGCAATCCCAGAAAACCCTGAAAAGCACCAACTCTACTAATTTCAAAAACACCTGAGATCACACGACCTCTACCACCTAAATTAGTTCTCTGGTGTAACAAAATCAAAACAGCAGCCACTGAAAAAAATGGAAAAAGCAAAAGTACAAACATCAGTGGCTGAACTAAACTGAGAGGGCAAAAGCCCCCGTAGGGGACCCTGAAGGCCCCCACAGAAGTGCAGGACAAAATGCAAAAATCAAGCACAAAAACAAAAAGAAGAAAATGTCTTATCTGTTAGCAGGAGATGCAGACACGAAACAGCAGGCTACAAGGGAAACAGGAATCAAGGATAGAGACCAGAACAATTGATCACCGGCAACCCTGATGGGAAGGTGACTCCCTTATATAAGACCAGTCAGTAACACCTGATTCCCAATCCTCACAATCTTTACAATCTTCACTGGACAGACCAGCACCGCTTGTAACCACCAGAGGGAGCCTCTGCTCAGAACTCATCCCAAGCCCACTCACAACAGTACCCCCCCCTTGAGGAGGGGTCACCGAACCCTCATTTGAGCAACCAGGTCGGTCAGGATGAGTTCTATGGTACGCACGGATTTGTCTCCTAGCATGGATGTCCGAAGCAAACACCCAAGAATTGTCTTCCTGACCATAACCTCTCCACTTAACCAAATACTGGAGTTTCCGTCTAAAAAAACGAGAATCTAATATTTTCTTAACCACATACTCCAGATTGCCCTCAACCAAAACAGGGTCAGGAGGCACAGCAACAGGAACCACTGGCTCAACAAACCTCTTCAACAAGGACTTGTGGAATACGTTATGGATCTTAAATGTCCCTGGAAGAAGCAAGGAAAAGAAACAGGATTAAGAATCTCCATGATCTTATAAGGTCCAATGAACCTAGGCTTAAATTTAGGAGATGCTACTCTCATAGGAATATTTTTTGAGGACAACCAGACCAAGTCCCCTACTTTAAACCGAGGACCATCAGTCCTATGCCGGTTAGCAAACCGCTGGGCCCTCTCCTGAGAGAGGGACAACCTCTCCACTACCTGGTCCCAAATCTGTTGCATACGCTCCACAACAGAGTCAACACCTGGACAGACAGAAGCCTCTGTCTGTCCTGAAGAAAATCGAGGGTGAAACCCAGAATTACAGAAAAACGGAGACATCAAAGTGGCAGAGCTAGCCCTATTATTAAGAGCAAACTCAGCCAAAGACAAAAAAGAGACCCAGTCATCCTGATCAGCAGACACAAAGCATCTTAGATAAGTCTCCAATGTCTGGTTTGTTCTCTCAGTTTGACCATTGGTCTGAGGATGAAATGCCGAGGAGAAAGACAATTGAACACCCAGTTTAGAACAAAAAGTCCTCCAAAATCTGGAAACAAACTGGACTCCTCTGTCAGACACTATGTTCTCAGGAATGCCGTGTAAACGAACCACGTGCTGAAGGAACAACGGCACCAATTCAGAGGAGGAAGGCAACTTAGGTAATGGCACAAGATGTATCATCTTGGAAAACCTATCAAAAATCACCCAGATGGCGGTCATTCTCTGAGAAACAGGAAGGTCGGAAATGAAATCCATAGAGATATGGGTCCATGGTCTCTTGGGCACAGGCAATGGCATCAACAAACCACTAGAGCGAGAGCAAGGCTTGGAGCGAGAGCAAGTCCCGCAGGACTGCACAAATTCCCTGACATCACGAGACAAGGTAGGCCACCAAAAGGACCGACTAACCAAGTCTCTGGTACCAAAAATTCCGGGATGTCCAGCCAACGCGGAACAATGAATCTCAGACATCACACTCTTTTTACACTGGTCCGGGACAAACAATTTTCCAACAGGGCAGCGCTCGGGCCTATCCTCCTGACACCCCTCCAGAGCAAGTCTCAAATTAGGTGAGATGGCGGAAAGAACTACACCCTCTTTCAAAATAACAGAAGGATCAGATAACTCAGGAGAGTCCGCAAGGAAGCTCCTCGAGAGGGCATCTGCCTTAACATTCTTAGTGCCAGGAAGAAAGGAAACCACAAAATTAAAACGTGTGAAAAACAAGGCCCACCTGGCCTGTCTAGGATTGAGTCGCTTGGCAGATTCCAGATAAACCAGATTCTTATGGTCAGTAAGGACCACCACCTGATGTTTGGCTCCCTCCAGCCAATGTCTCCACTCTTCAAAAGCCCACTTCATGGCCAATAACTCCCGATTACCCACGTCATAATTACGTTCAGTAGGAGAAAATTTTCGAGAGAAAAAGGCACAAGGGTTACTTTTAGAGGTCTCTGGATCTTTTTGGGACAAAACGGCACCTGCCCCAATTTCAGAGGCATCAACCTCCACCTGAAATGGCAGAGAAACATCAGGCTGCCGTAGAACAGGAGCAGAAGTGAATCTCTGCTTAAGTTCCTGAAATGCAGAGACTGCCTCAGGAGGCCAATTCACCACATCAGAACCCTTTTTGGTCAAATCAGTTAATGGTTTAACAATAACCGAGAAATTACCAATAAATTTACGATAAAAATTGGCAAAACCCAAAAATCTTTGAAGAGTCTTTAATGAAGTAGGTTGGACCCAATCACAGATGGCCTGAGCCTTGACCGGGTCCATTTCAATAACAGATGGGGACAAAATGAATCCCAGAAATGAGATCCTCTGTACGCCAAAAAGACACTTTGATCCCTTCACATACAGAGCATTCTCTCTCAAAATCTGGAATACAGTTCGAACATGTTTCACATGAGAGTCCCAGTCATTAGAAAAAATCAAGATATCATCCAAATAAACAATCAGAAATTTATCCACAAAATCCCTGAAAATGTCATTCATGAAGGACTGGAAGACAGAAGGAGCATTAGTGAGCCCAAAGGGCATCACAAGGTACTCAAAATGCCCCTCCGGGGTATTGAATGCCGTCTTCCATTCATCCCCGTGCTTAATGCGAATAAGGTTATATGCCCCCCTGAGGTCAAGCTTGGTAAACCAAGTAGCGTTTTTCACCCTGGAAAACAGGTCAGAAATCAAGGGTAACGGGTATTGATATTTCACAGTAATATTGTTCAAAAGACGATAATCAATACACGGCCTTAATGAACCATCCTTTTTGGCCACAAAGAAAAAACTGGCACCTAAGGGTGAAGAGGATGGTCTGATATGACCCTTCTCCAATGACTCCTTGATATAAGACCGCATAGCACGACCAGCTCTACCCTCTCCTAGTGTATTCTCACCCATCCCTGTAGACTGTGAGCCCTCGCGGGCAGGGTCCTCTCTCCTTCTGTACTTGTGTGTCCCCTGTCTAGCACATGTTTATTGTATCTGTCTATATTTTTCCCTTTTCATATGTAAAGCGCCATGGAATAAATGGCGCTATATAAATGTATAATAATAATAATAATAATAGCGTCATGTTCAGGTACAGACAAGTTAAAAAGGCGACCTTTAGGGAATTTACTACCAGGCACTAATTCAATAGCGCAGTCATAGCTCCTATGGGGAGGCAAGGATGCAGATTTACTTTCGCTAAATACATCAGAAAAATCAATCAAAAAGTCAGGAACATCCTGAGCCTGGGGGAGGCAGAAAAAACAGGAGTGTTGGTATTAACACATTGGCAGCCCCAACTGGTTACAGACACAGATTTCCAATCCAAAACAGGATTATGAGACTGTAACCAAGGGAAACCCAGTACGATAATATCATGCAGATTATACAGAACCAAAAATTTGCAGCACTCTTGATGATCAGGTTCAACCCTCATTATCACCTGAGTAGAGAACTGAGGTTTATTCTCAGCCAAAGGGGTAGAATCGATCCCCAGTAGGGGAATAGACTTCTGTAGGGGTATCAAGGGAAACCCACAATGTTTAGCAAAATCATAATCCATCAGGTTAATAGCTGCTCCAGAATCAACGAAAGCCTGAGCAGAAAATGAGGACAGAGAGCATATCAGAGTGACAGTTAATAAAAACTTAGTCTGAACACTACCCAAGACAACTGAGCGTGCAAAACGTCTTCCCCGCTTAGGGCAGACTGAAATAGCATGAGAGGCATCACCACAGTAGAAACATAACCCATTGCGCTTTCGAAACTCATGACGCTGTGCCCCAGACACCACTCTATCACACTGTATGGATTCAGAAGCAGGTTCACAAGGCAACACTATTCCACGCATACTTCTCCGCTCACGCAAACGTCTGTCAATTTGAATCGCTAATGACATAGAATCATTGAGACCAGAGGGGACAGGGAATCCCACCATAACATCCTTTACATTATCTGACAGACCCTTCCGAAAAAGGGCCGCCAAAGCGTCGTCATTCCACTTGGTCAGGACTGCCCACCTACGGAATCTCTGACAGTATAACTCAGCGTCATCAAGCCCCTGATTTAATGCCAACAAGGCTTTTTCAGCCTGATCAGTGACATTAGGCTCATCGTACAATAACCCCAAAGCCTGAAAAAATGCATCAACATCACTCAAAACAGGATCCCCAGGTGTCAGGGAAAAAGCCCAATCCTGAGGATCGCCGCGCAGGAGAGAGATGACAATTTGAACCTGCTGCGCTGCGTTCCCTGAGGACTTAGATTTTAAGGCAAAAAACAATTTACAATTATTTTTGAAATTCTGAAACTTAGCTCGATCCCCTAAAAACAAATCTGGCATGGGAATCCTAGGTTCCACAACAGGCAACCTAGCAAGATATGCAGCAATACTCTGAACCTCAGTGGCAAGCTGATCCACACGGCCAGACAACTGTGCAAACTCCATTGAGAGAAAAAATCCTCCCCAGCACCCAGAGATACAGAGGGGAAGAAAAAAAAAATGCAACAAACAGAAAAATATCTCTGACAACTCTGACAACCGTTTTTTCTTTCACAAATTTTTTCCCTTCTGTGAGTACCATACAATTTTAAATTTTTGGGCCGGTGATACTGTTATGTTTCGGTAGCTGAGGAGTGCAGGCAAAAAAGGCAATACACCAGAGCAGTTGGAATCTATGAGATTGCAGTACCCTGACTAACCACCACAACTAGAGGCAGCCGTGGAGCGTTCCTACGTTGGTCCTAGACGCCTCGTCACAGCCTGAGAAACTAACTACACCTAAAGATAGATATAGGAAAGCTATCTGCCCCGGAGCAGAACCCCAAAGATAATAGAAAGCCCCCAAACATGTAATGGCGGTTAGACAAGAAGAAATACTGACACAGACAGAAAATAGTATGAGCAAACGTTGGGGCCCAAACTTACTAAATAGAAAAGGATAGGAAGGGTACTTACTGCAATCCCAGAAAACCCTGAAAAGCACCAACTCTACTAATTTCAAAAACACCTGAGATCACACGACCTCTACCACCTAAATTAGTTCTCTGGTGTAACAAAATCAAAACAGCAGCCACTGAAAAAAATGGAAAAAGCGAAAGTACAAACATCAGTGGCTGAACTAAACTGAGAGGACAAAAGCCCCCGGAGGGGACCCTGAAGGCCCCCACAGAAGTGCAGGACAAAATGCAAAAATCAAGCACAAAAACAAAAAGAAGAAAATGTCTTATCTGTTAGCAGGAGATGCAGACACGAAACAGCAGGCTACAAGGGAAACAGGAATCAAGGATAGAGACCAGAACAATTGATCACCGGCAACCCTGATGGGAAGGTGACTCCCTTATATAAGACCAGTCAGTAACACCTGATTCCCAATCCTCACAATCTTCACAATCTTCACTGGACAGACCAGCACCGCTTGTAACCACCAGAGGGAGCCTCTGCTCAGAACTCATCCCAAGCCCACTCACAACAGAGTTCCTTATAGCCGAAGAAAGATGTAACTTTCTCTCTAAATGCCCTTTTAACAACCTCTGTGCAAAAAGGACCTCCCACTGTAGCTTCCTCAGGTGAAATTTGGCCCATCATACTGCCGGTATATAAGATGTTAGGGATCGTAGCAAGGACATAGCTTTTCTTAGTGTCATTTTTGGCTGATGTATCGCTGACAGTGGAAGGGCCATTATCTTGGCTACTTTGTCCTTTGGTAGGAGACAGATCAGGTGCTCAGAGTCCAAAACCAACCCCAAGAAGGATTGTATCCTTTCTGGTTTTAGCCTTGATTTGAGGGTATTTACCATCCAGCTCAGCCCTTTCAGGATCACAGTCACCTCCCTCACCTGATCTGCACAGTGATCTTCTGACCTTCCGACTATAAAGAAGTCGTCCAGGTATGGGATGATAACGGTGTTCTGAGAACGAAGGTAGGCCATCACTTCCGATATCACCTTGGTAAATACTCTCGGAGCAATTGACAGTCCGAATGGAAGGGCTGTATACTGGTAAATCCTGACCCGTCCCTGGACATACAGAGCCACACTCTCTGATTTCTGATGGTCCCAATAGATTTGGATGTCATAATAGGCATACTTAAAGTCGATGGCCGCCATGAAACAATCCTTGAATAACAGCCTTATAGCTGTGTTCACTGACTCCATCTTGAAGGAATAATTCACAATCCCAGCTCTTCCTTTCTCCCAGAGGACGTCCCCTATTAAACTTCCTCCTCCGAAAAGAAGGCTTCCTAGTTTCCACTGGGAAACAAGGGAATCCCTTCTTCTTGTCGCCTGCCTTCTCCAAAATGTCTTCTAGCTTTTGCCCGAAGAGAAACTTGCCATGACATGGGATGGAGCAGAGTCTATTTTTTGAAGGCAGTTCTCCCGGACACCATTTCAGCCATAAGCCACATTGGATAGGCTTGCCAACCTAGCCGCTAACCTCACAGAGTCTCTGAGGTTTATGCAAGAATGTCCGCTTCTCTCTGAAACAGAGTCATATTCCACAAGATCTCATCTCTCGGAACCTTACTCCTAAGTTGCTCCTCCATCTGTTGGAGCCAGACCATAAGTGAGCGGGTAGTACAAGTCCCCCTGTGTGCATCAGGAACTCATCAGCTTTCTTATCCAATGGGTCTCTAAGTGTGCCAGAATCTTCAAAAGGCGGGGACGACTTTTTAGAGGATTTCGCTACTGCTCCGTCGATTTTAGTGATTTTATCCCATCTTTCCAAGTCCTTCTACTCAAAGGGGTATCTCATTTTAGAATATGAGGGCAGGCTACCAGATCTCTCCGGCTTCTTCCACTTTTTATCTATGAGCGCCTTTATCCTGGAATTAACAGGAAAGGTGCACTTCCTCCTTTCCTCCAGGCCTACAAAAATAAGATCCTCTAGGTGTTTCTTCTTCCTTTAGGCCCATTGTTGACCTGACTACCCTAACCAGTCTCTTCATGTCCTCGGCCAGAAAACAAGGTCGGCCACCTACATCACTGTCCGAGGAAGGACAGGGATTCACTATGATATTCCCCAACAGATTGTAGAGAGACCTCTGATTTCGTGATGACCTCCTGAGCTCTCTTGTTCCCATTTTTTAACAGAGTCTTTAGGGAACCTTGCACCTCTCCCCTAATCATGGACCTAAGGCTCGTGGCGAAGTCGGGGGTCTCATCCCATATAGTTTTTGCATGTAGTCAGAGCAGAGATTTTTCTGCCAATGAACTACCAGCGGGATCCTACAAAGGGCACATTCTTTATTCTTGCTTTTGGCGCTAGTCTTCCCAGGCCCCTAGTGATTTAAGCAGAAAACGGTCCCTATTAACAAAAAGGGTACCAGATTTGGTGGCTGATCAGGGGTACATACAACGTCCCTCGTGGATACTGAGGAGTCCTGTAACCTCTGATCGGGACGCCTGCCACTCAAGAAGCTGCTCCTTTTAGTGTGCCCGAGCTGATGACCAGGCACAAATATAGGCACAAATTTAGGTAACTGCTGCTGTAAAGGCTTCTGCCGCTGCTGCTGTCCTCTAGGATCCTCCATGATGTGGAGCTTTGGACATAAGTGCTTCTTCTGTGGTCATCCCTCCTTATAAGAGGGATCCACTGTGCTTTCCCCCTCCTCCGGTACCCCAACGATGTCCTTTCCCCTCCACTGGCCCTGCCAGGACACGCCAAGTCTCCACGCCTCCTGGACGGCTTTTTCACCCAGGGAACCACCATCTTGGCTCTGGCGCACCCCCACTGATGTCACACAGGCACGCCCATTCCTAGCTTGCCTTGCACGCAACATCAGCAGAGAGCACTACCGGAAGCTAGGCTCACTACAGAGCTGAGGTCGGAAGACAGAGGAGGGAGAGTGGCCTGGCCCTTGACTGTGCCACCCACGTCTGTACATATGCCAAGGCCCAACGGGCCCACGGATGGCGCCTCCAACACCTGAAGGCTGGCATACAGGCGCTCAAATTGCTCTTCCAGTACCGGACAGGAGAGGGTAAGTATGAACAAAAATATCAAACTCTTCAACCCGCCCGGGTCTCAGAACAAGGGTTCCCGTCTGGACAGGAAACCTAACTGAAGCGGGAGAGAGGTCAGTAGGTTTCCTGTCCTGGCTGGCTGGATCCCTCTCTCAGGTGTGCTGTCATGGGTGAAGGGAAATATAATAAAAAAATTAACAGATATTGTATTTCTAAATAAATATTTTAAAAAAATAAAATAAAAGTACATATATTTGGTATCACCGGGTCCGCAAAGACCCAACCTATAAGGGTATGTGTACATGTTGCGCCTTCACAGGGTTTTTGATGCATGAAATTGCACCAAATCCGCAATGTAGTGCCCAACCAATGTTAATCAATGGGAATCCAGAATTGTTGTGCACATGCTGCGGAAAATTCCGCTCTCATTCGCAGCATTTTATTTTCCGCTTCATGTCAATTTTTTATGGGGATCTGCAGCATTTCTGCACCCATTGACTTACATTGAGTCAGTCAAATCCACAGCTAAACCGCAGGTGTAAAAAGGACTGTGGATTAGCTGCGGATTTGCGTGCCAAAAACTCTGCAGAAAGGAAGGAGGAAGAATGTGTGGGCAGAGAATGTGTGTGTGGGCGGAGATTATGTGTGAGGGGAGACTGTGTGCGGGTCTGTCTGCAGGTGTCTGTGTGCAGGTGTCTGTGTGAGGGTGTTTGTCTGCGGGGGTCTGTGTGCGGGTGTCTGTGTCTGTCTGCGGGTGTCTGTGTGTTTGTCTGTCTGCGGGTGTCTGTGTGTAGCCAGGCATCGTCAGATGGGACTACTAGTCCCATCCGGCTATGTCTGCTATCACATATAACAGTGACAGCATGAGCCGATGATGGGACAGTAGTCCCATCATCCAGTGACTGTGTTCAAGTGTAAAACAAAAAAAAACACATTCATACTCGCCAAACACCTAGTCCCCAAATCCCTCGATCTCCTGTAATAAAAATAAAATAATAAACCAACACAACTACTCCTTGATCCGCTGTAGTCCTAAATAACGAGTGTCCCACGACGATCTCATGTGTAGAACTGTCACATTGGGGGATATGACCGCTCTACACGGCTCCGGTGACATAATGACAAGAGGGGTATCACTCCGCCGCCGTCATAGGTTACTGGAGTTTGTGCTGTCCCTTGTGGCACCGCTGCATGAGAAAATTCACACAGCGGGACTGCTGTAAAGTGAGAGCACGAACTCCAGTGATCTCTCAGTGATGCACTGCATGAGCCATTATCTCCTGTCAGTGTGTCACCGGAGCCATGTAGAATGGTCACATCCCCCAATGTGACTGTTCTACACATGAGATTGTTGTGGGACACTAATTATTTAGAACTACGTCAGACAGGAAGTATTTGTGTTGGTTTATTATTTTATTTTTATTACAGGAGATCGAGGGCTTCACTAGGATTAGGCATTTAAATAAAAATGGTAAATTGTGTTTAGTCTTATTTAAAATAGGACTTTATTTTGGCTGTGTCTTTATTGACCATATAAAAATGTACCATATAGGATTAGTAATGGAGAGGCGTCTTATAGACGCCTCTCCATTACTAATCCGTGGGCTTGATGTCACCGCACAATACAAAGGTGACATCAACCCCACAAATATGAACCCTACTTGCCACCACTACTGGGCAAATTGGTAGAGCAAGGCTAAGTGCCAGAATTGGCATTTCTATAAGATGCACTATTTCTGGGGAATCTGAGAGCTGATGTTTTTAGCCAGCCAGGGGTGCCAATGTCAATGGCCCCTTCCCAGGCTATTAATATCAGCCCGCAGCTGTCTGCCTAGCTTTTGCTGGTTCAATTTTTTTCTGGGGTTCCCTTGTAAGGGTATGTTTCCACGGTCCGTACCGGCAGTGCTTTGAACGCAGCACATGTCCAAATCGCTGCCGGCTTTTGTAAGCGCGGTGATTCTGCATGTGTTCATTGAACCAGTCGGAATCACTGCATCCTATACATAGGTCTGTGATATTTTTCTTGCTGAGCGTCTTCTCAAGATAAATAGACATGCTGCAGTCTAGAAAGACGCACCGAATGTGCGTATACATAGGGAAGCCGTGGGTGTCCCTGCACGCATAGTGGAGATGGAATTTCATGAAATCCCATCTTCTATGCTGTAAAATCTGGCCGCTGCGGATTGGCCGCTGCGGATGTACGCAGCGTCCAATCCGCAGAGTTTACTGAACTTGGAAACTTAGCCTTAACTTCCCCTGTTCCCCTGTGTGTCATTTATTTATCTCTTTATGTACCATTTTATTAATGAGAGTATCTGGCTGACACATACATATACTGTATACAGCTCTGGAAAAAATTAAGAGACCACCACATAAAAACCTATCATGGGTAGCCCATTCTCCAGACCGAAACCCCATTGAAAACCTCTGGAATGTAATCAAGAAGATAATGGATAGTCATAAGCCATCAAACAAAGAAGAACTGCCTACATTTTTGCCCCAGAAGCAGTGTGAAAGACTGGTGGAAAGCATGCCAAGACGCATGAAAGCTGTTTTTAAAAATCATGGTTATTCCACAAAATATTTATTTCAGAACTCTTCCTGAGTTAAAACATTATTGTTGTTTCTAAATGATTATGAACTTGTTTTCTTTGCATTATTTGAGGTCTAAAAGCACTGTTTTTTTTTATCTTGACCATTTTTCATTGTCAGAAAAAAAAATACAAAATTTAGTGTTTGGAAATTCGGAGACGTTGTCAGAAGTTTATAGACTAAAAGAACAATTTACATTTTACTCAAAAATCTACCTATAAATAAAAAAATCAGACAAACAACATTTGAAAGTGGTCTCTTAATTGTTGCCAGAGCTGCATATATATATATAGATATATATATAAATAATATATATATATATATATATATATATAATATATATATATATCTATATATATACACTGCTCAAAAAAATAAAGGGAACACTCTAATAACACAACTAGATCTGAATGAATGAAATATTCTCATTGAATACTTTGTTCTGTACAAAGTTAAATGTGCTGATAACAAAATCACACAAAAATCATCAATGGAAATCAAATTTATTAACCAATGGAGACTTGGATTTGGAGTCACACACAAAATAAAGTGGAATGTAATGTCCTTAAAACAAGTCAAAATGATGCTCAGTAGTGTGTGTGGCCTCCACGTGCCTGTCTGACCTCCCTGTACCTGTATGACCTCCCTACAACGCCTGGGCATGCTCCTGGTGAGGCGGTGGATGGTCTCCTGAGGGATCTCCTCCCAGACCTGGACTAAAGCATCCGCCAACCCTGGACAGTCTGTTGTGCAACGTGACGTTGGTGGATGGAGCGAGACATGATGTCCCAGATGTGCTCAATCGGATTCAGGTCTGGGGAATGGGGGGCCAGTCCATAGCTTCAATGCCTTCATCTTGCAGGAACTGCTGATACACTCCAGCCACATGAGGTCTGGCATTGTCCTGCATTAGGAGGAACCCAGGGCCAACTGCACCAGCATATGGTCGCACAGGGGGTCTGAGGATCTCATCTCGGTACCTAATGGCAGTCAAGCTACCTCTGGCGAGCACATAGAGGGCTGTGTGGTCCTCCAAAGAAATGCCACCCCTCATCATTACTGACCCACTGCCAAACCGGTCATGCTGAAAGATGTTGCAGGCAGCAGATCGCTCTCCATGGCATCTCCAGACTCTGTCACGTCTGTCACATGTGCTCAGTGTGAACCTGCTTTCATCTGTGAAGAGCACAGGGTGCCAGTAGCGAATTTGCCAATCCTGGTGTTCTGTGGAAAATGCCAAGCGTTCTGCATGGTGTTGGGCTGTGAGCACAACCCCCATCTGTGGACGTCAGGCACTCAGACCATCCTCATGGAGTCGGTTTCTAACCGTTTGTGCAGACACATGCACATTTGTGACACATGTGCTGCAGGTCATTTTGCATGGCTCTGGCAGTGCTCCTCCTGTTCCTCCTTGCACAAAAGCGGAGGTAGCGGTCCTGCTGCTGGGTTGTTGCCCTCCTACGGCTCCCTCCACGTCTCCTGGTACCGCCTCCAGCATCTGGACACTACGCTGACAGACACAGCAAACCTTCTTGCCACAGCTTGCATTGATGTGCCATCCTGGATGAGATGCACTACCTGAGTCACTTGTATGGGTTGTAGAGTCCGTCTCATGCTACCACGAGTGTGAAAGCACAACCAACATTCAAAAGTGACCAAAACATCAGCCAGAAAGCATTGGTACGGAGATGTGGTCTGTGGTCCCCACCTGCAGAACCACTCATTTATTGAGTGTGTCTTGATAATTGCCAATACCGTAATTTCCATCTATTGTCTGTTTCATTTGCACAACAGCATGTGAAATTGATTGTCAATCAGTTTTGCTTCATAAGTGGACAGTTTGATTTCACAGAAGTTTGATTTACTTGGAGTTATATTCTGTTGTTTAAGTGTTCCCTTTATTTTTTGAGCAGTGTATATATATATATATATATATGTGTATATGTGTCAGCCAGATACCATGTTAAAATTAAATGTTTACACACACAAAACAAATATAAGTGAATATAATATATATACATATATAAATATATATATATATATATATATATATATATATATATAGTCACTTATAATTGTTTTGTGTGTGGTAACATTTAATTTGAACATGTATGGTAATGATATGGTCTACAATGGAGAATGTAAAAGAAGTTGGTGGACAAGAAATGACATCACAATTTTTTTTTGTTAAATAATATATCTTTATTTAGCTTACACAAACGCATACAAATCCGCATGAAAAATCTGCATCAAAAATGCATTAAAAACGCGCGGAGAGGAAGAATCCGATCAGACTTTTGCAAGAGCAAATTCGCAACGTGTGCACATACCCTAAAACTGTCCCACTAGTTAACCCCTTTAGTGATCACCATGAAAAAATAAAAAGCAAGACAAAAAACAATGTTTTATAATCATACCACCAAACAAAAAGTGGAATAAAACGCGATCTAAAAGACAGATATGAATAAATATTGTACCGCTGAAAACATAATCTTGTCCCACAAAAAACAAGCCATCATACAGCTTCATCAGCGGAAAAATAAAAAAGTTATAGCTCTAAGAATAAAACGATGCAAAAATAATTGCTTTTTCTATTAAATAGTTTTTATTGTATAAAAGTGTCAAAACATTAAAAAAGATACCATATATACTCGTGTATAAGCCGAGATTTTCAGCCCATTTTTTAGGGCTGAAAGTCCCCCTCTCGGCTTATACGCGGGTCATATACGGGGGTCGGCGGTGAGCGGGGGTGTCGGACCATACTCACCCCTCTGCCAGCACAGTCTCTGCAGCCCCCTGCTTCTCCCACGATCTCCGGCTCCTTCCTGCAGCGGTCACATGGTACTGCTCATTAAAGTCATGAATATACCGCCTGCTCAGGACACCAGCACCTGGTCCCCAGCGACGAGAGGTGAGTATGTCATTTTTTTTGCATCAGCAGCGCGGCAGCATAAGGGACGTATACTATGGGACATAATCTGTGGAGCATATGGGGGCATAATCTGTGGATCATACGGGGCATAATCTGTGCAGCATATGGGGGCCTAATCTGGACATATGGGGGCATAATCTGTGGATCATACGGGGGCATAATCTGTGCAGCATATGGGGGCATAATCTGGAGCATATGGGGCATAATCTGTGCAGCATATGAGGGCATAATCTGGAGCATATGGGGGCATAATCTGTGGAGCATATGGGGGCATAATCTGTGGAGCATATGGGGGCATAATCTGTGGAGCATATGGGGGCATAATCAGGGGAGCATATGGGGGCATAATCTGTGCAGCATATGGGGCATAATCTGTGGAGCATATGGGGGAATAATCTGTGGATCATACGGGGGCATAATCAGGGGAGCATATGGGGGCATAATCTGTGCAGCATATGGGGGCATAATCTGTGGATCATATGGGGGCATAATTTGTGCAGTTTATGGGGGCCTAATCTATGGAGCATATGGGGGCATAATCATTTTTCGCCCTAGGCTTATACGCGAGTCAATAAGTTTTCCCAGTTTTTTGTGGCAAAATTAGGGGGGTCAGCTTATACACGGGTCGGCTTACACATGAGTATATACGGTATATATGAGGTATTGCTGTAATTGTACTGACCCGAAAAATAAAACTACTTTATCAATTTTACCACACACAAATCGGTATAAACCCCCCAAAAGAAATTCCTGAATTGCTGGTTTTTATTCGTTCTGCCTCACAAAACTCAGAATAGAAAGCAATCAAAAAATGTCATGTGCCTGAAAATGGTACCAGTAAAAACGTCAACTCGTCCCACAAAAAACAAGACCTCACATGACTCTGTGGGCCAAAATATGGAAAAATTCTAGCTCTCAAAATGTGGTGATGCAAAAACTATTTTTTGCAATAAAAAGCTTCTTTTAGTTTGTGACTGCAACCAAACATAAAAACCTGATATAAATCTGGTATCACTGTAATCACGCCAAGTTGAAGAATAAAGTTGCCTGATCATCTATACCGCACGAGGAACTGCCTAAAATTTTTTTTCAATCTGCCTCCCAAAGATCGCAGTAAGGATCGGCGCACATTTATCCTGCACACTTCACTGAGCTCTTACACCAGGGTTTCTGTGTAAATCTCTGAAATACATGATTCAGACCGAACCTCTGGTGGGAGATTCCCTATAATGAGGCAGATGGAGGCACTGTGGACGCCGTGTGACCTGTGATCCAGTGGTATCCGTCTTTCTGAAAAGAAGGACACTGCTGAACAGAGGCCAGATGGAGTCCAGAGTAACTCTGCTGTCTTATTATAGTGAATGGATCCCTCAGTGGTTTGATTTGAATCACGTCACTTGGAGATTTAGATGGAAACTCCAAAGTAAGAGGTCAACGTAGATCGGCGGATAAATGTGATCTCAAACATTATGTAAATGTTCCCAATAAAAACTTCAACACAATTCACAAAAAGCAAGCCCTGGTCAGGTCCATCATCTGTTAATGGAAATATAGGTGGCATCCACTTTACAGGTAGCAAAAAGGCTTTGGAAAAGCTAAATGGCTCCTTACCCACCAAAAGAAATTCAGCAAATTTTCCTCTTCCAAATCCAAATACTCCCCTCCCTTCTGAGCCCCACAGTGTACCTAAACTACATATAGCGTCCACATGTTTGGCATTTATGAAGCGATGAGAGCCCCCCTAACTTACTGGTGCATGTCTCCAGAAGCATGGGATGGGCATAACGTACTGGTGACTGCAATGTACTGGTTACTACAGCGTACTGGTCACTACAATGGCAGTTTGCAATTTTCACTCAGCAACATTCATTGCTGCTTGTTTCTGGAAAATACCAATGGAGTCAAAATCACTGCATCTGTAGATAAATTCCTAAAGGGGTTCAACTTCCCAAATCGGGTCACTTGAGGGGGGATTCTGCTTTTCTAGCAATTTTTGGCTCTGTATATGGAGTCTGCAAAATGTTCTAAGAAAATCTGTGCTCCAGTAGGTAAATAGTCTCTCCTTATGGCTAAGTAGTACTGTACAGCTACATGTGGGGTAATGCCACGTTCAGTAGAAATTGTGAGACAAACTATGATGCCATTTTTACCCACTTATTGTGTGAAAATGTAAAATCTGGGGCTAAAATAAAATTTTGGTGGTAAAAATGGAGTAATTTTGTCTTCACTGCCCAATGGTATAAAATTCTGTGACAAACCCATGGTGTCAATATGATCACTGCACCTCTCGATGAATTCATTAAGAGGTGTAGTTTGTAAAATGGGGTCACTTATGGAGGTTTCTGCTGTTCTGGCACCTCATAAGCTCTCCCAGTGGGTCATGGCACCTGCAAACCCTAACAGTAAAGCCTGGTGCTCCTTGCCTTCTGAGCTTTGCACTGTGCCTGAAAAATATTTGATGATTACATGTAGGGTATTGGCGCATTCAGGAAAAAATTGACCTCAGTTTGTTGTAAAAAAATTCCTATTAGCCCTTAGAAAACTTAAAAACTTGGGGCTAAAACAACATTTTAGTGGTAAAATTGTTATTTTTTCTTTCTTCACCGCTCAATGGTATAAAATTCTGTGAGGCACATATGGTGTCCATATGACCACTGCACCCCTAGATGTATTCATTTGGGAGTGTAGTTTGTAAAATAAGATCACATATAGGGGTTTCTGTTGTTCTGGCATCTCAGGGTCTCTGCCAATGTGACATAGCACCTCAAACCATTCCAGCAAAATCTGAACTCCAATATGGCGCCTCTTCCCTTCTAAGCGTTGCACTGTGCCTCAAAAGTAGTATTTCCCCATATATGAGGTAATGGCATACTCAAGAAAAATTGCACAACAAATTGTATTGTGTAATTTCTCCTGTTACCCTTATGAAAATGCAAAATTTGAGGCCAAAATAATATTTGTGATTTTTTTTTATTTTCACAGCTCAACGTTATAAACTCCTGTGAAGCACCTGGGGGTTCAAGGTGCTTACACACGTCTAAATACATTCCTTAAGGGGTCTAGTTACAAAAATGGGGTCAATTGTGGGGGGTTTTCCATTTTTTAAGCACATCAGGGGCTCTCCAAATGGGACATGACGTCCGCTAATGATTCCAGGAAGTTTTACATTGCGAAAAGTCAAATGACTCTCCTTCCCTTCCAAGCCCTGTCGTGCACCCAAACAGTAGTTTTCTCCCTCATGTGGGGTATCAGCATACTCAGGGGATACTGCACTACAAATTGTATGGTGCAATTTCTCCTGTTATCCTTATGAAAATTCAAAATTTGTGGCTAATATAATATTTTTGTGGGAAAAAGTGATTTTATTATTTTCACGGCTCAACGTAATAAACTTCTGTGAAGTACCTGGGGGTTAAAGGTGCTCAAGACACACCTAAATGCATTCCTTGAGGGGTCTAGTTTCCAAAATGTGGTCACTTCTGGGAGGTTTCCACTGTTTTGGCACATCAGGGGCTCTCCAAATGGGACATGACGTCTGCTAATTATTCCAGGAAATTTTACATTCAAAAAGTCAAATGATGCTCCTTCCCTTCCGAGCCTTGCCGTGCGCCCAAACAGTAGTTTTTTTTTCATCTGGGGTATCGGCGTATTAAGGAGAAATTGCACTACAAATTGTATGGTGCAATTTCTCCTGTTATCCTTATGAAAATGCAAAATTTGGGCTAAAATAAAATTTTTGGGAAAAATATGATTTTATTATTTTCATGGCTCAACATTATAAACTTCTGTGAAGTACCTGGAGGTTCAAGGTGCTCATCACACATTTAAATACATTCCTTGAGGGGTTTAGTTTCCAAAACGAGGTCACGTGTGGGAGTGTTTCCATTGTTTAGGCCAGGGTTCCCCAACTCCAGTCCTCAAGGCCCACCAACAGGTCATGTTTTCAGGATTTCCTTTGTATTGCACAGGTGATGCAATTATCACCTGGGCAATGCAAAGGAAATCCTTAAAACATGACCTGCTGGTGGGCCTTGAGGACTGGAGTTGGGGAACCCTGGTTTAGGCACATCAGGGGCTCTCCAAATGGGACATGACGTCTGTTAATGATTCCAGGAAATTTTACATTCAAATGACGTTTCCGAGCTCTACCATGCACTCAGACAGTAGTTTTCTCCATCAACACAACAAATGAGGTCAATTTTTTCCTGGTACCCTTGTGAAAATAAAAAAAAATTGGATCTGAAGCAAATTCTTTGTTAAAAAAGTTAAATATTCATCTTTTTTCCCATTCTAAAAATTCCTGTGAAGTGCCTGAAGAGTTAAAAACTTCTCGAATGTGGTTGTTTTCAGCACCTTGAGGGGTGTACTTTCACTTTTGGGTATTTTCTATCATATAGACCTCTCAAAGTGACTTCAAATGTGATGTGGTCCCTAAAAAAATGAAAAATCGCTGGTCAACTTTTAACCTTTATAGGTTCTTAACACAAAAAAAATTGGGTTCCAAAATTGTGCTGATGCAAAGTAGACATGTTGGAAATGTTATTTATTAACTATTTTGTGTGATCTATCTCTGATTTAAGGGCATGAAAATTCAAAGTTTCAAAATTTTTGCCAAATTTCCATTTTTTTTACAAATAAATGCAAGTCATATTGAAGAAATTTTACCATTATCATGAAGTACAGTATGTCTCGAAAAAACTTTCTCAGAATTACCGGGATCCGTTGAAGTGTTCCTTGGCCTGGTCATGTTCATTAATGTGCAAACCACCTTCTGTGGTAAAGGGGTTAAAAACTATTACAGGAAATTAGGAGAGAAGCTGAAAGTCAGGACCTCTAAGGTAGTGTTTTCAGAAATACTGCAGATGCCACAAGCGTCACTAGAATCACAGCGGGAGCTTATGGAGATAAACAAGTGGAAGTGGTGCAGGAAGGGGAGGTTTGGGTTCATGGAGAACTGGGTTGATTTCTCTGTTGGCTACAGGCTCTACAGTAGGGACAGGTTGCACCTCAATGGGGAGGGTGCAGCTGTGCTTGCGGAAAAAATAGTCAAACGGATGGATCTGGGGAGGGGGAGGGAAGTTGTGCAAATAAGAAAATAGATAAGGTAGACAAAGGGAGAGACAGAGAAACTGTCATGGGTGCATCGCCACGAAGATCGTCGCGATTGCACATTGACTTCTCACAGCTGAGCTGCTGTTTCTTTGTGTTTGGTATGAAGAGTTAAATTTATCTGCTCATTTGCTAAGACTAGGTCCAGCCTCGCCGGGCGCTGTTTGGATTATGTTCTAATTAGTTTCCTTTATATCCCCAGTCTGGGTGTTGGATGCCGTGAAAGCATTCAATAAGTTTGCAGACTGGATCGGTTCTGGGAATACTTAAGCTAAGAGCTCCTTAGTTGTTTTTTACTCTTACAGCTTATAGTTTATCTCTGAGACCTAAGGTGTTCCTACTTGGTGAGTGTTGTAGTAAGACTTTAATTTACTTTATTTCTTATCTTCTTGTATGTCTTTCTGTTCATTAACCGTTACACCGGTCCATTCCCTTTGGTGGTTTCAGGGTCCTTCTTAGACTAGAATACAGTTGGCAGGGATTGATAGGAGACAGGGTTTACGCTGGTGGCCTGGACCACTGTACCTTTAACAGTACCTCCAGTTGAGGGATTAGTTAGGACCCAGTTAGGGTCAGCTTAGGACCCCGTCACCCTCTAGCCGGAGACAGCTTATACGGATTCCGTTTTGCCCACTGGACTTTCTGTCAGGTAAATCTATGTATCATATAGCTATGCCATGTTATATAGTAATGTTGCCCTTTGTATAGATTATAGTCATCACATATATATCTAGCATATACAGCGTGACAGAACCCAAAAGAAGGATGGAGCGCCCGACTGGGCCGTGGGGATACTCGGTACCCGGGCCGGTTTCTTAAAGGGGAAGTGTCACGGCAGCAGTGACCCGTTCCATGGCCCTGGGTGTCACATGAAGAATGGGTTAGCAGGGGAAAAATAAAGTTTGTGATATAAGTGTGACGCCACTGGGGGTACTCGGCAAATAGTTGCTAGCTGATGCTGCTTTAGGAGAACCGCTGGGGCTGATGATGATGCAGCAGAGTTTGGTATAGCTCTCCACAGGTAGAGCTTTAGTACCAGGGCACTTAAGTAAGGTAGTGATGATGATGATTGGGGTGCTGGGTGGATGGTGCAGTAAATAAATGTCAGGACACGGCAGGGTGCATTTTCCAATGAATTTACTACAGTTCACTTGTGCACAGATGCCCACTTAGTGCCGTGTCCTCCAGGTGAGGGGTCCAGCAAACTCCCAGGTAGATTGGGATACACCTTTCAGGACTCCCTTTTTGGTGTTTCTCTCTGGGCATGTCAATGTGCTGATTTCCGCATTCCTGCCCAGGCACCTTCACAAAGAGTGTCCCAAGCCAGCAGCCGCGGACCTTGTCGGGCGACGTCCTCTGAGTCCCCTTGTTCCTATATGGCTTCCTTTTCGGCAAATGGATGTGGCTGGGGCATGTACAGCGGCCCCAGATTCCGGCTTGCTAGCTGAGTCTTGTAGTCCTCCACTAGTCTTGGCGGCCGGCTCCCCCACTGTGACCTGGTCCCTCCACTTCTGGATATGGGCCCCAAGGGTGGCTTCCACACTTCCCATGCCCCAAGGACCCTTTCTGTCCTCCCTGGAGCTTCCTTCAGCCTCCCCTCTCAATTCTCTCTCCAGCTTTTCTACTGCACTCCTTCTCCTTCTCCGTCTCCTCACGTTCTGACTCACTCTCTCTGCTCACTCACTCCCGCCTTCTAAGTTACTCCCCTTTTTCCTACATCCACCACCCACTCCCCAACACCCTTTCTTACCCAGCCTAGGATGAGGCCATCCTACCTAAGGGTACATCCAGGTGTCCTGAATGAACTGGTGTATGTTGGGTGTGAGTGTTAGAGTCCCGGGTGGTGTTCCCTCCTTACCTGAGAGTGGGATACCACACCTCTGGATGAGGTGCAGTACGTCTGTGGCAACTGGACCCTCAGAGGTGCCACAAAGACACTGAACATGAATCAGAAGATTAGATGTGGGACAAAATATTATAATATAGAACACCTTTATTTAAACAATGAGTGGCAACACTATCCCGAATGGTCTACTATTCAGCTTTTTAGAATGTACATGTAAATACTTATGTCCCTTAAAAAACTGAGAAAAGTATTCAAGGAGTGATACCTTTATTGGCTAACAAGAGAAATTACATTTGTAAGCTTTCAGGGCTCAGAAGGCCCCTCCATCAGGCTTACTTCACTTGTAATATATTATTAATATTATTATACATTTTTATAGTGCCATTTATTCCTTGGTGCTTTACATGTGAAAAGGGGCAAATATAGACAAGTACAATAAACGTGAGCAATACAAGACACACACAAGAACAGAAGGAGAGAGGACCCTGCCTGCAAGGGCTCACAGTCTACAGGGATGGGTGAAGATACACTAGGAGAGGGTACAGCTGGTCGTGCGGTGGTTCAGTAGACTGAGGATCACTGCAGGTTGTAGGCTTGTCGGAAGAGGTGGGTCTTCAGGTTCTTTTTGAAGGTTTCCATGGTAGGCGCGAGTCTGATGTGTTGGGGTAGAGAGTTCCAGAGTAGGGTGGAGGCATGGGAGAAGTCTTGTATGCGGTTGTGAAAAGAAGAGATAAGAGGGAGTAGAGGAGGAGATCTTGAGAGGATCGAAGGTTGCGTGTGGGTATGTACCGGGAGACCATGTCACAGATGTATGGAGGAGACAGGTTGTGGATGGCTTTGTATGTCATAGTTAGGGTTTTGAACTAGAGCCTCTGGACGATCGGAAGCCAATGAAGGGCTTGGCAGAGAGGAGAGGCTGGGGAATAACTGGGAGACAGAAGGATTAGTCGGGCAGCAGAGTGCAGGATGGATTGGAGTGGTGCCAGAGTGCTAGAGGGGAGGCCAGAGTGTAGGAGGTTGCAGTAGTCGAGACGGGAGATGAAGAGGGCATGCACTAGTGTTTTTGTAGTTTCATGGTCAAGGAATGCACGGATTCGGGAAATATTTTTGAGTTTGAGACGGCAGGTGGAGGCAAGGGTTTGGACATGTGGCTTGAAAGAGAGGGCAGAGTCGAGGATCACCCGAGGCACCGAGCATGCGGGACTGGGGAAAGTGAGCAGCCATTGACATTGATGGATAGGTCTGGTGAGGGGGTAGAGTGAGATGTGGGAAAGATGATGAATTCTCTTTTGTCCATGTTCAGTTTTAGAAAGCGAGCAGAGAAGAAAGCGGAAATAGCAGACAGACATTGTGGGATTTTGGTCAGTAAGGAGGTGAGGTCAGGTCCAGATAGGTAGATCTGCGTGTCATCGGTGTAGAGATGATACTGCAAACCATGGGATTCTATGAGTTATCCCAGGCCGAGGGTGTAGATGGAGAAGAGTAGGGGTCCTAGAACTGAGCCTTGAGGAACACAGGGGGCGAGGTGAGAAGGTGGTGTGGGAGAGGGAGACACTGAATGTTCGGTCTGTTAGATATGATGAGATCCAGGATAGGGCCAAGCCCACAGGCCCAGAGATGAGAGAATCTGGAGCAGGAGGGAGTGGTCCACAGTGTCGAAGGCAGATATAATAGCCTGATATAGCCTGATGAAGGGGCCTTCTGAGCCCTGAAAGATTGCAAATATAATTTCTCTTGTTAGCCAATAAAGGTATCACTCCTTGAATACTTTTGTCAGTTTTTTTTGGGACTTAAGTATTTACATAGATTTTTCTAGCTCTGACGTCACTGATGCTGTGCGGTGTCCCCGGCTGACCTGAACTGAACTGATTAGCCTGGGAAACAATCAATTAAGCTTACCAGCTAATCACTTCCTCTCCTGTCAATCGGGAGAGGAGCTCATTCATTTGGGGGCTTAGCGCTGAGCTGCCAGCATCAGCTGCGCTGCTTGCTGTAAACCTGTTAACCCTTTCTGAAGGATTACCGCTTTGGACGTGACTGAGCGCCTGATAGGTAAGAATATTGTTGTTTTATTATTTTTTTTTATTACAGGAGAACAAGGGAATCAAAGGAATACCAGTAAAATAAAAGATGGTCAAAAACTGTGTGTTTATTTCATTAAAATGATTTTTAATTAAAGTGTGTGTTTTTTTTCTCAATTATTAACCTGGCTTAAAGTCACCATCCAATAGCAAGGTGGCTTTAACCCATTATTAACCCATTAGCCACCGCTACAGGGCAATGGGAATAGATGGGCTAAGTGCCAGAAAGGGCGCATTTAACTATAGATTTGCCTTTTCTGGGGTGGCTGGGGGCAGATGTTAGTAGCCGGGGGGCACAAAATAAATGCACCCTCCCTAGGCTATTATTATCTGCCCCACTCGCTGGCTTTGCCTGTCTGGGGGAGAAAATAGCGCTGGAGCCCACGCATTTTTTTCAACGAATTTACACCTTTAATTAACCCCTAAATGTATGAAATTTTGCACACATACACTCATGTCATTGTTAGTGAAAACCATATATCAAACTACATGAAATGACATGGTTAACTGTATGTAAACCATGTGTCATTTCATGTCGGGTCTGTAATTTTACAAAAGCCGGCAATTGAATTAGCGGCTATTATACTATGTAGAAGTGTATGAACTATAAATATATATATATATATATTTCACAATGACATATATATATATATATATATATAGATATGTATTGTATGTGTATATATCTATTTTTTCTTTTGTGATGTAAAAAACTGCCATTGGGATCCTTTATATGTCGGTTTTGCAAGCCGGCGAGAAAATCTCGCCGTACGGATTCCATACGGAAGCTTTGATGCGAGAAAATCGCATCCTCGCATTGCACACGGATGACATACGGATCACTTTTTAGGGGACTTTTCTGCGTATTACGGCGGTATAATACGGTCCGATTTTTTATCGTTATGTGTGACTCCGGCCTTAGACTGAGGTGAGGGAAGAGAGAGGAATGGAGACAAGGGCTCTGGGAATTGCAGCTGCGTCAGAGCTGATCCCGGAGCGGAGAGCTGATAAAAAGGATGCCAGAGTCCTGGGCTGTGCGGGTGCTGTATGCCCCGACAGCCGAATCGGGAGGGCTGGGGACTGCAGGCTCCCTGACCACACCGAACACCTGGAGGCACAGCAGCAGACCAAGAGCCCAGGGCTGTCAGTAAACAGACAATGCCTGTGATAGGCTCACGCTGTTTACCATACAGGTTAAAGCCAACATGCAGAAGAGGGTCGCAGCTTAGCAACAGGCAGCAGGGACCAGAAAAGAGAGCGTAGCAGGAAGGCCTCTAACCACACCTGGCAGGGTGGATCCCCTGAATGCTTTCAGGCGAGCCAGACTCCTGCTACCATCTGTAAATAGTACCCCGGATTGCATTTTTACTTACCAAGAAATAAAAGGTTAAGAAAACTGCACTTTTCTGTGTCCCTTGCTTATTCTCTGCAACTCAACGTTCACCATCACCTGAGTAGACTGTCATATATGCCCTGGGACCCGCTCTACCCGTGGGGAGCAGTAACATCTCTGCTGTGTCACCATAAGCCACAGTGGACCTGAACCGCAGCCTCGTCCATATATAGCCGAACACCACGGGTGGCATCAGAAACTAATTCCGCTACAAGCTACCCCCACCATCATCTTTGACAATTTTATTGGATGCCCAGGGCTACGAACCGGGTCACTGCTGATGTGACTTCCCCTTGAAGAACTGCCCGGCCCGGTACCGAGTACCCCACAGCCCTGGTGGGGCACTCCAGTACCACATTACAGCCTTATACTGAAGCTAAAGCAGAAAGGACTTGGGGAAGCAATATATATATGGGCAAAAAATTAGCTAAATGACAGGAAACAAAGAGTAATCATAAACAGTACATTCTCTAAATGGAATATAGTCAACAGTGGGCTAATGCATGAATCTGTGCTAGGACAGATTCGTTTTAACCTTTTTATTAATGACCTAGTGGATGGAATTGAGAGCAAAGAATCAGTGTTTGCTGATGACACCAAATTATGTAGGTTACTAATATCTGACCTTGACAGTGCAATCTTGCAAAATTATCTGGATAAGATGTCTGAATTGACAAACACTTGGCAAATGAGGTTTAATATAGAGTAATGCACCTAGGACGGAGTAATGCTATAGCTGCATATAAATTAAATGGGAGTACACTCGGGACTACAGAAAAGGAGAACGACTTGGGTATTCTGGTCACAAGTAAGCTGAGCAGCAGTACTCAACGCCAAGCAGCAGCCACAAAACCAAGCAAGATTTTAGGGTGTATAAAAAGAAAGACTAGTGATGGAAGCATCAGTAATGTTTGCAATTAAATTTTGTATTATATATCCTGACCATGTGAGCACAACCATATAATTATCCATCTATACACTGGCATTTTATGCGATTTGTGGAGTATTATACTTTTGCTTGTTTTACCTGATGCATAATCATTGCGGTGTAAATTATACTACTATTTAGTCATTGCACTAGCATTTTATGTAACTTTGATAGTGGTTTATATTTTTTGCATGGTTTTGTTTATGTAACACTTGGTGCCATCTATGTATAGAAAACTTTATTGCCACCAGCATTTTTGTTCATCCAGTGTTTGCTGTTTTACAGTTTCTGTATGGTCTACCTTATCTCCTTATATTTATTTTTACTTTTTAGTCAATAAAGTTCACTTCTTTGGAGGACTTTTTTTGTGTGACTTTATACAGCAGAACAAAGTGAAGGTTCTGGAGTGGCCATTTTAGTCTCCTGACCTCAATATCATTGAGCCATTCTGGTGAGATGTCAAGCGTGCAGTTCATGCTAGACAGCCCAGAAAATTAAAAGAACTGGAGGCTTTTGCCAAGAAGAGTGAGCAGCTTTACCATCTGAGAAAATAAAGAACCTCATCCACAACTACCACAAAAGACTACAAGCTGTCATTGATGTTAAAGGGGGCAATACACGGTATTAAGAAATGAGGTATGTGACCCTTTGATCAGGGTCATTTGGCTTTCTTCTGGCGAATCGATCATGCAGCCCATTTTTCTTCAAGTGCATCCTTATTGTGCATCTTGAAACAGCCACACCACTAGTTTTCAGAGAGTCCAGTATTTCAGCTAATGTTATTTGTGGGTTTTTCTTTGCATCCTGCACAATTTTCACAGGTCAGAGGTGAGGATGTTACCTTTAGTAGCCATTCAAAGCCATTTGTGTCAATGTTTGTGCATGTTATCAGGCCAAAATCACCAGGGTATGTAAGTTTTTGATCAGGGTCATTTGGATGTTTTGGGTTGTCATTATATATAGTAACATAGTTTTTAAGGTTGAAGGAAGACTTTAAGTCCATCTAGTTCAACCCATATGATTTAAAAAGTCCATCTACAGTCATGGCCAAAAGTTTTGAGAATGACACAAATATTATATTTTCATATGATCTGCTGCCCTCTGGTTTTATGTGTGTGTTTGACAGATGTTTTTATCACACACAAAAATATAATAATTGCAAACATATGAGTAACAAAAGCTTATATTGACAGTTAGAATGAGTTAATGCAGCAAGTCAATATTTGCAGTGTTGACCCTTCTTCTTCAGGACCTCTGCAATTCTCCCTGGCATGCTCTCAATCAACTTCTGGACCAAATCCTGACTGATAGCAGTCCATTCTTGCACAATCAATGCTTTCATTTTGTCAGAATTTTTGGTTTTTGTTTGTCCACCCGTCTCTTGATTGACCACAAGTTCTCAATGGGATTAAGATCTGGGGAGTTTCCAGGCCATGGACCCAAAATCTTATGTTTTGTTCCCTGAGCCATTTAGTTGTCCACCTTTGCTTTATGGCAAGGTGCTCCATCATGCTGGAAAAGGCATTGTTGATCGCCAAATTGCTCTTGGAGGGTTGGGAGAAGTTGCTCTTGGAGGACATTCTGGTACCATTCTTTATTCATGGCTGTGTTTTTAGGCAAGACTGTGAGAGAGCCGATTCTCTTGGCTGAGAAGCAACCCCACACATGAATGGTTTCAGGATGCTTAGCAGTTGGCATGAGACAAGACTGGTGGTAGCGCTCACCTTGTCTTCTCCGAATGAGGCGTTTTCCTGATGTCCCAAACAATCGAAAAGGGGTTTCATCAGAGAAAATAACTTTACCCCAGTCCTCAGCAGTCCACTGCCTGTACCTTTTGCAGAATATCAGTCTGTCCATGATGTTTTTTCTGGAGAGAAGTGGCTTCTTTGCTGCCCTCCTTGAGACCAGGCCTTGCTCCAAGAGTCTCAGCCTCACAGTGCGTGCAGATGCACTCACACCTGCCTGCTGCCATTCCTGAGCAAGCTCTGCACTGCTGGTAGCCGATCCCGCTGCTGAAACACTTTTAAGAGACGGTTCTGGCCCTTGCTGGTCTTTCTTGGGCGCCTTGAAGCCTTTTTGGGAACAATGGAACCTCTCTCCTTGAAGTTCTTGATGATGGATAGATTGTTGACTGAGGTGCAATCTTTCTAGCTGCGATACTCTTCCCTGTTAGGCTATTCTTGTGCATTGCAATGATGACTGCACATGTTTCTTTAGAGATAACCATGGTTAACAGAAGAGAAACAATGATGCCAAGCACCAGCCTCCTTTTAAAGTGTCCAGTGGTGTCATTCTTACTTAATCATGACAGATTAATCTCCAGCCATGTCCTCATCAACACCCACACCTGTGTTAATGGAGCAATCACTGAAAAGAGATTAGCTGGTCCTTTTAAGGCAGGGCTGCAATGATGTTGAAATGTGTTTTGGGGGATAAAGTTAATTTTCTAGCCAAATATTGACTTTGCAAGTAATTGCTGTTAAGCTGATCACTCTTTATAACATTCTGGAGTATATGAAAATTGCCATTAGAAAAAGTAAAGCAGTAGACTTTGTAAAAATTAATATTTGTGTCATTCTCAAAACTTTTGGCCATGACTGTAGTTCAACCCATATATGATTTAAAAAAAAAAACACAGCAGTTTGACAATAAATGGCTTCACCCAACTGCTAACCATGAGTGGAGAAAAAGTGTTGGTGTTATCATTCTTATTCTTTGAAAAAAGGCCAAGAAAGCAAAAATTTTGCCAGGGTATGTAAACTTTTGAGCACAACTGTATATGTGTGGTTAGTACAAGGGACAGATGGGGGCTGGAGTAAGCGCAGCATGATGGAAGCCTGTTATGTTTCGGTAGCTGAGGAGTGCAGGCAAAAAAGGCAATACACCAGAGCAGTTGGAATCTATGGGATTGCAGTACCCTGACTAACCACCACAACTAGAGGCAGCCGTGGAGCGTTCCTACGTTGGTCCTAGACGCCTCGTCACAGCCTGAGAAACTAACTACACCTAAAGATAGAAATAGGAAAGCTATCTGCCCCGGAGCAGAACCCCAAAGATAATAGAAAGCCCCCAAACATGTAATGGCGGTTAGACAAGAGAAATACTGACACAGAAAGAAAATAGTATGAGCAAACGCTGGGGCCCAAACTATCTAAATAGAAAAGGACAGGAAGGGTACTTACTGCAATCCCAGAAAACCCTGAAAAACACCAACTCTACTAATTTCAAAATCACCTGAGATCACACGACCTCTACCACCTAAATTAGCTCTCTGGTGTAACAAAATCAAAACAGCAGCCACTGAAAAAACTGGAAAAAGCAAAAGAACAAAACTCAGTGGCTGAACTAAACTGAGAAGGCAGAAGCCCCCAGGGGACCCAGAAGGCCCCCAAAGAAGTGCAGGACAAAATGCAAAAATATAGCAACAACACAAAAGAAGAAAAATTCTTATCTGGTAGCAGGAGATGCAGACACGACACAGCAGGCTACAAGGGAAACTGGAATGAAGGATTCAGACCAGAACAATTGATCACCGGCAACCCTGATGGGAAAATGACTCCCTTATATAAGACCAGTCAGTAACACCTGATTCCCAGTCCTCACAATCTTCACTAGTACCGCTTGTAACCACCAGAGGGAGCCTCTGCTCAGAACTCATCTCAAACCCATTCACAACAGTACCCCCCCCTTGAGGAGGGGTCACCGAACCCTCATTTGAGCAACCAGGTCGGTCAGGATGAGTTCTATGATACGCACGGATAAGTCTCCTAGCATGGATGTCCGAAGCAAACACCCAAGAATTGTCTTCCTGACCATAACCTCTCCATTTAACCAAATACTGGAGTCTTCGTCTAGAAAAACGAGAATCCAATATTTTCTCAACCACATACTCCAGATTGCCCTCAACCAAAACAGGGTCAGGAGGCACAGTAGCAGGAACCACTGGCTCAACAAACCTCTTCAACAAGGACTTGTGGAACACGTTATGGATCTTAAATGTCCCTGGAAGAAGCAAACGAAAAGAAACAGGATTAATAATCACCATGATCTTATAAGGTCCAATGAACCTAGGCTTAAATTTAGGAGATGCTACTCTCATAGGAATATTCTTTGAGGACAACCAGACCAAGTCCCCCACTTTAAACCGAGGACCATCAGTCCTATGCCGGTTAGCAAACCGCTGGGCCTTCTCCTGAGAGAGGGACAACCTCTCCACTACCTGGTCCCAAATCTGTTGCATACGCTCAACAACAGAGTCAACACCTGGACAGACAGAAGCTTCCGTCTGTCCTGAAGAAAATCGAGGGTGAAAACCAGAATTACAGAAAAACGGAGACATCAAAGTGGCAGAGCTAGCCCTATTATTAAGAGCAAACTCAGCCAAAGGCAAAAAAGAGACCCAGTCATCCTGATCAGCAGACACAAAGCATCTTAGATAAGTCTCTAATGTCTGGTTTGTTCTCTCAGTTTGACCATTGGTCTGAGGATGAAATGCCGAGGAGAAAGACAATTGAACACCCAGTTTAGAACAAAAAGTCCTCCAAAATCTGGAAACAAACTGGACTCCTCTGTCAGACACAATGTTCTCAGGAATGCCGTGTAAACGAACCACGTGCTGAAGAAACAACGGCACCAATTCAGAGGAGGAAGGCAACTTAGGTAATGGCACAAGATGTATCATTTTGGAAAACCTATCACAAATTACCCAGATGGTGGTCATTCTCTGAGAAACAGGAAGATCGGAAATGAAATCCATAGAGATATGGGTCCATGGTCTCTTGGGCACAGGCAATGGCATCAACAAACCACTAGAGCGAGAGCAAGGCTTGGAGCGAGAGCAAGTCCCGCAGGACTGCACAAATTCCCTGACATCGCGAGACAAGGTAGGCCACCAAAAGGACCGACTAACCAAGTCTCTGGTACCAAAAATTCCGGGATGCCCAGCCAATGCGGAACAATGAATCTCAGACATCACACTCTTTTTCCATTGGTCCGGGACAAACAATTTTCCAACAGGGCAGCGCTCGGGCCTATCCTCCTGACACCCTCCAGAGCAAGTCTCAAATTGGGGAGATGGCGGAAAGAACTACACCCTCTTTCAAAATAACAGAAGGATCAGATAACTCAGGAGAGTCCGCAAGGAAACTCCTCGAGAGGGCATCCGCCTTAACATTCTTAGTGCCAGGAAGAAAGGAAACCACAAAATTAAAACGTGTGAAAAACAAGGCCCACCTGGCCTGTCTAGGATTGAGTCGCTTGGCAGATTCCAGATAGACCAGATTCTTATGGTCCGTAAGGACCACCACCTGATGTTTGGCTCCCTCCAGCCAATGTCTCCACTCTTCAAAAGCCCACTTCATGGCCAATAACTCCCGATTACCCACGTCATAATTACGTTCAGTAGGAGAAAATTTTCGAGAGAAAAAGGCACAAGGGTTACTTTTAGAGGTCTCTGGATCTTTTTGGGACAAAACGGCACCTGCCCCAATTTCAGAGGCATCAACCTCCACCTGAAATGGCAGAGAAACATCAGGCTGCCGTAGAACAGGAGCAGAAGTGAATCTCTGCTTAAGTTCCTGAAATGCAGAGACTGCCTCAGGAGGCCAATTCACCACATCAGAACCCTTTCTGGTCAAATCAGTTAATGGTTTAACAATAACCGAGAAATTACCAATAAATTTACGATAAAAATTGGCAAAACCCAAAAATCTCTGAAGAGCCTTTAATGAAGTAGGTTGGACCCAATCACAGATGGCCTGAACCTTGACCGGGTCCATTTCAATAACAGATGGGGACAAAATGAATCCCAGAAATGAGATCTTCTGTACGCCAAAAAGACACTTTGATCCCTTCACATACAGAGCATTATCCCTCAAAATCTGGAACACAGTCCGAACATGTTTCACATGAGAGTCCCAGTCATTAGAAAAAATCAAGATATCATCCAAATAAACAATCAGAAATTTGTCCACAAAATCCCTGAAAATGTCATTCATGAAGGACTGGAAGACGGAAGGGGCATTAGTGAGCCCAAAGGGCATCACTAGGTACTCAAAATGCCCTTCAGGGGTATTGAATGCCGTCTTCCATTCATCCCCGTGCTTAATGCGAATAAGGTTATACGCCCCCTGAGGTCAAGCTTGGTAAACCAAGTAGCGTTTTTCACCCTGGAAAACAGGTCAGAAATCAAGGGTAACGGGTATTGATATTTCACAGTAATATTGTTCAAGAGACGATAATCAATACACGGCCTTAATGAACCATCTTTTTTGGCCACAAAGAAAAAACCGGCACCTAAGGGTGAAGAGGATGGTCTGATATGACCCTTCTCCAATGATTCCTTGATATAAGACCGCATAGCGTCATGTTCAGGTACAGACAAGTTAAAAAGGCGACCTTTAGGGAATTTACTACCCGGCACTAATTCAATAGCGCAGTCATAGCTCCTATGGGGAGGTAAGGATGCAGATTTACTTTCGCTAAACACATCAGAAAAATCAAACAAAAAGTCAGGAACATCCTGAGCTTGGGGGAGGCAGAAAAAACAGGAGTGTTGGTATTAACACATTGGCAGCCCCAACTGGTTACAGACACAGATTTCCAATCCAAAACAGGATTATGAGACTGTAACCAAGGGAAACCCAGCACGATAATGTCATGCAGATTATATAGAACCAAAAATTTGCAGCACTCCTGGTGATCAGGTTCAACCCTCATTATCACCTGAGTAGAAAACTGGGGTTTATTCTCAGCCAAAGGGGTAGAATCGATCCCCAGTAGGGGAATAGACTTCTGTAGGGTATCAAGGGAAACCCACAACGTTTAGCAAAATCATAATCCATCAGGTTAATAGCTGCTCCAGAATCAACGAAAGCCTGAGCAGAAAATGAGGACAGAGAGCATATCAGAGTGACAGTTAATAAAAACTTAGTCTGAACACTACCCAAGACAACTGAGCGTGCAAAACGTCTTCCCCGCTTAGGGCAGACTGAAATAGCATGAGAGGCATCACCACAGTAGAAACATAACCTATTGCGCTTTCGAAACTCATGACGCTGTGCCCCAGACACCACTCCATCACACTGCATGGGCTCAGAAGCTGGCTCACAAGGCAACACCACTCCACGCATACTTCTCCGCTCACGCAAACGTCTGTCAATTTGAATCGCTAATGACATAGAATCATTGAGACCAGAGGGGACAGGGAATCCCACCATAACATCCTTTACATTATCTGACAGACCCTTCCGGAAAAGGGCTGCCAAAGCGTCGTCATTCCATTTGGTCAGGACTGCCCACCTACGGAATCTCTGACAGTATAACTCAGCGTCATCAAGCCCCTGATTTAATGCCAACAAGGCTTTTTCAGCTTGATCAGTGACATTAGGCTCATCGTACAATAACCCCAAAGCCTGAAAAAACGCATCAACATCACTCAAAACAGGATCCCCAGGTATCAGGGAAAAAGCCCAATCCTGAGGATCGCCGCGCAGGAGAGAGATGATAATTTGAACCTGCTGCGCTGCGTTTCCTGAGGACTTAGATTTTAAGGCAAAAAAACAATTTACAATTATTTTTGAAATTCTGAAACTTAGCTCGATCCCCTAAAAACAAATCTGGCATGGGGATCCTAGGTTCCACAACAGGCAACCCAGCAAGATAGATAGCAATACTCGAACCTCAGTGGCAAGCTGATCCACACGGCCAGACAACTGTGCAAACTCCATTGGGAGAAAAGATCCTCCCCAGCACCCAGAGATACAGAGGGAAAAAAAAAAAAAAATGCAACAAACAGAAAAATATCTCTGACAACTCTGACAACCTTTTTTCTATCACAATATTTTTTCCCTTCTGTGAGTACCATACAATTTTTAATTTTTAGGCCGGTGATACTGTTATGTTTCGGTAGCTGAGGAGTGCAGGCAAAAAAGGCAATACACCAGAGCAGTTGGAATCTATGGGATTGCAGTACCCTGACTAACCACCACAACTAGAGGCAGCCGTGGAGCGTTCCTACGTTGGTCCTAGACGCCTCGTCACAGCCTGAGAAACTAACTACACCTAAAGATAGAAATAGGAAAGCTATCTGCCCCGGAGCAGAACCCCAAAGATAATAGAAAGCCCCCAAACATGTAATGGCGGTTAGACAAGAGGAAATACTGACACAGAAAGAAAATAGAATGAGCAAACGCTGGGGTCCAAACTATCTAAATAGAAAAGGACAGGAAGGGTACTTACTGCAATCCCAGAAAACCCTGAAAAACACCAACTCTACTAATTTCAAAATCACCTGAGATCACACGACCTCTACCACCTAAATTAGCTCTCTGGTGTAACAAAATCAAAACAGCAGCCACTGAAAAAAACTGGAAAAAGCAAAAGAACAAAACTCAGTGGCTGAACTAAACTGAGAAGGCAGAAGCCCCCGGAGGGGACCCAGAAGGCCCCCAAAGAAGTGCAGGACAAAATGCAAAAATATAGCAACAACACAAAAGAAGAAAAATTCTTATCTGGTAGCAGGAGATGCAGACACGACACAGCAGGCTACAAGGGAAACTGGAATGAAGGATTCAGACCAGAACAATTGATCACCGGCAACCCTGATGGGAAAATGACTCCCTTATATAAGACCAGTCAGTAACACCTGATTCCCAGTCCTCACAATCTTCACTAGTACCGCTTGTAACCACCAGAGGGAGCCTCTGCTCAGAACTCATCTCAAACCCATTCACAACAGAAGCCCCCCATGATTGCGATAGGTGGGAGTTTTTTGACGGACGGGGGCTCCGTTCAAATTAATTGGTGGAAAGGGGGAGTGTTTGGAGAGGAGTTGGTGTGGGGGAGGTGGGGACTGTGGAAAGTGTGGGAAAACCGCCATTCCTTCTTTGGTACAGGAGCTGACAGTCCCACCCACCCTCCCTTTATATGGTGGTATGTGGGCCAGGTAACGAGCGATCAAAGAGCGATGTATTTTGTAATTATGATTTTGTATTATGTCTTTCTCGTCACAGTGGCTGGGGGGCGGGGGGTGGGGGGTCTTGGAGTTGATGAGGATTGTTCGGGGAAGGAATTGAGGTAAAATTCCTGGCAGTTTAAAATGGAATGGGGTTTGTCTGGCTTTGGGTATGGGCTCTGGACGGGGTTTTCCCCGGGAGCTCTGGTGGATATTCTTCCCAGAACAGGATGTACGGTGCTCTCGAGCTGGTGATGGACGGCTGAGGGTAACATGGTGGGCGAGTTTTCATTGCTTATTGCAAATGTGTTTAAGCCAGATCTTTTAACTCCAAGAACCTCCCCCTCATAAAAATTACATTCATATTGTATGTTATTATTTATTGTTAGATGTTGTTTGTTAATAAAATATGGCCGCTGTGGCCAAAAATATCCAAAGAAATTAAGTTGTTGCGTGTTTATTTAATGGGTGGGGGAGCATTAGTTTGAGTGGTGGTGGGGGATTTTTTCCGTTTGGATTCGGCCCGGCTAGGCGGCGAGAGAAAAAACCGTGCTCGCCATAGGCGGTTATGACTTATTCCTTCCAAGGACTATGCTTGGGACCAGACGTCACTCATTACGAGTGGAAAAAACGCGATTCCAACAGCTAAACAGGAAATGGTTCTTTATTGTTAGAGCAGTCAGGATGTGGAATGCCCTACCACAAGAGGTAGTAATGGCAGACACTATAACAGCTTTTAAAAAAGGGCTGGATGATTTGTTCAATACACATAACATGGCAGGATATAGTTAATTTAGTGACAAAATGTACAAATGGTGGAGAAAGATTAAACTTGATGGACCTAGGATTTTTAACAGTAGGAGTGGGGGGGTGGGATCTGGTGTTTTGCTACCTGACACTCTGTGCAGTTCCTGGACTGTGTTTTAATGAAAATTACCACTGTCTTGGACACTTTGTTTCCAGGATCCATACCGAGAAGGACAGGTGCTCTAAAAGATGACAACTCATTGGGCTTTATCCTCTACACTTGCCTGTAAATACTGTAAATATTGCCATTCACCAAGTAAAAGTTTGGTTGTTTTTATGAACCTCATGTCTCCTGGACTGATTGCTACCCTGGTTCCAAAAGAGGGATTCCGGAGTCAGAAGAGGCCTGCTGCCCTCAAGTAAGTGAATGCACTTCATACAGCAGCACACCGGGATTGTGGCATGAATAGTTTGTAGGATGCTAAAACGAGTTGGGACTGAAGCTTACAGCACTCTTCATTATATGGTGTGGTCATCTTACCCCTGATGAACCCCCGTTATTCCTATGGGGGGTAAACGCGTCGGGCATTGCTTGGGCATTGCTATGATCTTTTAGTACCTGATTATGGCCGTCTGGGATTCCCTGGATTGAAACATCGGCATTTTGAGATGAGCAATCTTTTTCTCTGAGATTGCACCATGCACTTTATATAAAAGATATGACCTGTATATATTCTGGGTGGTATTGGTCCCACTGTATGATTAGCTAAGCTACGATATTTGCTATGGTCATATAGTTACATCATTGCATAGTGCACTTTATATATCATCAGGTGATTGTTTCATTATTACTAATTCCTGTACACATTGTATCTGAGCAAATGGATGATTATTAGCTCTATATATATTATTGTATGTTTTTCAGTGAGTGATATGATTAACATGCTTTCGTTTTTTTGGGTCCAATTGTTGGACTTTGAGTAGCTAATATATGTGCTGCAATTATAGGGCTACATTGTTATATGGCATAGTGCACTTTATATATCGATTATGAAGTGACCAATTCATTATCATTACCGTGTGTACATATCTTACTGGAGCAAAAAATGAATATAAGCTCTATATACTGTACTACCTTGGTTAAAGGAATTATTTATATGGGGATCCCATTTCATTGTATATTATTGGGACAAAAAAGATTTTTTTCTACACCCACTTATATTTATTGTCGTTATTATTGATTATGGGACTATTTTGGATACTTATTATTATTTTTCTTCGTGATGGTTATTTGGGTGTTTTTGGACAACTTCCTTTTCTGTCTCTATTATAGGGACATTTAGGGACCCTAGGGTTAGCCGCCGAGTAACTTAGGGTGCCAACCTCCACTGTCAGGCAGGGCCCTCCTTTAGGGAACACCTAGGGTTCTTTAGTACTTCCGCATTATAGGGAGTAATAGGGATTATAAGGTAAGCCGCCGAGGTGTGGGGGCACCAACTGTAGAAAAGTAGGGTGCCAACCTATACTGTTAGGCAGGGCTCATTGTAGTTACTCTGCAAGGTCAATTAGGCACATAAATTTGATGGTTTTTTATTGTTGTCCTTTTTGAACAATTTTTAACTTTATCTATTAAAAGTTATATTTTAAGGATCCAAGGTTTGCTTTTGGTTTTCTGGACTAAAGCTTACCCAAGACTACCATCTTACATTTGGTGCAGCCGGCAGATGCGAGTACCTTAACACAAAGAAATCGGGAAAGATATAGCTCATAGCGCAGATGAAGAAGCGCCAGAATACATGCAGCCCAAGATGGCGGCATGAAGAATGGATTCCAAAATTGCAATGACAGAAGGAAGAGAAGAAGAAACGCTGTCTATGATGTGTGTGGATGGCCCCTGAGAGTGCGAAAATGTGTTCAGCTCCCATGAATGATGGCCCGAAGAAGGATGGTTTCAGCAGCCAGAGTTCAGCACGAATGGGAGGTATGTTCCCGAACAGGGTGCATTGCAGTGTGAGGCGCGGTAGACTGAGTGGAAGATTGCGATGGAAGGGGGCACGACTGAAGGCAGAGCCAACAAGAGTGAAGCATGATGCGGCGGTGGCATCAGAAGTTCAGCTTCGAAGAGGCAGAGTCAGATGTGCAAGAAGTGCATCATTGGGAAGTGGATGGCGCCATTTTCCGTGTTACACTTGTTTAGTGAGTTGTGCAGCAGCAAGTCCCTGTAGAGATGGCACAAAATGAGAAGAACCCCAGTGAGCTCTACGGCTGTCTGGAAGACTTGAATGGGGAGGAGATTCCAGAGATTATCACCCCGGGGCAGCAGCAGGAAGCTACCGGACGATGGGCAAGGATTAGGATATGGCATTGACACAGCCAGTTGTTTGTCCAGTGGTCAACCATGCCACAGCTTGACATGGGTCTCCTGATACATGAACTGCGGGAGCTCTGCTAGAGCCAGATATCTGAAGGAAAGTCTCCTACTGCTGAGAAAGAAAACCCACCCGGAGTAGTGGAGTGTCCCAGTGTGGCTGAGCCCCACTCCGGTCCCAATCATGGAGGTCGCTCGCTGCAGTGGGGATGAGAGCGCATGGGCCCAAGAGAGAGGGGCCAAAGGTAAGACTGGCTAACCGGAGACCGGAGAGCCCTCTACATAAATTGGAGGAACATAGAGCAGATATCCTTAGTACTCCGCCGACTGATAGCCCCCCTGAATTCACCGCGGTGTCTAAAATTACAGTTGCTAGAGATGGACTTGCAGGAAGAGGACCGACCAGTACCTGAGGGAGTGGCTAGAGGTGTCCAACAGTGCCCAATGGGGGACAACAGAACAAGCCCTAACATGGGGACTGGCCACTGCATTTAACATCTGTAAGGGATTCGGGTTCCTGGAAGAGGAATGGACAGGGCACAAAGTGTATGTGAGTCTCGATGTGGTCAAGTTCAAGTATCTGCCTTCCAGACTCTATAATTTACATCCGGGCGAGGTAGTTGAGTTTGGGAAGTGTGAAGCAGGAAAAGGTTTGTGTGTGGTTGGTGCATCCCTACACTTATGAGGACATCCTGTAAAGGGATCTGAAAGTCCTTGAGTGAAGGACCCACAGAGAGGTCCACCAAGTGGGAGCTGGAAAATCCCCACAGAAATGGTGCATGTGCCTTGTACCAGAAATCCTAGTGAGGGGAAGGTAACCCCGAAGGGTCCCAGAAGAGCTGGAGGGTGCTGGTCAAAACCCTTGACGGGCTATGGACCGACTGAATCTCTTAGGTGGCGATGTTCAGCTTACTGGACACTTGAGCTGGAGTTGCGGCCCTCACGGTGTCTGGGTCACTGGAGAATATCAAGGCCACAACAGGGAAGATGGTGTCACCAGCTATGGTACTACTCAGGTCGATTGTGGGAGCGTTATGACAGGAGAGGAGGATGAATAAGTTCCCAGACCAGCCCTGGAAATGGAGGAGACTACCATTCCCCACTGCCTGGGCTGCCTGCATGGAAGAGAGGAGGAAGGCCCAGAAAAGGCCTTGAAGGGAGGAGTAACTCAGGACTCAACATTCACTGCTTCCTGAATCTTGAAGTTTCACAGGGAGCTGCCTCAGACTGGTCTGGAGAGGCATTTATAGTAAATTCCCTGCTGGGGCCTTACTGCCCCATCATAACAGAGGACTGTTCCTGAACTTTTAATTGAACGTTGCTGATGTTGACCAAAGGAAGTTTTAAGGATTGCTTCCTGCTTTCCATATGGGGCCAAAAAGGCCTGACGCAATCCAGTTTGTTTGTCAAAAGTGTTTGTTTGTTTATTTTTTTATTTTGTTGCACCAAATGCACCTTTTTCTGCTGGAATAGCAGTTGCTCATACTTTTTCAGGGCTTGATATCCTCAATAAGGGAAACTGTGCGTTTCCTGGACTGTATTTCAAAGAAAACTACAAATGTATGAGTCTGCAAGCTGTGTTGATAAAAATTAACTTGGACACTTTGTTTCCAGAGTTCTTACCAAGAAGGACTGGTGCTACTAAAAGTTTTATGGTTATGGACTGTCACGCTTGCTGTTCTGAGGCCCTTAACTGATAAGGACTGGAGCTACACAAGGAAGACAATGTCGGGACCAACCTTTAGTCTGTTGTTTTATAGACTATTATAATGTCTTACCTCTGCACTAATTCTTCTTGTAAGGTCTGACATGGTCGGGAACGACCATAATTAAAGTGTGGGGGAATGTAGGAGTGGTGGAGTTGATAGTTTGCTCCCTGACACTCTAAACGGGTTCAAGGTATTTGATGTTCATGTATGTTGTAAAAGGATAACACTCACTGTGGCTGCTTACACGGGGTTAACTGTAATGGCCGGCCCAGTTTGGGAGGGGGAACAGAGAGTTAGTGTCAAAGACAGGAAGTGACAGAATCAGTGAGTGCTGAGTAGTAACAAGTGACAGGCCCAGGACAGGGGCTGCTAGGGAAAGCGTGAACCCAGAACTTCAAGGCAGTGGATTGACAGAGAACACTTCCGCATGAGTCCCCTTTGCAGGCCTAGGCTAAAAAAGAAGAAAAAGAAACCACCAAAAATACTGCACACCACCAATATAATATAGTAGAATAGAAAAAGGACTTTATTGACAAAAACACATTAAAAACATTAAAACACAATGGAAAGCTCCCCGCATGTAAACTGCTCAATGGTAAGTATCAACACAGACAATTATGTGAAATCACACTCCTCCAATGAATATATACACATAAGGTGGCTCATGAACGATAGCAAGGCAATATAACAAATACAAATGTAGTCCACAAGTCTAGATATAACATGTATATCCAAATGGTATATTGCAAAAGACACAGACAATTCACCTAGATAATATCAATAAATACTTGTAGTAAGCTGATAATATATACACCCTACCGGGACATGTACTGTCACAACAAGTCTGTGTAAAGAAACCTGAGGACAAAAAGCAATTGGATCCAGAAAATCAGCAAAGTCCGCAATATTAACTCCAAAGTGGAGACAATAATGGAACAAGTAACGAAGGATCAACAATGAAAGAAATCCCTCAGGACAATGAATCCAAAGTCTGCAATATATGTGGCTCAAATAGCCAAGATACAAGAGCTTACATGTCCACCAGATAAGAGATAATGATAGGAGTCCCCAAGAGCAGGATAACAGAGGCGGAGGAGTCTCGACGCGTATCGCCGTCACCCGGACGGCTTCATCAGGGGAAGGTTGCAACCTTATGCCAATGTAGTCCCTTAAGTACCTGTTCTGATGAGAGGCATAATAGCCACATGTGTGCGGGCGTTCAGGGTGGGACAGGAAGCAGCTGACAGGTAAAATGCAAACATCTCTGCCTAATACACTCAACTGCGCAGGCGTCGATCAATGAGAGCGACGATGCACATTGAGAATAAAAGAGCGCATGCGCACCTCCCGGGAGTGTTTAAAGGGAAAGATACTATATGAATGCAGTACTAATAAGATACAATCTGACACCTGAGCAAATATAGAGGAAGAAGATAGCAAACATATGAATACACACCTGATGCTGACCCAACATGATTTAGGACCTAAATATAGCAAACATTTTGTAATAGTATGAATATGGGGACAAAAGCATCATAACAATTAAAGGCACCATAACATATACATGGGTACATGGGTACAATAATGGAATATTTAGTGCCGAAACAAATATGTGCGATCCACATAAAATACAAGTGTACAAATAATAAAAAAAAATAATTAAATTATATATATAAATAAAGAGTACAAAATACAAAGAAGTGTAAATGAATTAAATGAAATTGAAATAAAATAAATATATTGAGAAAGAGAAAAAAAAATTTACGAAGCAAATACAGACACATATAACACAATTGTATCCAGGTGAAACATGTGTCGACTCATGCCGTCCCACAAATAAGAAATAAAGAATTCTCCAGGAACATCATGATGAACATCCACAAAGTCCATATAACTATTTGTCTTTTGATCCCATCATCACGTGACGAAGAAGTGGTCATAATCCAAAGATGGAGAGGACACTTTGTCATGGTAACTCCATAAGTAATCAGAAAATTGCCGCAATCATGATATTAACACATCTTCCAGCTGGAAGAATAATAAGTGGACCATCAGAACTGGAAAAAGAATCATAATAAACAAATTAAGAAGAATGATAATATTAACCCGTCACCCCAAGAAACCTGTAAAAAGGAGATCTTCATTGATGCCAGACGGTGTAGTAGCATGCAATGCAAAAAATCCATTTAGCCTCAACTTGCAAGAGTTTCCTATCCAACGAACCACCCCTAATGGAGCTGCTAAGATGTTCCAGGCCCACAATACTAGAACCACCATATTTGCCCTCATGATTAGACAAAAAATGTGACGCTACTCAGAAATAGATCACGTATTTCACCACCTTTCTCCATTGTTCCTGCAGTGAGGATATTTTTTTTTCTCTCTCAATATATTGATTTTATTTCAATTTCATTTAATTAATTTACATTTCTTTGTGTTTTGTACTCTTTATTTATATATATAATTTATTTATTTATTTTTTCTCAATATATTTATTTTATTTCAATTCCATTTAATTCATTTACATTTCTTTGTATTTTGTACTCTTTATTTATATATATATATATATATATATATATATATATATATATATATAATTAAATTTTTTTTTTTTCTTATTATTTGTACAGCCACAATTCAGGACCTGAATTAACAGTCTCATAAACATATGTGATGCTGTTAGATTAAGCCAGAACATTCTTGGTTGTCATTTGTTTAAATTATTCCTTATATAATTTTTAAATTATCTGGATTAACTTTTGTTGTTACCACTGAGATGACACATCTGTTACTTCACCATTCAGTGGATGTAGGGGAGTGGGCCCCCGCTGTGTGCCCAGGCCGGAACCAAGGGGGCTGTCACATAAGTTCCCAGGGAGAAGGTGTCCGGGTGAAGGAACTGGAGGGGGAGGCAGAGATTTATCTGGAAGGTGTGGGGGCAGGGCCAAGATAAAAGGAGCACAGGAGTTCAGCAGAGGGGAGTTGCCACGGAGACAGACTAGAGGGAGAGCGAGAGAGAGATGCAGGAGAGGCAAGACGCAGAGACTGTATAGGAGAAAGCGGGACCTCGCTGACAAGGATGGTAGAGGCAGGAGAGTTCTGTCAGCTGCGGCCATCACTGCCACACTCGAGCCCTCGGTTGCGGCCTGATCACCCACAGCCGTGACAGCCATTGTCTCACCTGAGCCCATGGTAGCAGCCTACTTACCCACAGCCGCGACCGCCACTGTCTCACCAGAGCCCACGGCTGCGGTCTGTGTCCCATTTTCTGTGATCGCTAGGTTCCCGTTCCATTCTGCAGTTGCGGTCTACCCGACAGCTGCCTCTTGAAGGGAGTACTCTACGCCGGAGGATTTCCTCAGGGCCTGTTGTGCCCCATCTGCGCCTGAGCGTGGGAACGCTCGAGGCTTATGTCAGCTCCTCATTGGCTGGGCCCAGCGGCTGCGACAACAGCCAAACGACAACGGGATCTCAACCCCACAGAACGTCTGAGAAGCTAAGTGACACTCTGTTATCGTTGTTTTATTACCTGAGGGCATTGGGACGGACATATCACGGCCCTATAGGCCCTGACTTTCGTCGAGTATTCGTCAGTTCTCTATATTGTGTTTGTGTACGGTTTCCCTGTGTGGAGAACCAGTTTTCTGCCTGTTTTACATACAAAAACTCCCCTTATAAATTTATAGTTAAAGCTTGCCCAGTCTCCGACTCGTCACAGCATCCTGTGTACCTGCGAGTACAACATTTGGCGTAGTCGGCAGGATGCAGTTTCTGAGCGCGAGCGGGGAAGCCGCGGATCAGGGGGGTGATAGTGGCCCTCGGGCCAGTCTGTCATTAGGGGCCATGCTGAACACCTTGCCCCAAGTTCACCGGCAGTAATACCATGCTGTGGAGCTGGACAGAGTGCATGCCGGGGTTGTTCAGGATGCACCCGCTGACCCCTAATCTGGAGGCAGAGGTGGCCATCATGGCATTGGAGGGAGAGGCCCGGGACTCTGATGTTAAGGCCCCCGGGGCAGCTGAATACTTTTGTCTGGGTATTGCAGATTTTGGAAGAAACCCACGGGGACCCAACTGATGTGGGGGAAATGAGAACCCGACTGTTCAGCCGCATGCAGGGAGAGGGGGAGACGGTCACTCAGTATATGAATGTGCTGCAGGAACTCTATATGGCCATCGAGCGAAAGGACGGGGTAGGCGTGGGGCCCCTTGACATTACCCTGCGAGACCTCTTGGTGACTGGAATGCGCGACCCCCTGACTAAACAAGCCTTGCGAGAACAGATATGGGTAGACCCACGTTTGACCTTCTCTGGGGTAGTGACTGAGACCCGCGTGCCAGAGCAGGAGCAAAAGGTGACAGCCCCCGTGGGGAAGGCCCAGAGCATTGAAGCCTCCCTGAATGCCATCAGTGAGTCCACATGGGTGGGGGAAATGTGACAGGAGCTGGAGAATATCAGAGGTGAACTAGCTGAAGTGAAAAGAAAGGCCGGAGCTAGAGGCGACCTACCAGGGCCGAACATGTCAACTTGGAGGCTCTGTAACGCTCAGGGTGGTCGGCCTCAACGGCCCGCTGCTTGTTTTAACTGTGGAGAGATGGGCCACTTCGCCCGGGAGTGCCCTTGGCGAGGAAGGAACTCACCCAGGCGGCCGTTAAACTAGAGGACTCTGAGCCGGGGGGACGCCGCTCGGAGCCAGAACGCACCTCACGGGGTGGTGGAAGTCCCGAGGACCTGGTCGTGAAGTGTCCGCTGGTTTGGGCCGTGCCGTGCCGTGCGCTGCATGGTAGACACGGGGTCACAAGTGACCACTATGCCTGAGACTTACTTCCGGCAACATTTTTCAGAAGCCACAAGACCCCAATGGGTGTCCGTGATAAAGCTGGTGGCTACCAATCAGCTGCCTATTCCCGTCGCTGGAGTAGCATGGATGCAAATCTCGATGTGCGGCAAGCCATTGGGCCGGCGAGGCGTGGTCCTGACTCAGAGAGGCGAGATTGATGGATATGTCGTCACCTTAGGCATGAATGTGTTAAAAGAATTTGGCAGTCTCCTTCTCCATGAACCTGCCCAAGAGACATTAAAACAATGGGGCCCCCGCACTTCACAGGGACAGGTCTTTCAGCAGTTGGTGCGGGGTGCGCGAGTCCAGGAGGTTTGCCAGGAGGGAGAGGTACTGGGGAGAGTGACTGCGCCTGCGACTCCTCAGCTCGCGCTGCCGCCAAGACAGACAGTTGTTGTGCTGCCGGTCCGGGCCCATGTACCGCTGGAAGGAGTAGAGGTGCAGGTGGTGCCATGTTTCCTCGAGCATCTACCCTCCGGACTCCTTGTGGCTCGCGCCCTGGCTACTGTACGAAAGGGGACCGTCCTTGTGCGGTGTGTCAATCTGGAGAACCAGGACCTACTACTGAAGCCCCGCATGGAAATGGCAAAAGTAGTAAAACCATTGGAAGAGGTACTCCCGCCCCCGGCGTTGCAGATGGGGTGAATCCAAAGGATCCCTGGGCAGTAACTGTACATGCCGTCTGGACCGCAGAGCCCCTGCCTGAGCATGCGGGGCGTGCTGTCTTGGAGAAAATGCGAGCTGAACTCTCTGACCTCAACCCGGCCCAAATACACCAGGTGGAAGCTCTCTTGGGCCATTACCAAAAGGTGTTCGTCAGTCATGAGGATGATTTTGGGTGCACCACAGCCATTACACACGGCATTCCCACTGAAGGGGTGGCCCCCATCAAGGAGCGATATCCGCATATTACACCGCAGTTGTACCAAGAAGTGAAACCGCTGTTGAATCAAATGCTGCAAAAGGGGGTCATCCGGGAAAGTTAAAGCCCCTGGGCAGCTCCCATAGTGTTGGTGCGGAAAAAGGACTGCACCTTGCTGTTCTGTGTGGATTACCGTAAGTTGAATGCCTGCACCATCAGACTCATACCCACTCCCTTATAGAGGAGTCTCTGTCGGCCCTAGGGAAGGCGAAATATTTTTCTACCTTGGATTTGGCCAGCGGATACTGGCAGGTACCGATGTCCGAGGAGGATTGAACAAAAACCGCCTTCATTTTGCCCATGGGACTAAGTGAATTCAACCGGATGCTGTTTGGACTGGCCAATGCCCCTGAAATTTTCCAGCGCCTGATGGAGCGGTGCCTAGGCGACCTCAACTTTGAAGCCACCCTAATATACTTGGATGACATTATCATCTATGCCACCACATTTGAAGACCACCTGTATCGCCTGGGCCAGGTGCTCGGCCGGCTGCAAAAGTACGGGTTGAAGATGAACCCCCAAAAATGCCACCTGTTCCGCACACAAATAGAATACCTGGGGCATGTGGTCTCCGCCGAGGGCGTGAGGCCGTCTCTGGAGAAGGTCGCTGCTATACAAGAGTGGTCTACTCCTGAGACAGTGAAAGATGTGCGGGTCTTCTTGGGGCTGGCCGGATACTACCGCCGCTTTGCGAAAAATTTCGCCCGCCGAGCGAGCTTGGGCCCTGCAGGACCTACTAAGAGGAGTCCGCTCCAGTTCTAACAACAGTAAGGTACAGTGGCGAGAACTGCAGGAAGAAGCTTTCATAGACGTTAAAGCCGCACTCTCAGAAGCCCCGCTGTTAGCCTATATGAATTTCTCACAACCATTCATTTTGCACACTGACGGGAGCATACATAGGTTGGGGGCTGTGTTGTCACAGATGCAGGACGGCCGGGAGAGGGTGATCGCCTATGGCAGCTGATCACTTCACGACTCCGAACGCAATCCTGACAACTACAGCTCTTTTAAACTCGAGCTCCTGGCGGTGGTGTGGGCCATGATAGAGCGATTCGTGGAGCACCTGGCGAGATCTGAGGTGGTGGTAGGAACTGACAACAACCCCCTGGCTCACCTTGAAAACGTCAAACTGGGGGCCCTGGAGCAGCGGTGGGTAGCCAGGATGGCCAAGTTCAAATACAAAATCGTTTACAAGAGAGGGGCAGAGAATGTCCATGCCGATGCCTTGTCCCGGATCCGGCGCCCAGTCCCAGGATGGAGCCGGGATGAAGAGCTAGAGGGAGAGGAAACACCGTATTCCCTAAAACCCGACGAGACCACAGCAGTGACAAGAGAGCAGTCCTGTACAAAACCCCTGGGGCGTCCTCGATCAATCCAGGAATGAATGGATATGCCAGCAACAAGCAGATAATGAAATCAGCACCCTTCGCCAGTGGGTCGCCCAAAGACAACTTCCCAATGACGCTCAAAGAAAAATACTTTCTAAGGACGCTGTGCTAATGCTCCTTCAATGGGAAAAACTGGTGCTCAAAAAGGGACTATTGTATCGCAAAACAACTCTAGACACCGAACCCACCGTAGCTTGGCAAGTAGTGGTGCCGGGAGCCCTACTAACTGACGTTGCTCGGGAGGCTCATGAGAAAGGGGCTCATTTTGGCATACAAAAGACTTTCCAGTGGCTACAGCGAATAGCCTACCATCCCCGGTTACAAGCCATAATAGAAGAAGTGTGCCGAGCATGCCGCTTATGTGAGTTGACTAAACCACCAGAACAACGAGCTCCCTTACAAACAATTGTAACCACCGCGCCCCTTGAACTGTTAATGGTGGATTACTTAACCATTGGCCCAGCTCATCAAGGATATCAACACTGCTTAGTCATGGTTGACCATTTTACCAAGTTTGCCGTAGTGGTCCCCACCCGAGATCAAATAGCAGAATCGGCCGCTTATGCTATCTGTAAAAACTTTATCCAAGTGTATGGCTGCCCGCAATGCATCCACTGAGACCAAGGGGCCTGCTTCCTGGGGAAAGTGATGGAGGAACTGCATTGCTGTAGCGCCCGCGTCCCTGCCTGCTGCCAGACAGGACGTCCTCTCCTCACCTGCGCTCAGCGTCCTCGGTGCTCCCAGCCCCCTCTGCGCCTGTGGCTCCTCCTTCCGCCCTGCTGGTCCCGCGCGCTCCTTCCCTGCTACTGGCCTTAGGGCGCGCGCCCGCACCCTCCCCCGCTCTTAAAGGAGCCGCGCGCATTTTCCAAATCAGTCTCAGCCAATGCTGGAGGACTCCACCCTATATTAAGGGCTTCCTCCTTAATGTAGGTGCCCGAGCAATGTTGTTCCTGTGCAGTCTAACTCTGTTTCAGCCATCAGCTCCTGATTCCAGTTACCTGCCTGTTACCTGTCGGCTTGCCTGTCTGCCATCCGTTTGCAGTTCCATCCAGAGGTTCGGACGTCATCTGCAGAGATCCTCGGCTCTTGCCTGCTCACCTAGGAGCGATCATCTGCCATCCGACTGCAGCTCCATCCGGAAGTTCGGACATCATCTGCAGAGATCCCCGGCTCTTGCCTGCTCACCTGGGAGCGATCATCTGCCATCCGACTGCAGCTCCATCCGGAAGTTCGGACATCATCTGCAGAGATCCCCGGCTCTTGCCTGCTCACCTGGGAGCGATCATCTGCCATCCGACTGCAGCCTACCTGGAGGCTCCACCATATCAGGTCGTATATACCTGCCTGTCTAGAGCCTGCCTGGTCACTTGCTGTGACAACTTGCCTGTCTAGAGACTGCCTGGTCACTTGCCATGACAACCTGCCTGCCCAGAGTCTGCCTGGTCACTTGTTGTAACAACCTGCCTGCCTGGTCACTTGCCGTGACAACCTGCCTGCCCAGAGACTGCCTGGTCACTTGCCGTGACAATCTGCCTGCCCAAGACTGCCTGGTCACTTGCCGTGACAACCTGCCTGTCCCAGAGACTGCCTGGTCACTTGTCGTGACAACCTGCCTGTCCCAGAGACTGCCTGGTCACTTGCCGTGACAACCTGCCTGCCCAGAGACTGCCTGGTCACTTGCCGTGACAACCTGCCTGTCCCAGAGACTGCCTGGTCACTTGCCGTGACAACCTGCCTGTCCCAGAGACTGCCTTGGTCACTTGCCGTGACAACCTGCCTGTCCAGAGACTGCCTCGGTTACTTACCGTTACAACCTGCCTGCCCAGAGACTTCCTTGGTCACTTGCTGTGACAAACCTGCCTGTCCAGAAACTACCTATATCCTCTGCCGTGAATCCCTGCCCTTTTCCCAGGTGCCACCCGCTCTCTTACAAGTAAAATCTCTTGTATAATAAAGCTTTGTGGTTCCACCAACCTGACCTGTCTCGTCAGTAGTTCCACCCACCAGACCCGTTACAGTTTGCTCGGGCCATGGAACCCGGTGGCACCCAAACCCCTTCACTCCCGGAACTGTGTCATGAGCTGTCTCGCCAGAGGTCTCAACAGGAGACCATCCTGGGTCACCTGCGGAACGTCAAATCCCGTCTGGACACTCTGAAATCATCACTTGCAACCATCGCTGGAGCCATGACTCATAATCCGTCAGTCCCGCTGATTCCCAATTCCGTGGTTTCCATTCTCGGACCCCGACTGTCAGCTCCTCCTAGGTTTGGAGGCGATCCTGCTCTGGCTCGGGTTTCATTAATCTGTGCACCCTGCATTTTGAACTCCTGGCATACCAGTTTAACTCTGACCGGGCCAAAATTGCCTTCATTATGTCCCATCTCACCGGAGAAGCCCTGGCCTGGCTTAATACTCTCTGGGAGAGAGAGGATCCTCTGGTATCTGACCTGCCTGCTTTTCTCTCGGCCTTCCGGAAGGTATTCGACGAACCTGGACGGAGGACTTCCTCTGCATCATCTCTGCTGCGTCTCCGTCAGGAGAGTCTCACCGTTGGTCAATATGCCATACGGTTCCGGACTTTAGCCTCAGAACTAGCTTGGGACAATGAAGCTCTAATTTCGGTCTTCTGGGAGGGTCTGTCCGGCCGTATTAAAGATGAACTTGCCGGTCGGGACGTTCCAACCTCTCTAGATGATTTAATAAATCTTGCCAATCGAATTGATCTACGGTTCCAGGAACGAGCCAAAGAGATCACCCGTAAAAAAGAATTTTCCCATCTTGCACCCTCGTGTCAGAGATCTATAACCTCTTCCGTTTCTCCTCAGGTGCACACTGCTGAGCCTATACAGGTCGACCAGACCAAGATGGTCAAAGCCCGTCAGGACTCACGCCGTGTCGAGAAAAGTTGCTTCTACTGCGACAGAAAGGAGCACTGGATCCAAACCTGTCCGGAGAAGTCGGGAAAACGCCTGTGTCTAGGTTCGCTCGGAGAGGTCAATCTAGACAAAAATAAATCCTCTTCATCCCTGCTGCTGTCGGTTTCAATTCTGATCGGTAAGAACCGCTACTTCGAAATGGCCCAACTTGATTCTGGAGCAGCTGGGAATCTCGTGTCACAGGCTCTAGTAGAGAAGTATCACATTCCCACCAAACCTCTTGTTGAACCTGTATCTGTTGCTGCTGTGGATGGGGGCCTCCTACCTCGTCCCATCCGACTTATCACCGAAGTCATAACCCTGCAGGTGGGAATGTTGCATTCTGAGAGCATCTCATTTCATGTTCTGCCTGGACTCTCTCATGCTTTCTTACTAGGTCTGCCTTGGCTCCAAAAACATGCACCTGTGCTCGACTGGCAGAATGGAGAGGTTCTTCGCTGGGGACAGGACTGTCATAAAACGTGTCTGGTGCCTGTTCATCCTGTCTATTCTTCTCCTACACCTGCTAATCTACCTGGACTCCCGATTCCATATTGGTCATTTGCTGATGTCTTCAATAAAAAGGAAGCAGAGACATTACCCCCGCATAGACCATATGATTGCCCGATTGACCTGTTACCCGGTACTACGCCTCCCCGTGGGCGTATTTACCCGTTGTCTGCTGCTGAGACCAGGTCGATGTCCGAATATATCGAGGAGAACTTAGCAAAGCGATTTATCCGGAAATCTACCTCCCCAGCGGGAGCAGGTTTCTTCTTCGTTAAAAAGAAAGACGGATCTCTCCGTCCCTGTATTGACTACAGAGGCCTAAATTCGATCACGGTGAAGAATAAGTACCCTCTTCCGCTCATTCCAGAACTGTTTGATCGTCTTAGAGGGGCTAGAGTCTTCACCAAACTAGATCTTCGTGGAGCATACAACCTGGTTCGTATCCGTCGAGGAGATGAATGGAAGACGGCATTCAACACCCGGGACGGCCACTACGAGTACTTGGTGATGCCCTTTGGTCTCTGTAATGCTCCAGCAGTCTTTCAGGAGTTGGTCAACGACATCTTCCGGGTCCTCCTCTATTCCTGCGTTGTGGTGTACCTTGACGACATCTTGGTCTTCTCTCCGGATCTTCAGTCTCACCGGAGGGATGTTCGTCAGGTTCTGCTCAGGCTCAGGCAGAATCACCTCTTCGCCAAATATGAGAAGTGCCTCTTTGAGCAGACATCGCTTCCGTTTCTGGGCTACATCATTTCTCAGACAGGCCTACGAATGGATCCGGAGAAATTGTCTGCCATCGAGAAGTGGCCCCGACCGGAGGGGTTGAAGGCCATTCAGCGGTTCCTGGGATTCGCCAACTATTGCCGTCTCTTCATACCGCACTTCTCTTCCAGGACTGCTCCAATCTCAGCGCTCACTCGCAAGGATGCTAACCCCAAACAGTGGACGACCGAAGCAGAGGAGGCCTTCCTTTCTCTGAAACAGGCCTTCTCTTCCGCTCCAGTGCTGCATCGCCCGGATGGCAACAAGCAGTTCTTCCTGGAGGTGGACGCTTCCTCTGCTGGAGCCGGAGCGGTTCTTACCCAAAAATCGCCATCCGGGAGGATGGTGTCCTGCGGTTTCTTCTCCAAACTCTTCTCCTCCTCCGAGCGCAACTACTCCATAGGAGATCGAGAGTTATTGGCCATTAAGTTGGCATTGGAGGAGTGGCGTTACCTACTCGAAGGGGCTCTTCATCCGGTAATCATTTACACTGACCACAAGAATCTGGCTTACCTCCAGCAGGCACAGAGACTTAATCCTCGCCAAGCCCGGTGGTCCTTGTTTTTTGCCCGCTTCGATTTTCTTTTGCATTTTCGCCCAGCTGACAAAAACGTCAAGGCGGATGCCTTGTCTCGGTCTTTCCTGGTGTTGGATCTCGAAGATGAGCCTAAACATATCATCGATCCCGCCAGAGTGATGCAGGTGGCTCCCGTGAGTCTAAATCGTCTCCCTCTGGTAAGACGTTCGTATCAGAAACCGATCGGAAGAGAATCCTACATTGGGGTCACTCGTCTAAACTCGCTGGCCACGCTGGTCAAAAAAAGACCCTCCAACTCATTACTCGGCATTATTGGTGGCCTACCCTGCACAAAGACGTAATAGACTTTGTTTCTGCCTGTGTTTCCTGTGCCCGCAACAAAGTTCCGAGACACCTGCCTACCGGCCGTCTTCTTCCGCTTCCTGTACCCGCTGCCCCCTGGCAGCATATAGCCATGGACTTCATAACAGATCTGCCCGTCTCTGCCGGTTGTACGGTCATTTGGGTGGTCGCTGACCGCTTTTCCAAAATGGCTCACTTCATTCCTCTGCCAGGTCTTCCGTCTGCACCCGAGTTGGCTAAAGACTTTATCCGCCACATCTTCCGTCTTCATGGTCTGCCTCGTCACATTGTGTCGGATCGTGGGGTTCAGTTCACCTCACGTTTCTGGAGAGCCACTTGTAAGTTGCTAGACGTCACCCTGGATTTTTCCTCCGCTTACCACCCACAGTCCAATGGACAAGTTGAACGAATAAATCAGAATTTGACCAGTTATCTTCGACACTTCGTTAATGCCCACCATTCTGACTGGGTGGAGCTCCTGCCTTGGGCCGAATTCTCCTACAATAATCATGAGAGCGAATCTTCCACCAAGTCTCCGTTTTTTGTAGTCTTCGGTCAGCACCCTCGGATCCCTGTCCCTGTTTCCATCTCTGTGGACAATCCAGCTGCGGAATCTCTGGTTAGAGAATTCTCCTCCATCTGGGAGAGTACCCGGTCCGCACTCATTCAGTCATCCGAGCGCATGAAAAGACATGCTGACAAAAAACGTCTGGATCCTCCTCAATTCCGTCCTGGGGACAAAGTCTGGCTTTCGTCCAAATATGTTCGACTCAAAATTCCGTCCTACAAGTTAGGTCCTCGTTCATCGGTCCTTTTGAGATCATCAGTCAGATCAATCCGGTGTCCTATAAATTGAAACTCCCGGCCAATTTGAGAATTCCTAATTCTTTTCATGTATCTCTCCTCAAACCTGTGGTTCTTAACTCTTTTTTTAAGTCTACAGGTACACCTCCTGCTCCAGTGTCTGCTGATGATGAATTTGAGGTAGAGAACATTCTGGCCACAAAAAGGGTAGGAGGAAAGACTTATTTTTTGGTGGATTGGAAGGGGTTTGGTCCTGAGGAGAGAACCTGGGAGCCTCGGGAGAACATCCATGCCCCTCTTATCCTAGCTAAATTTCTTTCTGGCCTAAAGAAGGGGGGCCTAGAGGGGGGGGTACTGTAGCGCCCGCGTCCCTGCCTGCTGCCAGACAGGGACGTCGCTCTCCTCACCTGCGCTCAGCGTCCTCGGTGCTCCCAGCCCCCTCTGCGCCTGTGGCGTCCTCCTTCCGCCCTGCTGGTCCCGCGCGCTCCTTCCCTGCTACTGGCCTTAGGGCGCGCGCCCGCACCCTCCCCCGCTCTTAAAGGAGCTGCGCGCATTTTCCAAATCAGTCTCCAGCCAATGCTGGAGGACTCCACCCTATATTAAGGGCTTCCTCCTTAATGTAGGTGCCCGAGCAATGTTGTTCCTGTGCAGTCTAACTCTGTTTCAGCCATCAGCTCCTGATTCCAGTTACCTGCCTGTTACCTGTCGGCTTGCCTGTCTGCCATCCGTTTGCAGTTCCATCCAGAGGTTCGGACGTAATCTGCAGAGATCCTCGGCTCTTGCCTGCTCACCTAGGAGCGATCATCTGCCATCCGACTGCAGCTCCATCCGGAAGTTCGGACATCATCTGCAGAGATCCCCGGCTCTTGCCTGCTCACCTGGGAGCGATCATCTGCCATCCGACTGCAGCTCCATCCGGAAGTTCGGACATCATCTGCAGAGATCCCCGGCTCTTGCCTGCTCACCTGGGAGCGATCATCTGCCATCCGACTGCAGCTACCTGGAGGCTCCACCATATCAGGTCGTATATACCTGCCTGTCTAGAGCCTGCCTGGTCACTTGCTGTGACAACTTGCCTGTCTAGAGACTGCCTGGTCACTTGCCATGACAACCTGCCTGCCCAGAGTCTGCCTGGTCACTTGTTGTGACAACCTGCCTGCCTGGTCACTTGCCGTGACAACCTGCCTGCCCAGAGACTGCCTGGTCACTTGCCGTGACAACCTGCCTGCCCAGAGACTGCCTGGTCACTTGCCGTGACAACCTGCCTGTCCCAGAGACTGCCTGGTCACTTGTCGTGACAACCTGCCTGTCCCAGAGACTGCCTGGTCACTTGCCGTGACAACCTGCCTGCCCAGAGACTGCCTGGTCACTTGCCGTGACAACCTGCCTGTCCCAGAGACTGCCTGGTCACTTGCCGTGACAACCTGCCTGTCCCAGAGACTGCCTTGGTCACTTGCCGTGACAACCTGCCTGTCCAGAGACTGCCTCGGTTACTTACCGTTACAACCTGCCTGCCCAGAGACTTCCTTGGTCACTTGCTGTGACAAACCTGCCTGTCCAGAAACTACCTATATCCTCTGCCGTGAATCCCTGCCCTTTTCCCAGGTGCCACCCGCTCTCTTACAAGTAAAATCTCTTGTATAATAAAGCTTTGTGGTTCCACCAACCTGACCTGTCTCGTCAGTAGTTCCACCCACCAGACCCGTTACAATTGCCTGTACGGCATTGACAAGTCCCGGACCACACCATATCACCCGCAGAAGAATGGGGCCTGTGAACGGTTCAACCGGACTCTAATTCAAATGTTACAGACCCTGCAAGATGAGCAGAAAGCCCGTTGGCCCGAATACGTGCCCGAACTGGTCTGGGTATATAACAACCGGCTACATTGGGTCACCGGGTACACCCCATACACACTATTCTTCAAGGGAATTACTGAGATGGAGCTGGATCCCGAGGAAGAATGGTCATGGGCGGGGGTTCACACCGGTATCGTCTGCAGACCCTACACAGATTAGTGCAGACTAAGCTCCAAGATCTGGAACACCCTGAAAAGCCCACGTCACAGCCTATTGAATTTCAAAAAGGAGATTGCGTGCTTGTACGAAATCAACGGCCCCAAAGCAAATTGAGCCATCGATAGGAAAACAGTCCCTACAAAATTATATGCCGAGTAAGCCCAGACGGAACAGGAAGGGGAAATCAACCCACCCGGATTGTGCACCGCAATGTGTTACGGCCCTGTATATCCACAGATCCCGCGCAGGGTGAGGCTTCTCTACAGACTCTGGACTCTTCAGCGCAGGCCCCTCCAACAGCCGTCTGGGATGATGAAGATGAAGAGGACTTGCCCGTGAGACCAGCACACACTTCCACAGCCTGTGCCCCGGTAACTCCAGTTGCTCAGCAATCTGCCACCACCCCAGAGGACTACATCTCGACAGTTGGACCACGATGCTCTGAGCGGTCTAAAGCAGGCAAACCCCCCAAGCGATATGAACATGATCAGTTCGTGTGGCAGAGACAATTACAGTGCCGACATATTGATGCAAATCCCCCCAAACCCTCGCCCGAGGACTGGCGAGCTCAAAGGACGGGGGAATGTAGGGGAGTGCGCCCCTGCTGTGTGCCCAGGCCGGAACCAAGGGGGCTGTCACATAAGTTCTTAGGGAGAAGGTGCCTGGGGGAAGGAACTGGAGGGGGAGGCAGAGACTTTTCTGGAAGGTGTGGGGGCGGGGCCAAGATAAAAGGAGCACAGGAATTCAGCAGAGGGGAGTTGCCACGGAGACAGACTAGAGGGAGAGCGAGAGAGAGAGACACAGGCGAGACAGGATGCAGAGACTGCATAGGAGAAAGCGGGACCTCGCTGACAAGTACGGTAGAGGCAGGAGAGTTCTGTCAGCTGCGGCCATCACTGCCACACTCGAGCCCGCGGTTGCTGCCTGCTCACCCACAGCCGCGACCGCCATTGTCTCACCTGAGCCAACAGTAGCGACCTACTCACCCACAGCGGTGACCGCCACTGTCTCACCTGTGTCCCATCTCCTATGATCGCTAGGTTCCCATTCCATTCCGCGGTTGCGGACTACCCGACAGCTGCCGCGATCCCGCCTCTTGGAGAGGCGATCTCTACGCCGGAGGATTTCCTCAGGGCCTGTTGTGCCCCATCTGCTCCTGAGCGTGAGAATGCTCGAGGCTTATGTCAGCTCCTCATCGGCTGGGCCCAGTGGCTGCGACAACAGCCGAACGACAACCGGATCGCAACCCCACAGAACGTCTGAGAAGCTAAGTGACACTCTGTTATCGTTGTTTACTACCTGAGGGCATTGGACGGACATATTGCGACCCCATAGGCCCTGACTTTCGTCGAGTATTCGTCAGTTCTCTATATTGTGTTTGTGTACGGTTTCCCTGTGTGGAGGACCAGTTTTCTTTATTGCAGCCATTTGGTAAATTCAAAAAAGTTCATTTTTTTCCTCAGTAATGTACACTCTGCACCTCATCTTGACTGAAATAAAACAGAAATGTAAAAAATTTTGCAAATGTGTTAAAAAGGAAAAACTGAAATATCATATGGTCATCAGAATTCAGACCCTTGCTTAGTATTGTGTAGAAGCACCCTTTTGAGCTAGTACAACCATGAGTCTTCTTGGGAATGATGCAACAAGTTTTTCACACCTGGATTTGGGGATTCTCTGCCATTCTTCCTTGCAGATCTTCTCCAGTTCTGTCAGGTTGGATGGTGAATGTTGGTGGACAGCCATTTTCAGGTCTCTCCAGAGATGCTCAATTGGGTTTAAGTCAGGGCTCTGGCTGGGAGAGTCAAGAATGGTCACAGAGTGTTCTGAAGCCACTCCTTTGTTATTTTAGCTGTGCTTAGGGTCATTGTCTTGTTGGAAGGTGAAACTACAGCCAAGTCTGAGGTCCAGAGCACTCTGGAAGAGGTTTTCATCCAGGATACCTCTGTACTTGGCCTTATTCATCTTTCCTTCAATTGTAACCAGTTGTCCTGTCACTGCAGCTGAAAAACATCCCCATAGCATGATGCTGCCATCACCATGTTTAACTGTTGGGATTGTATTGGGCAGGTGATGAGCAGTGCCTGGTTTTATCCACACATACCACTTATCACCAAAAAGTTCTATCTTCATCTCATCAGACCAGAGAATCTTATTTCTCATAGTCTGGGAGTCCTTCATGTGTTTTTTAGCAAACTCTATGTGGGCTGTCATATGTCTTGCACTAAGGAGAGGCTTCTGTCGGGCCACTCTGCCATAAAGGCCCGACTGGTGGAGGGCTGCACTGATAGTTGTCTTTGTGGAACTTTCTCCCAACTCCCTACTGTATCTGTGGAGCTCAGCCATAGTGATCTTGGGGTTCTTCTTTACCTCTCTCACCAAGGCTCTTCTCCCTCAATCATTCAGTTTGACTGGACAGCCAGGTCTAGGAAGACTTCTGGTAGTCACAAACTTCTTCCATTTAAGGATTATGGAGGCCACTGTGCTCTTGGGAAAATAGAGTACTGCAGAAATTCTTTTGTAACCTTGGCCAGATCAGTGCCTTGCCACAATTCTGTCTCTGAGCTCCTTGCCCAATTTCTTTGACCTCATGTTTCTCATTTGGTCTGACATGCACTGTGAGCTAGAGGTCTTATATAGACAGATATTTGCCTTTACAAATCAAGTCCTATCAGTTTAATTAAACACAGCTGGACTCCATGAAAGACTAGAACCATCTCAAAGAGGATCACAAGGAAATGGACAGCATGTAACTTAAATATGAGTGTCTGAGCAAAGGGTCTGAATACTTATGACCATGTGATATTTCAGTTTTTCGTTTTTAATAAATTTGCAAAAATTTCTACATTTCTGTTTTTTTCAGTCAAGATAGGGTGCAGAGTGTACATTAATGAGCAAAAAAATGAATTTTTTTGAATTTAGCAAATGGCTGCAATGAAACAAAGAGTGACAAATTTAAAGGGGTCTGAATACTTTCTATACCCACTGTATTTCTTGTTTTTTTATGTCGTCAAATGTTTGGCTCTCGGGTCTTTGTGGCACATTTTTATGCCAATGTCAGATCATCAGGGCTGTTAGGAATCAGAGTTTGGTTATTTCATAACAAGGCAGAAATGTATTTTCACATTTCTAGTTAATCTTAAATCAACATGACATAATATAACTCATCCTCAAGAAACTTGGATGGAAGATAAATGAAAAAATTTGAGTGACAGGCATTTTGCTTGCATTTGCCGAGATTGTAGATGTTGTAACATTTCAGAGTAGAAATTTCTGGACAACTTGTTTGTGAGTATTCAGCTGCTAAGACAGGCTGAGCAGAAATGATAAATGACATGTAGCAATTATACAGCTGGAAATATATTGTACATGTATTTCTCATTGCCCTTTACACTCAGATCCTGTTTAGCTGTCACTCCACCAGTAGGTAATAACATTTATTTCACGAAGCACTATTTATCACGCTCAATCCCCCCTGTAAACTAGAACTCAGCACAACTTTAACACATATTACATACTCACTTGTAGACACCATGGTGATATGTTGAACTACACTTTAGGAAATGTATTTGTAATTTACTGTTTTGTAGTTCACTTGGTATAACTGGCATGGTTTTCATAAGAGGTAAAGTGTAACAAAAGTATAATACCATACTATATGTCACTTACAAATAGACCAAATATATATGTAATACTAAATGGCCTTTTGCAAGGAATATAAAAAATAAAAATTAGAATTTATGTGGGGTGATCATTAGGGTTTCCAATGTAGATTTTTTTCAAGAATATGTGCTAGAAAACCATCCATTGAAATTCCATCTGGATTTTGGTGCCTTTCCCATATTAAATAAAATACAAACATGTTAAGTCCATTTATCTTTTATTGTTCCTCATGTCTTTTTTATTGTATATGAATATGGTGATAAATTATTTGATCATTTACATTTGCTGAGGAAAGTCAAAGGATTCTGCAGGATACATGTGAACATAGCCTGATATTGCATGTCATAGCCTTACATGACACCTATGATTTAAAGAAAGGGTTAATTAACTATTCATGTTCCTGCTATTCTTGCAATCTATTTATATAAATGTTCTATCAATGCAAATAAAGACATAGATGCATGAACCTGTAATAGATTTGCAGATGTATCCATTATATTGGTTGTAACTGAGTGGTATGATTAAGTATTATCATCTAGATCAAGTCACTTATATCAACATAGTGGACTAGCTATGAACCCGTTCTATGCCTGGGTGGCATGCATTTTTATTGGTATATGGTCTCCCATCCTGGTATGTGCTGCCCCCTCCATCCTGGTATGCATGTCACCTCTCATCCCTATTCTGGTATGCATGGTCCCCTCACTCCGACCCAATCCTGGTACGCATGGCACCCTGTTGTGAACGTATTGGAGACAATTTCTGAGCGGAGGATCCCTCTGGTGGTTGCTGTCGGTACTGAAGCTGTATCGAATGACTGGGCCTCCACAGCTGGCAGCGATACCTGGCAATCAGGGGTCACCCACTGGACTGATATAAGGGAGCTGCCTTCCCATGCTCCTCGGCGGTGATCAATTGTCGTTTCCTGGTACATTTGGAAGTTTGCTGGTGTCTTGCCTGCGTCTGCTACTTTCAGATAAGATATTTTCTTCTTATTTCTATTGTGTTTGCTTTTTCCATTTTTGTCTGCACCTTTGTGGAGGTTAGCCGGGTCCCCTCCTATGGCCTGTGCTTTTCTCTGTTTTCTGTAGCCACTGTTATTTGTTCAGTTGCTCTTTCCCTGCTTCTTGAGTGGCTGCAGGTTAGCCTTGTTCACTCTGAGATCTGATTTAATGGGTGGCGAGATCGTGTGATCTCAGCATTTTTGTAATCAGAAGTGTTGGAAGTTTTGCTAGGATTTTGCTGTGTTGCAGAATAGTATTCTGTTCTTTCATGTCCTATTTAGTCAGCGTTTGGCCCCTGCGTTTGCTCACTCTATTTTCTGTCTGCGTTTGTGTTTCAACTTGTCTAACCGCCATTATATGTTTGGGGGCTGCCTATTCCTTTGGGGCTCTACTCCGGGGCAGTTAGCTTTCCTGTTTCTGTCTTTAGGTGTAGCTAGCTCTCCGGCTGTGCTGAGGCGTCTAGGATCACCGTAGGTACGCTCCACGGCTGCTTCTAGCTGTGTGGTTAGTTTAGGGATCTGCAATCCATAAGTTCCCAACCTCTCAGGTGTTCGGCTGCCTTGCTGTTTTGCTCCTGTCCTCCTCAGTTACCAAATCATAACAGGATCACCGTAGGTACGCTCCACGGCTGCTTCTAGCTGTGTGGTTAGTTTAGGGATCTGCAATCCATAAGTTCCCAACCTCTCAGGTGTTCGGCTGCCTTGCTGTTTTGCTCCTGTCCTCCTCAGTTACCAAATCATAACAGAATCACCGGCCTTACTGAAAATTCTATGGTACTCAACAGAAGGGAAAAATAGTAAAAAAAAATAAAAAAAAAGTTGTCAGAAAAAAAAAAGTTGTCAGAATTTTTTTTTTATATATACACATTTTTCCCTCTTTTTCTCTGGGGGCTGAGGAGGAATTTTTTCTTCAATGAAAATCAAGCAATTGTCCGAGCATGTGGAGTAGCTTGCTGCTGAAGTTCGGAGTATGGCAATCTATCTCACTCGGATGCCTGTTGTAGAGCCTAAGATTCATACTCCAGAGTTGTTTTTTGGGGATCACTCTAAATTTTTGAATTTTAAAAATAACTGTAAGTTGTTTTTTTCCTTGAGGCCTAAGTCCACGGGGAACGCTGCACAGCAGGTTCAAATTGTCATCTCCCTGTTGCGCGGCGACCCTCAGGATTGGGCCTTTTCCCTGACACCTGGGGATCCTGTCTTGACTGATGTTGATGTGTTTTTTCAGGCTCTGGGGTTGTTGTATGATGAACCCAATGTTACTGATCAAGCTGAGAGAACCTTGTTGGCATTAAAACAGGGTAAGGAAGCTGCAGAGCTATACTGTCAGAAATTCCAAAAGTGGGCAGTCCTTACTAGATGGAATGACGATGCCCTGGCAGCTCTTTTTCGGAAGGGTCTGGCAGAGACTGTAAAGGACGTTATGGTGGGATTTCCTGTCCCCTCTGGGCTCAATGACTCTATGGCATTGGCTATTCAAATTGACAGACGTCTGCGAGAGCGTAGAAATATGCGAGAGGTGGTGACACCTTAGATCCAGCCCCTGAGCCCATGCAGTGTGATGGAGTGGCTTCTGGGCTCAGCGTCAGGAGTTTCGTAAGCGTAATAAGTTGTGCTTCTACTGTGGAGACACTTCTCATGCTATTTCCATCTGCCCCAAGCGGGGAAAACGTTTTGGGTGGTGTTCAGACTAGGTTTCTTTTGACTGTTACTTTGATTTGCTCCGTGTCCACATTTTCAGGGCTTTTGTTGATTCAGGAGCAGCTCTAAACCTCATGGATTTTAATTTTGTCAAACGTTGTGGTTTTCCCTTGATACCCCTGCGGAATTCTATTCCTTTGCTAGGTATTGATTCTACCCCTTTGGCGGAGAATAAACCCCAGTTTTTGACACAGGTGATAAGGCAGGTTGACCCCGACCACCAAGAGAATTGTAAATTTTTGGTATTACATAAGCGCACCTAGTGCCGAGACTTGCACCTTTAGGGTGCTTGTGGACAACCCTCTTTCCAGACCTTTTTGTAGGAATTCTAGGATCTCCGTCATCGGGATCTTCTGGACTGTCTCCGAAAATCGTCGTCCTGAGAAGTCTAAGAATTTTTGCCAGATCTTATAATATTTGGCCGAGGTGACTTTTTTCCTACTAGTGAGCAAGGTGGTCACCAAGGGTCCTGAGAACCCTTTCGCTAATAGGAGTCCCCTCTCAAGTTCCAAGCTGTGAGGTGTAGAATGTGCACCTGAGGATGTTCCACTGGTCCCTGGTGTAGTAGATTGGGAACATTGAGTAAGATCCATGGGTCCGAGGCAGACATGCGTGTGAGCCATGTGAACCACGCTCTCTTCGGCCAGAAGGGCTCTATAAGAATTACACGGCTCTTGTCTTCCCGTATTTTCCTCAGGACTACTGGTATTAGGGGAAACGGTGGAAAGGCATATGCCAGTTTGAATCTCCAGCGGTGTAGCAGCGCATCTACTCCTTCTGGTTGTTCTCTCGGGTTCAGGGAGTAGAATCTGTTTACTTTTCGATTTCCTTTTGTAGCAAACAGGTCCACTTCTGGCCTGCCCCAGCTGGCACAAATTTTCCCAAATATGTCTTGATTTAGGGACCATTCTCCTTGGTGCAGTACATGCCGACTTAGAAAATCTGCCACCGTATTGTCTGTCCCTTTTAAGTGTGTGCTCGACAGGGATAACAGGTTGTTTTCTGCCCATGCGAATAACTCTCTTGCTTCCGCCATCAGGGATGGTGATCTTGTACCTCCCTGTCGACTTATGTAGGCTACTGTTGTGTTGTTGTCTGACAGTATTGTGACGTGTCTTCCTTGTACCTCTTTTTCCATCTGATAAAGTGCCAGCCTCACCGCTGTCAGCTCTTTCAAATTGGAGGATGTTTCCCTCATTGAGGGTTCCCATTGGCCTTGTACAAGCCGTCCTGTTAGATGTGCTCCCCATCCTGAGGTACTCGCATCTGTGGTCAATATCACTTGGTTGTGAATTGACCAGGGCACAGCTCTTTTTAGGTTTTCGGGTTGTAGCCACCATTCCAATGAGCTGAGGACCTGTGACGTTAGGTTGAGTAATCGATTTAAGCTGGTCGGATCTTTTGCCTGCTCGGCTAAGATTTGCTTTTGCAGATCTCTTGTGTGGCTTTGTGCCCACTGGACTGCTGGTATTGTTGCTGTTAATGTTCCCAACAACGACATTGCTTGCTGGATTGTTATGGCTTTGCTCGACCTCAACTGTTGTATCTTGTGTTGAATGGAGCCTATTTTTCTGTCTGGGAGGACACATTGCTGTTTGCAGGAATCTAACAGTATTCCCAAAAATTCTTGTTTTCTGGCTGGGATTAGCTTTGATTTTTTCTCGTTTATTATCCAGCCTAAGCTGGTTAGGATTTCTAGCATCCTTGTTATTGCCTTCCTGCATTCTCCTTCGGTATTTGCTATCACTAGGAAGTCGTCCAAATAGGGTACCAGTAATATGTCTTCTTTTCTCACAAAAGATGCCACTTCTGAAATTAATTTTGTGAATATACGGGGTGCCACCGATATCCCGAAGGGAAGACATTGGTACTGCAGATGCGTAGGGACCTGCGCAATCTGTACCAACAATCTTAGATATTTTTGGTGTTCTTCCCAGATTGGTACATGGTAGTAGGCATCTGTCAGATCGATCACTGCCATGTAGCAGCCCGGTTCGAGCAGCTTCACTGTTGATCTTAATGTCTCCATTTTGAACTTTTCTACTCGGATGTATTGGTTTAATGCTTTCAAGTTGAATATTACTCTCAACGAGCCGTCTAGTTTTGGAGTAAGCAACAGGGTACTGTAGAACCCTTCTCCTACTTGGTGACTTGGTACTTCCACTAACACTTTCTTTTCCATAAGGAGGGTAATTTTTTTTCCATCGTGGCTTGGTTCTTCTTGGCGACCAGAGTTATCTTTAGTCGCTGTGGCGGGAGGTTGAGAAAACTTAGTCGTAGGCCTTCGGATAGTAGATTGGTTACCCACCATGAGGCGGGCAATGTTTCCCACTGATGTACATATTTTCTCAGTCTTCCTCCCACCGGAGTCTTGGCGTCATTGACGTTTAGTATCTGATCTGGGAGGGCCCTTGAAGAGGAATCCTTTCTCCTTCCTCTCTCCCCAAGGTCTGCCCCGGATAGACCTCTCATCTGGTCGACTTCTGCCCCCTCTATTCCTTGCTCCACGAAAGGACGAGCGAGCATCACTCCAACGACGTCTTGAAACAGGCGGTAGCGGAAATCGTTTCTTCTTATCCGATGCTTTTTCCAATATCTCGTCCAATGTTTTTCCAAACAGGTATTGCCCCTCACAGGGAATTGCGCAGAGTTTTACTTTTGACTGGAAGTCTGCCGTCCAATTTTTCAACCATAATGCCCTGCGACCTGAATTAGAGAGAGCACATGCACGGGCGGCACCTCGCACGGAATCCACCACCGCATCTGCTAAGAACCCTGCCGCTTTTTGTAGTGACGGTATTATGTCCAATAGTTCCTCTCTTGGGCACTTATTCTTAATCTGTTCACTGAGCTCTTCCAACCATTTGACCATGGCCCTAGCGGTGCAAGTGGCGGCTACCCCAAGTTTAATTGACCAGGCCGATGCTTCCCATGCAGATTTTAAAAAAGCATCAGCTTTTTTTATCAAGGGGGTCTCTCAAGGCCCCCATGTCCTCGAATGGTAACGCTATTCCTTTAGATGTACTAGCAATGGCGGCATCTAGTTTAGGGGCTTTTTCCCATTCCCCACAAATTTCCTCATCAAACGGATATTTCTGTTTTAATGCTTGTGGAACAGACATCTTCTTATTGGGTTTCTTCCACTCTCTTTTAATCAATTTTAATAGATTTTCATGGAAGGGAAAAACTTTACGTTTTTTCCCTCTAAATTACTGAACATAGAGTCCTGTACTGAAAGAAGCTCTTTTGGCGTCTCAACCCCATGGTAGATCTAACCAATTTTAATAATTTTCCAATGTCCTCGGACAAAAAATAAGGGCGACCATATTCGTCCTCTGAGGAATCTCGGTCTGAGCTTCCAGAGAGTCTTAACTCCGTCGGTTCGCCATCCGATTCTACGTCACTTTGTTCCGTAGGAGGGGAGGGGAGGCCTGAGCTAACTGGCGTGTGCTGTTTTAACTCCTGTTAACTGTTGACTTTACTTCCTGACGGATGACGGCTCTAATATCCTGTAACAGGGACGGTGATTCCTCCGCTACCGTTTTCTGCACACATGAGCGGCACAGCCGCTTATCGTAATCTCTGGGAAGCGTTTTTTTTACACAAAGCACACGCTTTGTTTTTTTTTTTTGCCGTAGCTTTCCTGCCCTAGGGAGAGGGGAACAGGATAAAGGCCATCACTATATGTTTCTTCGCCTTACAAAGGCACTCACCCACCGACCCCCTGGTACCACAGCGGTCTGTTGGCCTTCCTCCTCTGGCACGCGCTCCTCATCTGCGGTCTCCATTGCTCCAGTCGAGCTGACGCCAGCGATTTCCTGCCCTCAGGTAGGTTATATCTGTGAGGTGGGGTTCAGGGGGAGAGCGGTGTGCGTGCCTCTGGAGCGACTTTCGCCCGGAAGTGTCCAGCACACCGCTTCTCCCGGCGTGTAGCGTCACTTCCGGTGCGACCGGAAGCCGCCCCACTCAGTCGGCGCCAGCGTCGTGGTGGACATGCCTCCCCAGCTCTGCCTCCTGCCCGGAGCGACCGCCGGGGAGTCCACCGGGGGGCGAGACGCAGCCAGGCAGCCCCCAAGATGAAGGGATGAAGAGCGCGCGCCGCCGTGCTCAGCTGCGATGCCTCCCCTCAGGACCTCGGTCTCCAGACCGGCCATCCAGGGGAAGATTCCCCTACAGGTACTCTGTCCCACAGGCATCCACCTGCAGGAACAGGAAACCAAAACTGAGGGAGAGGTACCGCCCCCCTTCTTTTATCTCTGCTGCAGGTTTCCTGTTCCTGGGGGCGGATACCATACTCTCATGTCGGTGCTGTCATGGGGAAGGGAAAATTTTCTTCTTATTTCTATTGTGTTTGCTATTTCCATTTTTGTCTGCACCTTTGTGGGGGTTAGCAGGTCCCCTCCTGGGGCCTGTGCTTCTCTCTGTTTTCTGTAGCCACTGTTATTTGTTCCGTTGCTCTTTCCCTGCTTCTTGAGCGGCTGCAAATTAGCTTTGTTCACTGATTTAGTGGGTGGCGAGATCGTGTGATCTCAGCAGGTTTGTAACCAGAAGTGTTGGAAGTTTTGCTAGGATTTTGCTGGGTTGCAGATAGTATTCTGTTCTGTCCTGTCCTATTTAGTCAGTGTTTGGCCCCTGCGTTTGCTTACTCTATTTTCTGTCTGCGTTTGTGTTTCAACTTGTCTAACCGCCATTATATGTTTGGGGGCTGCCTATTCCTTTGGGGCTCTACTCCGGGGCAGTTAGCTTTCCTGTTTCTGTCTTTAGGTGTAGCTAGCTCTCCGGCTGTGCCGAGGCATCTAGGATCACCGTAGGTACGCTCCACGGCTGCTTCTAGTTGTGCGGTTAGTTTAGGATCTGCAATCCATAAGTTCCCAACCTCTCAGGTGTTCGGCTGCCTTGCTGTTTTGCTCCTGTCCTCCTCAGTTACCAAATCATAACAGCACCCCATTCCTCATCCTGGTATGCGTGGTCCCCTCACCCCCCCAATCCTGGTATGCATGGTACCCCCTCATCCCTATCCTGGTATGCATGGTACCTGCTCATCCAATTCCTGGTATTCATGGTTCCCTCACCCCCCAATCCTGGTATGCATGGTCCCCTCACCCCTCAGTCCTGGTATGCATGGTCCCCTCACCCCCAATCCTGGTATGCATGGTCCCCTCAACCCCCAATCCTCGTATGCATGGTCCCCTCCCCAAATCTTGGTATGCATGGTCCCCTCACCCCCAATCCTGGTATGCATGGTCCCCTCCCCCAATCCTAGAATGCATGGTCCCCTCACCCCCCAATCCCGTATGCATGGTGCCCTCACCCCCCAATACTGTATGCATCATTCCCTCACACCCCCAATCCTGGTATGTATGGTCCCCCCTCATCCCTATCATAGGATGTATGGTATCCCCTCACCCTCCAGTACTGGAATTCATGGTCCCCTCATCCCCAATCCTGTAATGCATGGTACCCTTCATCCCCCTATCCTGATATGCATGGTCCTCTCACCCCCATCCTGATATGCATGCTCCCCTCACCCCCAATACTGATATGCATGGTCCCCTCACCCCCAATCCTAATATGCATGGTCCTCTCACCCCCTATCCTGGTATGCATGGTGTCCTCACCCCCCTATCCTGTTATGCATGGTCCCCTCACCCCCCAATCCTTGTATGCATGGTCCCCTCACCCCCCAATCCTGGTGTGCATGGTCCCGTCACCCCCAATCCTGGTGTGCATGGTCCCCTCACCCCCCCAATCCTGGTGTGCATGGTCCACTCACCCCCCCAATCCTGGTGAGCATGGTCCCTTCACCCCCAATCCTGGTGTGCATGGTCCCCTCACCCCTCCAATCCTGGTGTGCATGGTCCCCTCACCCCCCCAATCCTGGTGTGCATGGTCCCTTCACCCCCAATCGTGGTGTGCATGGTCCCCTCACCCCTCCAATCCTGGTGTGCATGGTCCCCCTCATCCCTATCTTAGGATGTATGGTATCCCCTCACCGCCCAATCCTGGTATGCATGGTCCCCTAATCCACAATCCTGGTATGCATGGTACCCTTCATCCCCCATTCCGTGTATGCACGGTCCTCTCACCCCCCTTTCCTGGTATGAATGGTCCCCTCACCCCCCTATCCTGGTATGCATGGTCCCACCACCACCCAATCCTGGTATGCATGGTCCCCTCACCCCCCTATCCTTGTATGCATGGACCCCTCACCCCCAATCCTGATATGTATGGTCACCTCACCCCCAATCCTGATATGCATGGTTCCCTCACCCCCTATCCTGGAATGCATGGTCTTCTCACCCCCCAATCCTGGTGTGCATGGTCCCTTCACCCCCAATCCTGGTGTGTATGGTCCCCTCACCCCTCCAATCCTGGTGTGCATGGTCCCCCTCATCCCTATCTTAGGATGTATGGTATCCCCTCACCGCCCAATCCTGGTATGCATGGTCCCCTCAACCACAATCCTGGTATGCATGGTACCCTTCATCCCCCATTCCTGGTATGCATGGTCCTCTCACCCCCTTTCCTGGTATGAATGGTCCCCTCACCCCCCAATCCTGGTGTGCAAGATTCCCTCAATCCCCCAATCCTGGTATGCATGGTCCCCCTCATCCCTATCGTAGGATGTATGGTACTCCCTCAACCCCCAATCCTAATTTGCATGGTCCTCTCACCCCCAAATCCTGATATGCATGCTACCCCTCACCCCCCAATCCTGGTATATATGCTACCCCTCACCCCCCTATCCTGGTATGCATGGTCCCTCACCCCCCTATCCTGATATGCATGGTCCCCTCATCCCCTAATCCTGGTATGCATGGTCCCCTCATCCTCAATCCTGATATGCATGGTCCCCTCATCCCCAATCCTGATATGCATGGTCACCTCACCCCTCAATCTTGGAATGCATGGTCCCCTTAACCCCTCAATCCTGATATGCATGGTCCCCTCACCCCCAATCCTGATATGCATGGTCCCCTCATCCCCCTATCCTGATATGCATGGTCCTCTCACCCCCTTTCCTGGTATGAATGGTCCCCTCACCCCCTATCCTGGTATGCATGGTCCCATCACCACCCAATCCTGGTATGCATGGTCCCCTCACCCCCCTATCCTTGTATGCATGGACCCCTCACCCCCAATCCTGATATGTATGGTCACCTCACCCCCTATCCTGATATGCATGGTTCCCTCACCCCCTATCCTGGAATGCATGGTCTTCTCACCCCCCAATCCTGGTGTGCATGGTCCCCTCACCCCCCAATCCTGGTGTGCATGGTCCCCTCACCCCCCAATCCTGGTGTGCATGGTCCCTTCACCCAATCCTGGTGTTGCATGGTCCCTTCACCCCTCCAATCCAGGTGTGCATGGTCCCCTCAACCCCCAATCCTGGTGTGCATGGTCCCCTCACCCAACCAATCCTGGTGTGCATGGTCCCCTCACCCCCCAATCCTGGTGTGCATGGTCCCTTCACCCCCAATCCTGGTGTGCATGGTCCCTTCACCCCTCAAATCCTTGTGTGCATGGTCCCCTCACCTCCCAGTCCTGGTGTACATGATCCCCTCACCCAATATTAGTGTACATGGTCCCCTCACCCCCTCAATCCTGGTGTGCATGGTCCCCTCACCCCCCAATCCTGGAATGCATGGTCCCCTCACCCCCCCAATCCTGGTGTGCAAGATTCCCTCAATCCCCCAATCCTGGTATGCATGGTCCCCCTCATCCCTATCGTAGGATGTATGGTACTCCCTCAACCCCCAATCCTAATTTGCATGGTCCTCTCACCCCCCAAATCCTGATATGCATGCTACCCCTCACCCCCCAATCCTGGTATATATGCTACCCCTCACCCCCCTATCCTGGTATGCATGGTCCCCTCACCCCCCTATCCTGATATGCATGGTCCCCTCATCCCCTAATTGGTATGCATGGTCCCCCTCGATCATTCCTCAATCCTGATATGCATGGTCCCCTCATCCCCAATCCTGATATGCATGGTCACCTCACCCCTCAATCTTGGAATGCATGGTCCCCTTAACCCCTCAATCCTGATATGCATGGTCCCCTCACCCCCCAATCCTGATATGCATGGTCCCCTCATCCCCCTATCCTGATATGCATGGTCCTCTCACCCCCCTATCTTGGTATGCATGGTCCCCTCATCCCCAATCCTGATATGCATGGTCCCCTCATCCCCAATCCTGATATGCATGGTCACCTCACCCAATCCTCGTATGCATGCTACCTCTCACCCCCTATCCCGATATGTATGGTCCCCCTCACCCATATTAAACTGCACACATACAAAAAAAAAAAAAACATTTATACTCACCTTTCTTCCCTGATCTCCAGCGCTGTCCCGTTCTGCTGGAGGCTGGGGGAGGGTGTGGCACCGGAGTATGCGCATGCCCATACCGCGCTGTCCGGCGCCATATTGCTGAAGACACACTGCAAATGTGTCTACAGTAAAATGGCGCCTGATAGCATTATGCGTGTGCCCGATTCCGCCGCGCACTACGGCCCCTGTCTCGGCGAAAAGCGCCGAGACAACGCTCCTCCCAGTCAGGTAAGTACGTAGGTATGGCGCCGGAGATCGCGATATGTATTCAATGTACCGTGATCTCCGGCGCCATACACAATCCTCACCGCTGGATGCTTGCGCAGTCTATGAAGGCTTCAGACAGAGTGACGCTTACAGCGTTATATTATAAACTAGCTATGAACCGTTCTACGCCCGGGTGGCAAGCATTGTTATTGGTATATTGTCTCCCATGCTGGTATGTGCTGCCCCTCTCCTATCCTGGTATACATGGCACCCCTCATCCCTATCCTGGTATGCATGCTCACCCCACTCCCACCCAAACCTGGTATGCATGGCACCCCATTCCTCATCCTGGTATGCATGGTCCCCTCACCCCCCAATCCTGGTATGCATGGTACCCCCTCATTCCTATCCTGGTATGCATGGTACCTGCTCATCCACATCCTGGTATTCAAGGTTCCTTCACCCCCAATCCTGGAATGCATGGTCCCCTCACCCCCCAATCCCGGTATGTATTGTGCCCTCACCCCCCAATTCTGGTATGCATGGTCCCCTCATCCCCCAATTCTGGTATGCATGGTCCCCTCACCCCCCAATCCTGAATGATCGTCCCCTCACCCCCCAATTCTGGTATACATGGTCCCCCTCATCCCAGTCGTATGATTTATGGGTACCCCTCACCCCCCATTCCTGGTAATGCATGGTCCCTCACCCACATCCTGGTATCATGGTCCCCTCACCCCCTATCCTGGTATGACAGGTCCCTCACCCCAATCCTGTATCATGGTCCCCTCACCCCCAATCCTATATGATGGTCCCTCACCCCTATCCTGATTGCATGGTCCCCTCACCCCCAATCCTTATGGCATGGTCACTCTCCGCCCCTATCCTGGTGTGCATGGTCCCCTCACCCCCCAATCCTGGTGCGCATGGTCCCCTCACCCCCCAATCCTGGTGTGCATGGTCCCTCACCCCCCAATCCTGGTGTGCATGGTCCCCTCATCCCTCCAATCCTGGTGTGCATGGTCCCCCTCATCCCTATCTTAGGATGTATGGTATCCCATCACCGCCCAATCCTGGTATGCATGGTCCCCTCATCCACAATCCTGGTATGCATGGTACCCTTCATCCCCCATTCCTGGTATGCATGGTCCTCTCACCCCCCTTTCCTGGTATGAATGGTCCCCTCACCCCCCTATCCTGGTATGCATGGTCACATCACCACCCAATCCTGGTATGCATGGTCCCCTCATCCACAATCCTGGTATGCATGGTACCCTTCATCCCCCATTCCTGGTATGCATGGTCCTCTCACCCCCCTTTCCTGTTATGAATGGTCCCCTCACCCCCCTATCCTTGTATGCATGGACCCCTCACCCCCAATCCTGATATGTATGGTCACCTCACCCCCAATCCTGATATGCATGGTTCCCTCACCCCCTATCCTGGAATGCATGGTCTTCTCAACCCCCAATCCTGGTGTGCATGGTCACCTCACCCCCCAATCCTGGTGTGCATGGTCCTCTCACCCCCCAATCCTGGTGTGCATGGTCCTCTCACCCCCCAATCCTGGTGTGCATGGTCCCTTCACCCCTCCAATCCAGGTGTGCATGGTCCCCTAAACCCCCATTCCTGGTGTGCATGGTCCCCTCAACCCCCCCAATCCTGGTGTACATGGTCCCCTCACCCCCCAATGCTGGTGTGCATGGTCCCTTCACCCCCAATCCTGGTGTGCATGGTCCCTTCACCCCTCCAATCCTTGTGTGCATGGTCCCCTCACCTCCCAGTCCTGGTGTACAATGTCCCCTCACCCAATATTAGTGTGCATGGTCTCCTCACCCCCTCAATCCTGGTGTGCATGGTCCTCTCACCCCCCAATCCTGGAATGCATGGTCCCCTCACCCCCCCAATCCTGGTGTGCAAGATCCCCTCAATCCCCCAATCCTGGTATGCATGGTCCCCCCTCATCCCTATCGTAGGATGTATAGTACTCCCTCAACCCCCAATCCTAATTTGCATGGTCCTCTCACCCCCCTATCTTGGAATGCATGGTCTTCTCACCACTCAATCCTGGTGTGCATGGTCCCCTCACCCCCCAATCCTGGTGTGCATGGTCCTCTCACCCCCCCAATCCTGGTGTGCATGGTCCCTTCACCCCAATCCTGGTGTGCATGGTCCCTTCACCCCAATCCTGGTGTGCATGGTCCCTTCACCCCTCCAATCCTAGTGTGCATGGTCCCCTCAACCCCCAATCCTGGTGTGCATGGTCCCCTCACCCCCCCAATCCTGGTGTGCATGGTCCCCTCATCCCCCAATTGCTGGTGTGCATGGTCCCTTCACCCCCAATCCTGGTGTGCATGGTCCCTTCACCCCTCCAATCCTTGTGTGCATGGTCCCCTCACCTCCCAGTCCTGGTGTACATGATCCCCTCACCCAATATTAGTGTGCATGGTCCCCTCACCCCCCAATCCTGGAATGCATGATCCCCTCACCTCCCCAATCCTGGTGTGCAAGATCCCCTCAATCCCCCAATCCTGGTATGCATGGTCCCCCCTCATCCCTATGGTAGGATGTATGGTACTCCCTCAACCCCCAATCCTAATTTGCATGGTCCTCTCACCCCCCAAATCCTGATATGCATGCTACCCCTCACCCCCTATCGTGGCATATGCATGGTCTCCTCACCCCCAATCCTGGTATGCATGGTCCCCTCACCCCTCAATCTTGGAATGCATGGTCCCCTTAACCCCTCAATCCTGATATGCATGGTCCCCTCACCCCCCAATCCTGATATGCATGGTCCCCTCATCCCCCTATCCTGATATACATGGTCCTCTCACCCCCCTATCTTGGTATGCATGGTCCCCTCACCCCCCAATCCTGGTATGCATGGTCCCCTCATCCCCAATCCTGATATGCATGGTCACCTCACCCAATCCTCGTATGCATGCTACCTCTCACCCCCTATCCCGATATGTATGGTCCCCCTCACCCCTATTAAACTCCACACATACAAAAAACCCAAACATTTATACTCCCCTTTCTTCCCTGATCTCCAGCGCTGTCCCGTTCTACTGGAGGAGTGTGGCACCCGAGTACGCGCATGCCCATACCGCGCTGTTCGGCGCCTTTTTGCTGAAGACACACTGCAAATGTGTCTACAGTAAAATGGCGCCTGATAGCGTTATGCGCGTGACCGATTCCGCCGCGCACTACGGCCCCTGTCTCCGGCGAAAAGACCCGAGACAACGCTCCTCCCAGTCAGGTAAGTATGTAGGTATGGCGCCGGAAATCGCGGTATGCATTCAGTGTCTACGTGTACAGTGATCTCCGGCGCCATACACAATCCTCACCGCTGGATGCTTGCGCAGTCTATGAAGGCTTCAGACAGAGTGACGCTTACAGCATTATATTATAGACTAGCTATGAACCGTTCTACGCCCGGGTGGCAAGCATTGTTATTGGTATATTGTCTCCCATCCTGGTATGTGCTGCCCCTCTCCTATCCTGGTATACATGGCACCCCTCATCCCTATCCTGGTATGCATGGTCACCTCACTCCCACCCAAACCTGGTATGCATGGTCCCCTCACCCCCCAATCCTGGTATGCATGGTACCCCCTCATTCCTATCCTGGTATGCATGGTACCTGCTCATCCATATCCTGGTATTCATGGTTCCTTCACCCCCAATCCTGGAATGCATGGTCCCCTCACCCCCCAATCCTGGTATGCATGGTCCACTCCCCCAATCCTGGTATGCATGGTCCCCTCACCCCCCAATCCCGGTATGTATTGTGCCCTCACCCCCCAATCCTGGTATGCATGGTCCCCTCATCCCCCAATCCTGGTATGCATGGTCCCCTCACCCCCAATCCTGATATGCAAGGTCCCCTCACCCCCAATCCTGATATGCATGGTCCCCTCACCCCCAATCCTAATATGCATGGTCCTCTCACCCCCTATCCTGTATGCATGTATCTCTTCCCATCTTGGATGCATGGTCCCCTCACCCCCCAATCCTGGTATGCATGGTCCCTCACCCCCCAATCTGGTATGCATGGTCCCCTCACCCCCCAATTCTGGAATGCATGGTCCCCTCATCCACAGTCCTGGTATGCATGGTACCCCTCACCCCCCAATCCTGGTATGCATGGTCCCCTCACCCCCAATCCTGATATGCAAGGTCCCCTCACCCCCAATCCTGATATGCATGGTCCCCTCACCCCCAATCCTAATATGCATGGTCCTCTCACCCCCTATCCTGGTATGCATGGTATCCTCATTCCCCAATCTTGGAATGCATGGTCCCCTCACCCCCCAATCCTGGTATGCATGGTCCCCTCACCCCCAATCCTGGTATGCATGGTCCCCTCACCCCCCAATCCTGGTATGCATGGTCCCCCTCATCCCTATCGTAGGATGTATGCTACCCCTTCACCCCCAATCCTGGTATGCATGGTCCCCTCATCCCCAATTCTGGTATGCATGGTACCTCTCATCCCCCAATCCTGGTATGCAAGGTCCTCTCACCCCCTTTCCTGGTGTGAATGGTCCCATCACCCCCAATCCTGGTATGCATGGTCCCCTCATACCCCTCTCCTGTTGTGCATGGTCCCCTAACCCCCCAATCCTGGTATGCATGATTCCCTCACCCCCAATCCTTGTATGTATAGTCCCCCCTCATCCCTATCATAGAATGTATGGTACCCCCTCACCCCCCAATCCTGAGTTGCATGGTCCTCTCACCCCCCAATCCTGGTATGCATGGTCCTCTCACCCCCCAATCTTGATATGCATGCTACCTCTCACCCCCTAATCTTGGAATGCATGGTCCCCTTAACCCCCAATCCTGATATGCATGGTTCCCTCACCCCCAATCCTGATATGCATGGTCCCCTCACCCCCAATCCTGATATGCATGGTCCTCTCACTCCCTATCTTCATAAGCATGCTACCTCTCACCCCCACATGCAAAAAAACCCCAAACATTTATGCTCACCTTTCTTCCCTGTTCTCCAGCGCTGTCCCGTTCTGCTGGAGGCTGTGGGAGGAGTGTGGCACCGGAGTACGCGCATGCCCATACCGCACTGTACGGCGCCATATTGCTGAAGACACACTGCAAATGTGTCTTCAGTAAAATGGCGCCGTATAGCGCTACGCGTGTGAGCGATTCGGACGCGCACTCCTGCCCCGGTCTCCGGCGAGAAGCGCTGTGGCAACGCTCCTCCCGGTCAGGTAAGTATATAGGTATGGTGCTGGAGATCGCGGTATGCATTCAGTGTGTATGCGTACCGCAATCTCTGGCACCATACACAATCCTCCCCGCTGGATGCCGTCTTCTGTCTGGAGCCAGACTGCGCAGGTGCGTCGCACTTGCGCAGTCTATAAAGGCTTCAGACAGAATGACGCTTACAGTGCTATAATATAGATGTCTAATGGCTGCTTGCAGATAGCAATGGAGGGATAATTATTTGTTCCACAGTAATCTACATATGAGGGAATGCAGAAGATTTCACAATTAGGACAGGAGCAATTTTCAACACATCACAAGTATCTTTGCACTTTAGTTCTGTAACCTTAGCATATAGTAAGCTTCGTTGTTATTGTACTGTACATGGGTAGTAAGCTTGATTCTGCAACGCCCACAGGGCTGTGGGGTACTCTGTCTGTGTCAGACAGTTCTTTGGTGAAGTCACGGGGCCGTGACCCGATCTGTAGCCCTGGGTATGCAGTAAAAATTGATGGGGAGATAAGAAAAATAAGTTTATAAGTTCGTGACGCCACCCGTGGTGTTCGGCAATAAAATGGCCGACGCTGCGATTCAGGTCTACTGGGGCAGTTGGTGATGCAGCAGAGATGTTACAGTTCTCCACTGGTAGAGCTAGGCCCCAGTACAGTTATAGGGTTATTTGAAGATGGTGGTAACGGTTGTAGTGTAGGGTAGGTGACGCAGTAAATTAATCTGAGGACACAGCAGGGTGCAGTCTTCACACTTTACTCACAGTCTTGAGGTTACAATCACCAGCCAGATGCTGTGTCCTCCGGGACGGTGGTCCAGCCAGCTCTCGGGTAGTTTGGGGTACACTTTACCAGGACTCCCTTCTTGTGTTCCTTTTCCAGTCATCTCTCCCTGCGCTGGCTAAAACCCTTCCTGCCCTGCACCTCACACACAGTGTCCCAAGCCAGCAGCCTCAGATCCTATCTGGCGACATCCTCCTGGTCCCCTTGATCATATGTGGCAACCTTTTCAGCGAATGTGTGTGGATTTGGCTGCTGCACATACAGACACAACAGCCTCCAGTTTGCTAGCTGAGTCCTATAGTCTCTCCACTAGTCTGGGGCCGGTCCCCCACTGCGACCTGGTCCCTCCGTCCAACTCCGGTCGGCCTGGATTCGGGCACCCGGGTGGATTCCTCACTTCCCTGGCAACAAGGACCCCTTCTTCCTCTCAGGAGCTCCTTCCTTCACCACTGATCCTCTCAACTTCTCTCTCTACTCCCTTTCAACTGTCACACTCCTTCCAGCCTAAACTGAAGCTCTTCCCCCCTCCCTTGGGGTGGTGTGTCGTGTTGGATGCACATGCGCGAGCACCGTGTAGTGCCACCTCCTTACCCGAGAGCTGAGTACCACACCTCTTGCTGAGGTGCAGTACCTCTGTGGTGACTGGACCCTCAGGGGTGCCACATACCCCCCGGTTAAACACAGCACGTCCCAGGGCTGGAACAGAGTAAAACAGGTGTTAAAACATGCAAATATTTTTCTGAAATGCATTTCAACAAGATAAAACAGTTAAACAGGTAACTCTTTCTTCACTTTATGGGAGATATTTTTCACGTGAACGTTGCATATAAATACCGGAAATATAAAACATAGCATTGCTCTAAAAATAACAACTTTCTCAATTAAGTTCAGCAGGTTTCAATGAAATCCCTAACCGGGGTGACCTCACGGTCCTCAGTGCAATATGGGGGAACCAGTCTCATACCTTCAACGTAGGCCCTGGGCGTGACTACAGGGCTTAGCCGGTCAACTAGTTGGACCAATTTTCAGCCACGCCAGACTTTTTTATTCTTTGGTCTATTGTAAAATGTAGAATGTCATATTCACACTCTAAAGGTTTGCTGTAAAACCAACAAGGAGCACATTAAGTTCTAACTATTTACAAAATAGTTCTGGTCACTCACCGTTCATGACCGCATTGTCTTTAACTCACTCTAACTTGCCTTAGTAGCTCTTCCACGGCAGTTCTTTGGGCTTGCAACCTCTTTTTCAGGTATCACGCCGGGTGACACTAACTGAGCAGATCCAGCAGTCGGGGATTCAATTGCCCAACCAGGGTTTCCTCAGCCACCGAGGCAATGTTGATACCTGTGCCTTTGTCCTCTCCGTTGCCATACTCCTTTTCCTCCTCCCCTGGGGTTGAGGATACTGGTCGCAAGGCCGCCCACCGCTCGGACACCTTTTCCAGCAGGGCCTCCCTCCATTTCGCCATCATTGTGATCTGTGTCTTTAGGAGCTGGCGGCTTAGCTCCTCCACCTCGACTCCAAGAAACTCCAGGTCCACTGCAGGAAGCTGGTCGGGGATTTCCATCCTGAACTCCCCAACCCCCGCTTGCCATGGTACCCACCGGGTTCCTCTCCACCTCTTCTTCAGCACACCTCATCGCACACTGTGCTGTGCTTTTTGTGCTCTCTTCTCTTCATGGGTGTTCCTCTCCCCTTTTCCAGCCAGTCTGTAACGATTATAGGGGATAACTCAGGAGACTCTTTGCGTGGAACAAGACAACTACAGGACACAGTTTTATAAGTGGTAAAGTCTATATTATCACACGGTGACTCAAACAGGTGCAGAGCAAAGCTCAAGTCCACAACACTTGGTGCAGATATTAAATGCAGCTTAAAAGTCTATAGGAAACTTCAGAGGAAAATGCAATCAAGCAGAGAGTCTAGGAAGCACAAATATACTTGAGGATACTTGACACGAAAAAGTCCTTGCTTAGTCCAAGCACTGGTAGATCTGCTTATAAGGCAGTTCAAATAATATCTTAGCTCAACCAGGGACGCCTGGATAATAGTCTCAGGTTTAAGCAGAGCAGAGCTGCAACAGCTTACATGTCCAGCAAATGCAGAAGGAAGTAAACACCAGCAGCCAGATGAAGGAGGATTACTGGAAACCGGTGTATGCAGCAGGAACTCAGAGCAGAGTAGCAGGATCACCAACAGGTTCACAGGAGCAGGTACAACGCCAGTGAGCCACCAGAGGTCAGAAGCTGGATGCAAGGCAGAAGCTGGATGCACGGCAGAATTGTTATGTTACGGTAGCTGAGGAGAAATAGCAAAAATAGCCAAAGTAGCAATACACCAGAGAGGCTGGAAACTATTGGGTGCAGGACCCTAAACTAACCGCAACACTAGAAGTAGCCGTGGAGCGGACCTACGGTGATCCTAGACGCCTCGTCACAGCCGGAGAGATAGCTACACCTAAAGGCAGAAAGATGAAAGCTAACTGCCCTGTAGCAGAACCCCCAAAGAAATAGGAAGCCCCCAAACATGTAATGGCGGTTAGACAAGAAGAAAATACGAACAGACAGAAAATAGAATGAGCAAACGCTGGGCCCAATCTGTCTAGATAGAAAAGTATAGGAAAGAATTCTGACAGCAACCCAAAAAACCCTGACAAAAATACCAACACTTCTGATTAACAAAAAACCTGAGATCACACGATCTCTACCACCTAAATCAGATCTCTGGTGTAACACACAGCAATTTAGCAAATAAAAAGTGATGCAGGAACAGAGCAAAAGTGCAAACACAAACTGAGCACAATTGCAGCGCCAGGCCCCAAAAGGGGACCAGACTGAAGTCCACTGCAAGGCAGCAAACCAGCCAGGAAAATCCAACCAGATGAAAAAAAAAACAAAGCAAGTCACTTATCTGAATGGAAGCAGGAATGCAAGCTGAGCTCCAAGCAAGACCTGGAAGAACAATTGATTATCGGCAAGGCTGATGGGAGTTCAGGTCACTTATATCAGACCATTCAGACCCAGCTGAAGGCCATTCAGCAATTGGTTCATTACCCTCAGCAACCACCGGAGGGAGCCCTGCTCCGAAGTCGCCTCCAGCGTGTTCACAACACAGAATACTCTAGCACAGACTAAAGGCTGGGGTGGAGTTATATAGCAGGAAGACACAGTGCACATGAGACCAAAAACGCCATCTTGGAAAAGGGCAGTAATGCACACAAAGTAATCAAAAATGTTCAGAGTCCCGACACAGTTGCACCAGGAGGCGGATCCCCCTGGTCGACGGACAAGTACATTTTCAACAAAGTCTTTGCAGTGGGCAGGTACGGCTTTTTGCACCGAACCTGGCCCATGATAGGCACACGCGACCCGATTTATCAGGTAGGTACATCCTGTTCGTGACGCCAAAAATACGACACCCCCAGGGCTGTGGTGTACTCGGTTCGAGTCAGGCAGTTCTTTGGTGAAGTCACGGGGCCGTGAACCAGTCCATAGCCCTGGGCGTGCAATAAAAAATGTTGAGATAAGAAAAATAATTTATAAGTTCGTGATGCCACCAGTGGTGTTCGGCAATAAAATGGCTGACGCTGCGATTCAGGTCCACTGGGGCAGTTGGTGATGCAGCAGAGATGTTACAGCTCTCCACTGGTAGAGCTAGGCCCCAGGGCAGTTATATGGTTATTTGAAGATGCTGGTAATGGTTGTAGTGCAGGGTAGGTGACGCAGTAATTTAATCTGAGGATTTTATCTGAGGACACAGCAGGGTGCAGTTTTCACACTTTACTCACAGTCTTTAGGTTACAATCACCAGCCGGGTGCTGTGTCCTCCGGGTCGGTGGTCCAGCCAGCTCTCGGGTAGTTTGGGGTACACTTTACCTGGACCCCCTTCTTGTGTTCCTTCTCTAGTCGTCTCTCCCCGTGCTGGCTAACGCCCTTCCTGTCCTACGCCACACACAGTGTCACAAGCCAGCAGCCTCAGATCCTATCTGGCGACATCCTCCTGGTCCCCTTGATCATATGTGGCTACCTTTTCAGCAAATGTTTGTGGATTTGGCTGCTGCACATACAGTCGCAACAGCCTCCGGTTTGCTAGCCGAGTCCTACAGTCGCTCCACTAATCTGGGTCCGGTCCCCCACTGCGACCAAGTCCCTCCATCCGACTCCAGTCAGCTTGGATTCAGGTGCCACGGGTGGATTTCTCACTTCCCTGGCACCTAGGACCCCTTCTTCCTCTCAGGAGCTCCTTCCTTCACCACTTCTCCACTCAACTTCTCTCTCTACTCCCAACTGTCCTTCCGACTGTCACACTCCTTCCCGCCTGAACGGAGGCTCCTCCCCCCTCACTTGGGATGGTGTGTCGTGTTGTATGCACATATGTGAGCACCGGGTAGTGCCCCCCTTCTTACCTGAGAGCTGAGTACCACACCTCTTACTGAGGTGCAGTACCTCTGTGGCGACTGAACCCTCAGGGGCGCCACAATTCCGTCATATATATATAAACCTAAAAAAAAAGTTGAAATCTATTGGCAGCGGATTATTCAGGATACTCTCCAAGCGTGTGACAACAGAGCTTCTTTATTCAGGAACAAACAGGAACTATATATGATACGTTTAATAGATCAGGAATAAATCATTTGTGTGTCTCTATCTGTGCAGCATCTACAGCAGGCTGCTTCTCTCATACACAGACACAGGAAAATATGAAATATAGTCACATGCTCTCCCTGTGTGTGCCTCTGGGAGTTTTTTTCTAACTTTATAAACAGCATACTAATCTAACAACTAAACACTCATAGACAGGCATGGAGTTGTTGCACCAAACATATTCCAACACCCTCACTCAACAACTACTTATCCTGGTAGTCCCATTGCAGTTCTGAAGTTCACAAACTTGGCTCTTGATAATGGCACAATAGGTGTCCAATAGGTATTAAAGGATAGATATTTCATTGTGTAGTAAAACAGCCTTCAGACTTAAAACTGACGAGTCAATGAACAGTCGCCATTCCTTCGGGTCATGTTCGCATCCAAGAGCACCAAACAACCCCAAGACGTTGTTGCAAAAGTTTAAACTGTCGACATGGTTGAAAAATTGATTAAGGTCTTCTTGACTACTGCAAAAAACAGAAACTCTTGTTCCTGGTAATAAGAGATTCCGTTCTTGTAGCCTTGATCCCAAGAATATAATATCTATCCTTCTATACCTATTGTGCTTTCATTGTATATTCTCCGCATATGTAGCAGAAATTATCACTGCTGTTGAGATACCGGCGCGACATTTCAAAATAAATCTTCAGTTTTTGCAATGGAAAGTATTCAGGCGAATCGTATATATGATAGTAACTAGATGGAGGCCCGATGCTATCACATCGGGAGGGCAGTAATGTCACAATGAGGGCAAGCTTTGCAGTGTTGAGAATCTCTCTCCACACGTGCTCATCCACCTATCCACTCATTCTTTCCCCATGTGCTGACTTCTCCCGTCTGTGCTCTCTTGAGATCGCAGAGGATATATTTTGCAAGGTAAACTATTGTTTAAAAACAGTCAGTGAAATATTTTACTTCACAAAATGAATCCACGGTGATCCTCTGCTGTAATGTCAGTATTGTCTTTTGATTCTTCCCCAGTCCACGAGATGTGGTATGCTCCATACACGGTCAGCCGAATGATTCACTGCGCCTGCGCAGAATTCGCATAAGTGCTTGCATATATGTAGATCAGCGATTTATGTTATTTCAGTGGAATATTCAGAATATACTGTGTCAGAAAAAGTTCATATATGAGTTTTTAGAATTATAACAGAATATTATAATGTTTTGCACTATTTCTCAAAAACCTTACGTGATAGGAAAAATCTGAAGTCATTTCTGAAATCAGCATGAAAAAATCTACCAGGAACACTCAAAATTGTCCGAGGGACAAAACCTTGGTAACACAGAGTTATAAGATGTAACATCTTATCCTTCCTATAATCCTTCCTCCTACAATTGAATAATAACATCCAGCTCACCGCCCAGACCACAGTTTTCCGGTGCATGCAACTATTATAGCCACTGAGTCAACTAATCAAGTACAACTGGAGTGCCCCCAAGGGTCGTGGGGTACTTGATACCGGACCGGCGGTTCTTAAAGGGGAAGGTCACGGCAGCAGTGACCCGGTCCGTGGCCCTGGGCAACCAATAAAAATGATGATGGAAATGTAAAATAAAAAGGTAAAGAGGGAAAAAGCTTGTGATGCCACCTGTGATATTTGGCAATAAAGGTGTTAGCCGATGCTGCTTCAGAGTCCGCTGGGGCTGATGGTGATGCACAAGAGTTGTTACAGCTCTCCACAGGTAGAGTTAGGCCCCAGGGCAGCTGTATGTGCAAGAGATGATGGTGGTTGTAGTGCAGGGCAGATGATGCAGTAAATAAATCTGAGGTCACAGCGGGGTTGTAGTATCCTTTACCTTTACTTGATGATTTGGAGTACAGACAGGAGCACTGCTATCAGATGGAAATGGAGATCCGGACAGTCTGGAAGCAAGTTAGGATTCCCTAAGCCAGATGGTGTTGGAGGCCTCCATACTGCGCTGTCCTCTCAGGTCCTTGCTGCCTAAAGCTATGCTTAGTTCTCTGTTCCTTATTGTTCCTCAGCACTTGCCCGTATGGCAGGCAGCTTGAGCGTATTAAAGGTGTCGCTCTGTTGTGGCGGCTCCGGGCTCTGGTCTGCTGCTGTGCCTTCAGGTGTATGATGGGGTCAGTAGACCTGCAGTCCTCTGCCCTCCGGATTTAGCTGCTGGGATCGTAGTACCCAGGCAACCATGGACTCCGGTGTCCGGTTCTTTAGCGCTGAGATCTGGGATGAGCTTGATTACAGCTCCACTTCCCAGTTCCTCCTAGACTCCTCTCTATCTCAGACTGCTACTTTAGTCTGGGGATGAGCTCCTCACTCTTCCTGTCCCCAGCACAGACTGACTAACCCCGCCTCCAGGCCAGAACTAATAGGGAAGCTCCTCGAAACAAGGTGTAGATCTCCACCTTCTGCTCTGGAGTTAGGAAAAGTGTTGCATGTTGGTGTTACCTGGCCAGGGGATCCCTCCTTGCTTTCAGGCATGACATCACCCTGTGAGGGAGGCAATGCCACTGTGGCAACCAGACTCCTGGGGTGCCACACAATGACCGAGGTAAAAAGCTGACACTTTCTTTATAGAAACTTTCCTAATATTATTTTTTATAATAGATATTATCCTTACTAATATATGTTATTTTGTATCACCTATTAAAACCCCTGTCAGCAGTACATAACATGGTCCTCATAACATTGTCTCTACATTTTAGACTCACTGCATTTAACCATCTGGAAGGTGATTGTGAAACAGGCCCTGTGAGTAGACCCACAAAACCTTCACAAGCAGTGACTATTAGTGAGCCTTTTAATCAACTAGCAACAACTTAATTTTTAATCGGAGTGTTTTATTCCTATGTTCTAAGTAAAAAATTCAGTTACATATATTTAAAGTAAATGTATGTTTTTACATCACTCAATAGACTGAAGAGATTTTAAATTTATCATCATTACAACACATCGCACTCCTGGACTAGCAATCATATAGGTACTGCATTTTTTGTTTTATTGGTTTTAATGTGCCACTTGGATTCCCATTTATTTTCTCTTTTTGTAACAATCTGACAATAGGTGGTTATTGTCCTCCAAGCAGGCTGCTTAAAACCACTATACATTTGAGTATTAGCGACAGTGGACCTCTCTTCTTTCTGAATTTTTTATTTGATCAACAACATGATTAAAATTGACAATACATGATTTTAAAAGAGAACCTCAATGAGCAGGAGGATTACCGTATATACTCGTGTATAAGCCGACCCGTGTATAAGCCGACCCCCTAATTTTGCCACAAAAAACTTGGAAAACTTATTGACTCGCGTATAAGCCGGGTGTATAAGTTGCCGTCCTGCTCTGTGCTCCCCCATCCAGCTTTGTGCGCCCCCATTCTCCTCTGTGCTCCCCTCCTCCTGCTCCATTATCCTGTCCTGCTCTGTGCTTTCCATCCTCCCCCGTCCTGCTCCGTCCTCTCCCGTTCTGCTCCGTGCTCTCCGTCCTCCCCCGTTCTGCTCCGTGCTCTCCGTCCTCCCCCCGTTCTGCTCCGTGCTCTCCGTCTCCCCCCCGTCCTGCTCCGTGCTCCTTGTCCTCATTACTTGTGTTGCAGTTTATATATGAATTATATTTGTGCAAATTAAAAAAATATATGATTAATTCATATATAAACTGCAACACAAGTAATGTGTTGTACACTGTGCGATGCGCCTTGTGTGACCTTCAGTATGTCGGCTGCACAGGAGGACCATTAAAATTCAGGATAAGACGTCACCTCTCAGATGCCACCAGTAAAATCATTAATAAAAGCTCAGCAATTTTAAAACATTTTATTAATAGTCATGGGGGGATGTGTCCGCTTTTGAGGTGTCTGGTATAGAAAAGGTCAAAATTCCAGCCAGAGGTGGCGATATTAAAAGAAAACTGATAAGCCGGGAAACATTGTGGATCTATCAACTAAACACCAGGGTCCCGCATGGCATCAATATTAGACAGGATCTGATTTACCACTATGAATAGAGTAATACCTATCTGGTATAATATATGATCCCAGCCTGTAAGGGGTTAATGGTCTATCAGGTTTCTCTGCACAGCTGTCCCTATCAGGAGCCAGGTCTGGTGGGTGGGTTTGAAGTGTGAACTAGCTCAAAATGTTGAGTCTGCCATCAGATCCTTGCCAATGATTAAGAATCAGGTTTTTGCATTGAAATACGTATGTTTTTAATGTCTGGACTATGACTTAACTGTTTTCATGTTATTGGAAGTTTTTGGAATAAATGAAAATGGATTTTATGGACTTACAGCGCTGGACTTATTTTTCCTATATTTAAGCTACACACATCATCTACCGCTAACAAAAATAAATGACAATAATAACATCCAGTCTTCTAAATATTTGCGCTGTTCATTATAGCTCAGCTATGTATCTGATGTGCACATGCACCTCTTTTAGATTTTATCTCTGCTGTTTTTTTTAAAGCAGATGGAGGTACACAATTTATGGCTGATCTGCAACTGATGGGCTACGTGTTTACCCCCAGACCAAACTTTTCCAGTTTTCCTTTGCCGGCACCATTAGTATTTCATGACCATTACCCTCTAAGCAATACTATATGTCAGCATATTGCAATTGAAGGGTTTTCTGAGGGTGAGATAAAATGGGGTCCCTGATATAATTCAAACTGCATCCTGTCCTAGTCAGGTGTTAGGACGGGCTGCAGATTGATGACATCCAGCTCCTGAAATCTGCTTCTCAACTGACAAAAACTGTATCACATGCATGTCAGTCGACAGCCAGCTGTCGTATGTGAAGAAATATATCTCTTCCTCGCTGCTCCAGCTTCCTCCTCCTCAATGTTTGTTTTCCATTTTCCAGTTGTATGCAGTCAGGCTCCGTGCAATACTATAAAGCTGTGACACTAATAGAGTAGAAGTTGGAGATCTCCTTGCTGAGCACAACGTGTGTTAAAATATATTTCTTCACATATCAGAGTTGTGCTCCCAGCCGCCAATAGGGTATGTGTGATAGAGCTCTTGTCGTTGAGACACATGTCTCAGGACAGGAGCTGTATGTCTTCATTCTGCAGTCTGTACTAACAAGTGAATTTCTTCAGGTACTCCATCTTGTCTCATTCTTGAAGAATTCCTTGAATGAATAAATGAACCTAGCTATTACTGTAAGTGTTAAAAGCATAAGGTACTTACTTAATATTTTTTTATCAAAAAGTGCAAAAGGTATCCAACCATGACAAGGTGTGCCTAAATAATGCTATCACTAATGTCTTACCTCTCTGTGTGCCAAACCAGGCCTCATCTGAACTGAGTATGTGAAATGAAAGCAAACACACAGCTCGCAATTCAAACTTTGTCTGGCAAGGATGTGAAGATAAGCTTGTTGAGCCCTGGAGAGGGGCCACAACCCTTAAGAAGTGTCCACACTAAACAATCCGCTAGCGATCTCGTTAGCGTTGCATACTAATGAGATCGCTAGCGGATTGTTTCTATATCGCTAAATGCTGCCGCATTTAGCGATATAGTTAACGACGCTATCGCCGTTAGCGATCTTCTTAACGACTTTAGCGGTACAAAAGTACCGCTAAATCGCTAAGAAAAGGTGCCACACAGCGTTAGATACTTACCAGGGGGGCCAGCGATGAAATAGGGTCCGGAACGATTCCAGCGACGAGCGAGATCACAGCAGGAAGCTCGTCGCTGGAAGCTGCCGCACTGAACAATATCGCTAACGGGATCGCTAAATAGTGACGTTTTTTAGCGATCCCGTTAGCGATATTGTTTAGTGTGGCATACCCTTTAATACGTACTACAAAAAAGAAAAAAAACTAGGGCCCACACATCTTTAGTTTTAAATTAACATACAGGTGCACAAATATGTTATGTGGTCAATATACAAACATATACATACACTATGTGTCAGCACACTGTGATTAATGAATTGAATGTAATAATTCTGATATTGTTTTTGAGGGAAAAAATAACACAAAAACTAAAAACTCCCTGGTCCTTAAGGGGTTAAGCCAGGAATTGCTTGAAGATATCAATGTACATGACTGTGCAGTCTACAATCTACTCATAGCTTCAAGCCAAATGCTGATTTTTGGATGGTGAGTTGGCTGATCATGTAGCTTGTGTGAATTTGTGTGCCAGTACCCATTGTGCGATTTAACACACTGGATTAGCTGGAACCATGCTTCATTGGACCTGATGTATTGCATTTGCAATGTGTCCAAATGGCTGTCAATGATCATATCTGTTAGCCAATTGCAATACATTACATTCTTCTCTTTTATACCCCTCTTTTAACTCTTGCACAACTGACTCTTGATATGGCAGCAGCTGAAAAGATTTCAGTCAGCCCTTATTGATGTTATTCTGTGTACACGAGTTTGCTAAGTTTCAACTTGATTTCGTCAGGCTTCTCATAATCTTTTCCTGGATGTCTGCGATAGTGAGTATATGAACACCTGGCTGTCTAAACTTTAAATTGCACTGGTCACAGTTATGTTACCTTCACACAAATCCATGCATACTTGGTTTTCCTGGAATAGGAAAGTCCAGAAACTGTCCAGCAAATCAGTCCTTTGTTTCCTTTAATGCAGGGTTCCCCAACTCCAGTCCTCAAGGCCCATCAACAGGTCATGTTTTCATGTTTTCATAATTGCATCACCTGTCCAATACAAAGAAATCCTGAAAACATGACCTGTTGGTGGGCCTTGAGGACTGGAGTTGGGGAACACTGCTTTAATGAGCCTGCATGTACTCCAGTATTGGGATTCTTTGTTGAATCAGATATGGCATGGTGGACACACTCATGCACAACACTACTCCCCTTCTCAAAGAAGGCCTCATGACTGGCAGGGAAAAATACAATGGAAGTGAAAGCCATTGCCAGAAAAGCCAGTTTTAATGGATGAGCCTTGTTAAGCATTATTGTGAATACTTTATTTTGTGGCCCACCCTATTTATAAAAGAACATTTATTTATTTCTATGGCTGATATAATGGCAACATATTCCAGAGCGCTTTACAATTCACATTTTAAATTTCCACTATGCGGCTGATTCATGAAGACAGGCCTTGCACACGCTAGTCTTAATGAAGGCCTCACTGTAGCATGGGGTGCTAAATTTGCAAGTCATGTAATGAATTTGGCGCATTTTCTGAGTGGTGTGCTCCTCCACGAGCTTTGCCAGCAATGTTACTTTAGACAGAGACTGAAGTAACAATTCTGGCATACAAAAATGCTGGCACTTTTGATAAAATTGATGGGTGGGTAAAGCCATGCCACGTCCAGCCTCTTTCTAAACTCTCTCCATTTTGGCAGAACTGCTTCAACCTGGCATGAAATCATCAAAAGTCACACAATTCTTGCTCAACTCTGCATTGCACAAAAATGTTGCGACTTTGTAAAGTGTTTCACACCAGTTTTATGGTGAAAGCACTTTGATGAATAGCCCCTTATGTCTTTGGAGTGTCGGAGGAAACCCACACAAATTCAGGGAGAACATATGTGGGTGATGAAGATGGTGTACCACTCTCTAACACCTCAAGTGATTAAATATATTTCATAGTTATGTATATAATCTGGAAGCACCCCCCCCCCCCACGGCTGCAGTATAGTCTAGAGTCAGTGTAAACTGTAATGGCAGCTCCAGATAGGGAAGGGGGAACTGAGAGTTAGTGTTAAGTTCAGGAAGAGTCCGTACAGTTAGAGTGAGTATGGTGAAGTACTAGCAGTGGTCATATGCCGTGGGTTGCTAGGGCCAACTTGAGGCTGTTAGTGCAGTCAATTGCCATAGAACCCTTCTGGACGAGTCCGGCAGTTGGGCCTAGGACCTCGAGATGAACGACGGGGCCATTGGGTGCACTAATCCTGCAGTGCTGCAGAGAAAGATTATCTTAGACTCTTAGAGGCGGAAGGTAATGGAATCCAAGTGCACTGCCTTCAAAAGAGAAGAATTCCTAGTGCTAGAATAGTTAAAAAGAGGAATGCTCCACCTAGGCCGAGAACTACAGTAGGGCTGAAGTTATGTCTGGTACATGTGGGAAAAACTGTAACCTGTTGTGCCCTATCTTACATGCTTCATTGTAATGGCTGTAAACTGCCAAGTAAAAGTTTGACTTTATTAAAGTATTATTTATAAAGTATTTGGTGTCCCCTGGATTGTCTGCTAAGGTTCTGGAAGATGAAAGCCTGGAGCCAGTGGAGGCTTATGGGCCACAAGTAAGTGTGATGGACCCCACACACAGCAGCACATTAGGAATGGGACATGATTTTCCTGTATGGTGCCAGAGCGTGCAAAAGAAACAGCTCATCCACGACTACCTCCCTCTGGCACCTTAGACTTACAAATTTCATGTTGGTGCTTTCATTGGCTTGACTCTAATACTGGAAATTAACAGTGCTAGTAATACTGGAACTTGTGCCACTGATATGTTAAAACTGTACTGATGCCACTGGCTGCTAATTCTAGCTGAAATAGTGCTGTGAAGAGTAGTAGAGCATGATGACCAAGCTGAACTTTTGCGTTATGTCCCAGTAGACCATAGTTAAATCCATTTAGATGATAGTAAATGTTCATATTAATAGTCTGCTACTTAAAGAGAACCTTGTCAGCATGGTTTTGTAATGTAAAGTAAAGACATGGCTGTAATGGAGCTGTAATACTGATTAAGTTGATACCTTTGGTGAAGTGGATTTTTTTCACCATAGGTATCAATGAAATCAGTATAACAGACCATTACAGCCATGTCTTTATCTTACATTGCAAAATCATGCTGAAAGGATCTCTTTAGGAAGGTAATAAAAAACAAGTAGCAAAATTAAAATAAAAAGGCATGATTCACATCTCAATAAGGCTCTGTGCACACTTTTAAGCCTTATATGTGTAAAAGCCAGAAAATGCTATTGTTGTATTGCAAATATCAAGCATAACCATGCAGCTCTATTTACCTGATGAATCCAAAGAGTGACATTTTGGCCTCTGCCGGGGAAATATATATTTGCATACTCTTATTTAAAAAACATATATAATTCCACATATTTATATTTAGAAAGACCCAGATGGGTTATACTGTGATACCTCATCTGGCTATATTAAACCAGCTCAAAAAGTATGGAGAACAGGAGAAAAAAGAGCTATAAGGCATTTATATTTAATCATAAAAATAGAATTTTTTTTTATTAGTAACAACATTAATATAAATAATAGTACAATACATCAGGTGACAATTGCAAACAAGAACCACCTCACATAATACTCAATTGCCTCAGGAAGGTGAACACTTATGTATCTATAGAGTCAAACTGCCATATCCATAGAGGTTACTCTATGGGTAATACATGTATATTGGATCAGCAGACTCACATTATAGACATAAAAAGACTGCAAGACTGCAAGTCTAATTAAAGTGGTTTATATCAGTTATGGACACATATCATATGCAGCAGATCACAGCAAACTCACGTTTATAAATATATAATCACCATATAAATGATATTACTGAACCCATGACAAATGAGTGTATAGCCATATCAGTAAAGACTGCTCCATGAGTAATACATGTGTATGGGATCAGTAAACTCACATTATGGACATATGAGAGACTGCAAGGGTAATAGTACCGAATCAAGCGTGAAATGGTTTGTGTTTAATTACAGGTATATAACCACATGCAGCGCTACAATAAAAGTGACAAGTGTCAAATAAGAGCAGTCTCAATAATGTCCATATCTCCACTACATGTCACCAATCACAAGAAAACGCTGTAATAACAATGGCAAGTGCCAGATATAAGCAGGCTCAAGAGTGTCCATTTCTCATATAACACATTGTGAAAGTAACATGATGAAAGTAAAATACATTATAGATGTTATAAAGATAATCTTACCAAATCACTAAGGCAAAGGAGAATATGTGGGGAGATAAATAAACGCCCCGACGTGCGTTTCGCAACGTCCTCAAGGAAGCAACACGTTGGCGTTGCGAAACGCGCGTCGGGGCGTTTATTTATCTCCCCACATATTCTCCTTTGCCTTAGTGATTTGGTAAGATTATCTTTATAACATCTATAATGTATTTTACTTTCATCATGTTACTTTCACAATGTGTTATATGAGAAATGGACACTCTTGAGCCTGCTTATATCTGGCACTTGCCATTGTTATTACAGCGTTTTCTTGTGATTGGTGACATGTAGTGGAGATATGGACATTATTGAGACTGCTCTTATTTGACACTTGTCACTTTTATTGTAGCGCTGCATGTGGTTATATACCTGTAATTAAACACAAACCATTTCACGCTTGATTCGGTACTATTACCCTTGCAGTCTCTCATATGTCCATAATGTGAGTTTACTGATCCCATACACATGTATTACTCACGGAGCAGTCTTTACTGATATGGCTATACACTCATTTGTCATGGGTTCAGTAATATCATTTATATGGTGATTATATATTTATAAACGTGAGTTTGCTGTGATCTGCTGCATATTGATATGTGTCCATAACTGATATAAACCACTTTAATTAGACTTGCAGTCTTGCAGTCTTTTTATGTCTATAATGTGAGTCTGCTGATCCAATATACATGTATTACCCATAGAGTAACCTCTATGGATATGGCAGTTTGACTCTATAGATACATAAGTGTTCACCTTCCTGAGGCAATTGAGTATTATGTGAGGTGGTTCTTGTTTGCAATTGTCACCTGATGTATTGTACTATTATTGATATTAATGTTGTTACTAATAAAAAAAAAATTCTATTTTTATGATTAAATATAAATGCCTTATAGCTCTTTTTTCTCCTGTTCTCCATACTCTTATTTAAAGTAGCACTACAGGATTTGTTTCTTCAGATACCGGTAGATTCACTCAAGAGAGGCTCTGAATATTCTGCTGTAACTTCCTTTAAGGATGAAGCAATTTGAACCCCCCCAAAAAATAACCTACATTCCACATATGTGTAAGGACTCACCAGGTGAAGAGGATCCTGTAAGCCCCAGGTCTGAGTGGGTACACAGACCCCGGGTGTTGATGCAGCATGCAAAAAGGATTGTGGGCCCCAAGGACTGTAAAGGATCACCAGGAGTCCAAGATTAGCAGGGCAGTTGCAGCTGAACCCATCAGAAATGCAAGCAAAAACTTAAACCATTAACAGGTTAATTAATGGTAGAGCACACCTAGCATAGGATGAGGAGTCCGTCGATTTGGCAATCTGGCTTATACTGTGGAGCACATTGCACATTGTTACATTCAAATTGTTATGTCCTAGTAAGTGTTATTACAGAACATTCAGGGCCTCCTTCGAGCAAACTCAGCTGCAATATTCTAATGTACTTTGCATCACCCCAACTCAGTTGCATCTATAAAATTTCGCCCCTTCATTATGAGCAGGTCATATTGTATTCGGCTTAGTACATGCTCTTGAGAAGGCAGGATGTCACTTGTTGGCTTCCTGCGCACTGCAGGTTGACATCATAACCTATCAGATCCTTTATGGCAACTCTGACCTCTCCTCTCATCTTCCTCTGCCTTCCATGTCTCTCTGAATATCTCTCATGAAGTTGTCTTTGCGGCTCACACCAACCAATCAAATCACACATATCAAAGAATTTTTTTTTTCATTTTCACAAATATGGCCTATAATTCTGAGTTATACAATAAGCAAATGGAATAATAGATGAGGGTAGGAAACACTGAGGCTCTGCAGTATACATCAGGGATCCGTGGCTCTATTTCCATTGATTTATGGAAAAAGTTTGAACTTTGTTTGGTCACTGCCTTAAAATGAGCTAGATTTTGGTAAGCTACACATTGCATCACGGGGCAGCACAGTGGCTCAGTGGATAGCACTGCAGCCTTGCAGCGCTGGAGTCCTGGGTTCGAATCCCACCAAGGACAACATCTGCAAGGAGTTTGTATGTTCTCCCCGTGTTTGCGTGGGTTTCCTCCGGGTACTCCGGTTTCCTCCCACACTCCAAAAAACATACTGATAGGGAATCTAGATTGTGAGCCCATCGGGGACAGCGACGATAATGTGTGCAAACTGTAAAGCGCTGTGGAATATGTTAGCGCTATATAAAAATAAAGATTATTATTATTATCACATTTGCTAGCTAAACATAATGCATTTCTGGTGGTGGAGGAATAATGAACACTTCTTTTGGATGCTGGTGTGGAGCCCCAGCTGCGCTAGGATTCCCACATCTCCTGGAAGGGTGCACTAAAAGATTTACCCACTAGAGGTCCTAATGCATCCACACACCTTCACCCATCCCCTAAGAGTACCAGAGGGAGCCGGATAGGCATATAAAAGGAGGGTGAAGATAGGAAGAGAGTTCAGTCAGTGAGATTGGAGAGACTGCAGAGTAGTGCAACTCAGCAGACTTGAGCAGAAGGCAGAAGTCTGCAGTCTGCAGCAGTGTGAGTCCATTTCCAGTCAGTTCAGTTTAGTGGAGTCTAGTAGAGTGGAGTTTAGTCCAGTCCAGTCTAGTCAGAGCTCGGACAAGCCAAGCCTGCAGAGCAGAGTGGAGTTTGCAGTGAGGGACTCCATAGATCAAGTTGAGAGCCAGGAGCATGCCGACGCTCTGAGAGCGTCAGAAGAGGCAGCCCACCAACTGCCGGTGTGTGTAATTGTGTGAGGGCCCGAGTAGGCCGAAAGCAAGTGGAAAGAGTAGTAAAAGGAGGCAGAGGAGCCTTTCCGGCTCACCTCAACAAGTATTTACCGGACAATGGGGTCCGAGCCTATAGGGATCTCCATGAGCCATTAGGAGAACACCGGAGTTCCTGGAAGACTACAGGTCCCAGGAGCACCACAGAGCTGATACGTAACTGGGCCAGGAGGACGGAGTCAGCAGTGCACTGCCAGCGGGGACTGTGTACTTCAAGAAAAGGTCCAACCACAAGGTCAGCCAGGTGCAGGACGGAGACTAAGTTAGGCCCAGCTACATGCAGGCCAGGACTTGATCACAGAAAGGCAAGGAACAGGAGGCCACACACCTACTCAGTGGGAGAATCTGGATGTGCACCTTTCACCCTACAGTGCCCCGGGATGTGCCTGCAACATCTTCAGTAAAGGTACCAAAGTGACTTGAGTGTGTGTCCATCTTCTTACCCCTAACTGCCGGGTTCCCTTCCGTCCTGCATCCCTACACATCTATCTGCCCTGAAGGACTCAGCCTCACCTGTGGGAGACCTAACACCTATAGCTGCACAACACCAACCCTTCAGTGGATCTGCACCGCAGCGCTAGTCACCCTGACTAGTTACCACGTGTGGCGTCACGAATCCCCATACCAACATTCAATTCCCCTGTAAATATCCCCCATTAAGGGTGAGCGCCCAGTGCCACGGACTGAGCTGTGTTGCCGTGACATCCCCCATAGGAGTTAATTGGCTCGGATCCGAGTACCCCCACGACCCTGGGAGGGCGGCTCACTGGTGTTTGTATTATGCGTCCTGTCTCACACACCGCATGACAATATACTCTCTGTTTAATTACTTGACGTGTCTTGTGATAAACTTTCCACTCCATTATGGAGCAGTCACATATACTTAAATGCCAAAATGTATCTGTCTTCAGTAGAATAATTTTAGCTGTTGTCATCTTGTACCTTTATACGTTTTCACAATATATTCTCCTCAAGATATATCCTAGTATTCATTTCAGAGTAACAGCTAAAAAGTATTAATGTGCCTTCCATTTGCATTAATTGGTATAATCACTTATCATATATGAATAAAATGTATTGCTGGGGAACTAAAGAGAATAAAAAACCCCGAAAATTTTAAATTAACACTAAGATTGCTGTTTCCCTGTGGCTGCTGCAGTATTATTAAATGCCAACTACTTAGACATATTATCACAGAATGACTATTCAGAAGAATAATGGACTTCCTATATCCGGACAGACTATTAGATTGCTGACTGATCTCACCACATAAGATTGGTGGCAGATCTCACAAAAGAAGCTTCTCAAGGAGCTTGAACTGGGCTGTCAAACAGCAGAGCAGCATAAAGTTTGGGAGAAAAGGAGGCAAAATAACATATTGAAGGTCTGATACTGATGCTAGTCAAAAAGGTCTAACTGAGCTTGTGTGGTGCTTTCTTTCTTAAACTGAGCTGCTTTCAATCCTGGATGATGTTCTACCGTAGTATGAAAAAGTTTGAGGCAGGTATGAAACAAATGCTAAAAATAAGAATGCTTTCAAAAGTGGAAGTGTTAACTTAGTTTTATCAATTAAAAAAACGCAAAGTAAATGAACCAGAGAGAATCTAAATAAAATCAATATTTGATGTGACCAACTCTTACCTTCAAAATAGTATAGATCAATTTGCACACAATTTTTGAAAAATAAAAAAACCTCAGTATTGGGAGTGTTCTAAACATTTTATAGAACTACCCTAGATCTTGTGTGGATGTAGGCATGTGTACATCCATTTGTCTTCCCATGTAATCTCAGACAGATTCAATGATACTGAGATCAGGGATCTGTGGCTGCTATATCATTTTGGAACAACTTCCCTGCTGATTTTTTTCTTACACATTTTGTGCAAGTGTACTAAAAGAATTAATGCTTTGATGCTGTTTTGAAGGCAAACAGTGGTCAGAACAATTATTGATTTGGGTTAGACTTCACTTTCGGTTATTCACTTTGTGTTTTGTTAATAGATAAAAATAAACTCTCATCACTTCTGCTTTAGAAAGCATTCTCATATTTCAGCATTTGTTTCACACCAGCCTCAAACCTATATACTGCTTATATACAGTATATATACCTGGTCTCATAAGGCTGGATTGTCACTATATATAAATGTATATAGTGAGAATATATGCAGCATTCATACCCAAGCAAACTTTCCACATTACACCCACAAACTTTAATGTATTTTATTGGGATTTTATGTGCTATGCCAACACAAAGTAGCAATTATTTGTGATATATAAAGGAAATTATACATTGTTTTGTGATTATTTTAAAAATATAAATCTGAAAATTGTGACCTGCATTTGTATTTACCACCCAGTAGTCTGGTACCCAAAATAAAATCCTTAGTGACCAATTTCCTTCAGAAGTCACATACCTGTATATATTCATGTATAAGCCGACCTGTGTATAAGCCGACCCCCCTAATTTTGCCACAAAAAACTGGGAAAACTTATTGACTCGTGTATAAGCCTAGGGTGGAAAATGCAGCAGCTACCGGTAAATTACAAAAATAAAAATAGATACCAATAAAAGTACAATTAATTGAGACATCAGTAGGTTAAAAGTTTTTGAATATCCATACTGAATCAGGTGCCCCATATAATGCTCCATACACTTAATGATGTGCCCCATAAGATGCTCCATACAAAATACACCCCATATAATGCTGCACAAAGGTTAATAATGGCCCCATAAGATGCTCCATAGATTATGCCCCCATATGATGCTCCATAGATTATGCCCCATATGCTCCACAGATTATGCCTCATATGCTCCAAAGATTATGCCCCATATGTTCCACAGATTATGCCCCATATGTTCCACAGATTATGCCCCATAGTCTCCACAGATTATGCCCCATAGGTTCCACAGATTATGCCCCATATGCTCCACAGATTATGCCCCATATGTTCCACAGATTATGCCCCATATGCTCCACAGATTATGCCCCATATGCTCCACAGATTATGCCCCATATGCTCCACAGATTATGCCCCATATGTTCCACAGATTATCACCCATATGTTCCACAGATTATGCCCCATATGCTCCACAGATTATGCCCCAAATGTTCCACAGATTATGCCCCATATGTTCCACAGATTATGCCCCATATGCTCCACAGATTATGCCCATGTGCTCCATAGTATAGGTCCCTTATGCTGCTGCCGCTGCAACTAAAAAAAAAATACTCATCGCTGGGGGCCAGGTGCCAGTGTCCTGAGCAGGCGGGGACATCGGCGCGCTATGGGGGACAGGTGCCGGTGTCACAGCTCGTTTAGGGCCCCTGCACCTGAGATATTTACCTGTACCCGGTCCACCGCTGCGCGCCGCTGTCTTCCGGGTCCTCTTGTCAGTGAGCGCTCACGTCATCATGCCCTCTGCCTGAACATTCACAGCTAGAGGACGCGAGGACACAGCGGCGAGCTGCGGTGGAACGGGGACAGGTGAATATCGTATATACTCACCCCCCCGCTCTTTTCCCGCAGCTCTTCCTTCCTACGGTGGTCACGTGGTACCGCTCATTAAAGTCATGAATATGTGCATATTCATGACTTTAATGAGGGGTATCATGTGACCACTGCAGGAAGGAACCTGAGATCGTGGGAGAAGCAGGGGGGCTGCAGAGATGCGCCGGCGGAGGGGTAAGTATTATCTGACACCCCCGCCGACCCCCGGTATATGACTCGCATATAAGCCGAGAGAGGGACTTTCAGCCTTAAAAAATGGGCTGAAAATCTCAGCTTATACGCGAGAATATATACGGTAATTAGTAAATTGAATCCACCTGTGGGTAATTTATTCTCAGTATAACTCAGTATAACTACAACTGTTCTATGAAGGCCTCAGAGGTGTGTTTGAGAACATTAAGGATCAAACAGCATCATTAACACCAAGGAACACACCAGACAGGGCAGGGACAAAGTTGTGGTGAAGATTAAAACAGGGTTTGGATAAAAAAAATAATCTCTGAACATCTCACAGAGCACTCTTCAATCCATAATCCAAAAATGGAAGGAGTATGGCACAACTGGAAGCTTACCAAGACATGACTGTCCACCTAAACTAACATCCCAAGCAGGGATTGAAGCTTGAGGATGACAATTTGCATATTCCAGGTGCCTTCTGGGAAAAGCAAATAGTCTCTCTCAGCAAGATTGTTGGGTACAGCCAGGACCAGCTGCTTGGAAAGCATTGCCAAACCAGGGATTGAAGCTTGAGGAGGACAATTTGCATATTCCAGGTGCCTTCTGGGAAAAGCAAAAAGTCTCCCTCAGCAAGAAGATCGTTGGATACAGCCTGGACCAGCTGCTTGGACAACATCGCCAAACCAGGGATTGAAGCTTGAGGAGAACAATTTACATATTCCAGGTGCCTTCTGGGAAAAGCAAAGAGTCTCCCTCAGCAAGAACATTGCTGGGTGCAGCCTGGACCAGCCGCTTGGAAAGCATCACCAAACCAGGGATTGAAGCCTGAGGAGGACAATTTACATATTCCAGGTGCCTTCTGGGAAAAGCAAAAAGTCTCCCTCAGCAAGAAGATCGTTGGATACAGCCTGGACCAGCTGCTTGGACAACATCGCCAAACCAGGGATTGAAGCTTGAGGAGAACAATTTACATATTCCAGGTGCCTTCTGGGAAAAGCAAAGAGTCTCCCTCAGCAAGAACATTGCTGGGTGCAGCCTGGACCAGCCGCTTGGAAAGCATCACCAAACCAGGGATTGAAGCCTGAGGAGGACAATTTACATATTCCAGGTGCCTTCTGGGAAAAGCGAAGAGTCTACCTCAGCAAAGTTGTTGGGTACAGCAGGGACCATCTGCTTGGAAAGCATCACCAAACCAGGGATCGAAGCTTAAGGAGGACAATTTGCATATTCCAGGTGCCTTCTGGGAAAAGCCAAGAGTCTCTCCTCAGCAAGAAGATTGTTGGGTACAGCTGCTTGGAAAGCATCACCAAACCAGGGATTGAAGCTTGAGGAGGACAATTTGCATATTCCAGGTGCCTTCTGGGAAAAGCGAAGAGTCTCCCTCAGCAAAAAGAACATTGAGTACAGCTGCTTGGAAAGCATCACCAAGCCAGGGATTGAAGTTTGAGGAGGACAATTTACATATTCCAGGTGCCTTCTAGGAGAAGCGAAGAGTCTCCCTCAGCAATCAGATCGTTGGGTACAGCCTGGACCAACTGCTTGGAAACCATCGCCAAACAAGGGATTGAAGCTTTAGGAGGGCAAATTACATATTCCAGGTGCCTTCTGCGAAAAGCGAAGTCTCCCTCAGCAAGAAGATTGCTGGGTGCAGCCTGGACCAGCTGCTTGGAAAGCATCACCAAACCATGGATTGAAGCCTGAGGAGGACAATTTGCATATTCCAGGTGCCTTCTGGGAAAAGCCAAGAGTCTCCCTCAGCAAGAAGATTGTTGGGTACAGCTGCTTGGAAAGCATCACCAAACCAGGGATTGAAGCTTGAGGAGGACAATTTGCATATTGCAGGTGTCTTCTGGGAAAAGCGAAGAGTCTATCTCAGCAAGATCGTTGGGTACAGCAGGGACCATCTGCTTGGAAAGCATCGCCAAACCAGGGATTGAAGCTTGAGGATGACAATTTGCATATTCCAGGTGCCTTCTGGGAAAAGCCAAGAGTCTCCCTCAGCAAGAAGATTGTTGGGTACAGCTGCTTGGAAAGCATCACCAAACCAGGGATTGAAGCTTGAGGAGGACAATTTGCATATTGCAGGTGTCTTCTGGGAAAAGCGAAGAGTCTCCCTCAGCAAAAAGAACATTGAGTATGGCTGCTTGGAAAGCATCACCAAACCAGGGATTGAAGTTTGAGGACAATTTACATATTCCAGGTGCTTTCTGGGAGAAGCGAAGAGTCTCCCTCAGCAATCAGATCGTTGGATACAGCCTGGACCAGCTGCTTGGAAACCATCGCCAAACAAGGGATTGAAGCTTTAGGAGGGCAAATTACATATTCCAGGTGCCTTCTGGGAAAAGCGAAGAGTCTCCCTCAGCAAAAAGATCGCTGGGTACAGCTGCTTGGAAAGCATCACCAAACCAGGAATTGAAACTTGAGGAGGACAATTTGCATATTCCAGGTGCCTTCTGGGAAAAGCGAAGAGTCTCCCTCAGCAAGAAGAACGTTGAGTACAGCTGCTTGGAAAGCATTGCCAAACCAGGGATTGAAACTTGAGGAGGACAATTTGCATATTCCAAGTGCATTCTGGGAAAAGCGAAGAGTCTCCCTCAGCAAGACGATCGTTGGGTACATCCTGGACCAGCTGCTTGGAAAGCATTGCCAAACCAGGGATTGAAGCTTGAGAAGGACAATTCACATGTTTCAGGTGTCTTCTGGGAAAAGCAAAGAGTCTCTCTCAGCAAGAAGATCTTTGGGTACAGCAGGGACCAGCTGCTTGGAAAGCATTGTCAAACCAGGGATTGAAGCTTGAGGAGGACAATTCACATGTTTCAGGTGCCTTCTGGAAAAGCGAACAGTCTCCATCAGCAAGAAGATCGTTGGGTACAGCCGGGACCAGCTGCTTGGAAAGCATCACCAAACCAGGGATTGAAGCTTGAGGAAGACAATTTGCATATTCCAGGTGCCTTCTGGGAAAAGCTAAGAGTCTCCCTCAGCAAGAAGATCGTTGGGTACAGCTGCTTGGAAAGCGTCGGCGTGCAAATTTTTGCCTCTGGGACATTATTGCAAGAAAGCTTGGCTGATTGAGTAGATTACACAAGAAGTAAAAAACATAGCAGATTACACAAGAAGGTTACCCACAGTAGATTACACAAGAAGGAAGACACACAGTAAGTCAGCAGGATCTAGGAGCAACATGGCAGATGTGACAACCTACATGGTGAGCTACAATATGTGCTACACGTTCACAGATCAACCAGAAGAAGAATCCAACTTCACCTGACCTGCCAGAAGTGTAGACTACAGGCCCTTTTAGAAGAAAAGGTGCGGGGTCTGGAAAAAGAATTGCAACTTTGAAACTCATCAAAGAAAATGAAGACTTCCTGGGTAGAACACAACGTCCAAAAGCAGATGAGTGGAAGCATGTGACCAAAAGAAGCAAGAAGACCATGGAGACATCACCAACCACACAACTGAGAAACCGATGCCAAGGCCTTGTGGAGGACGAAGATGGCAGGATGAGGCACTACCAGCAAGCAAAAAGAAAAGGGCACACAGGAACACCCAGAAGTGACAACAAAAAGTACAGCCAAGAAGCGAAGAAGAGTGGTAGTGGTGGAAGACTCACTATTGAGAGGCACAGAAGCAGCCATCTGCAGACCGGGCATAACCACAAGAAAAGTATGCTGCCTCCCAGGTGCGAAGATCAAGGATGTGACGGCTACAATACCAAAGCTCATCAGTTCCAAGGACGTCCACCCATTACTTCTGATACATGTTGGCACCAATGACATGGCAAGGAAGGACTATCAACAATCTGCAAGGACTTTGAAGAGTTGGGGAAGAAAGTAAATGACTGGATGCACAGGTAGTTATTTCTTCTATCCTTCCAGTAGACGGGCATGGCACCAGGAGATGGAACAGGATCCTTGATGCAAACAACTGGCTAAGACGATGGTGCAGACAACAAGGATTCAGATTCCTGGACCACGGAGTGAATCACCTGTATGACGGACTCCTCGCCAGAGATGGGCTACACCTCAACAAACCTGGGAAACACATTCACCAGAAGACTCGCTACACTCGTCAGGAGGGCGGTAATCTAGAAGAGGGGACGGGAAGAAAAACATTAGACACCTGGCTTCATGGCTTCATGTTCATGTCTATTATTATTATATAATTAAATAATAATAATAGACACAAACATGAAGCCAGAAAATATACTGATGAAGGATATGAGGTGCGGCAAAGAAGACCCAAGACAATATACTCGGTAGGGAGGTAAGAAAACTTCTAAAACAATCCACAGGGATAAGATTGGAACAAAACAAAATCTTCTAAACTGCATGCTTGCAAACGCCAGAAGCCTGACAAACAAGATGGAAGAACTAGAAGCAGAAATATCTACAGGTAACTATGACATAGTGGGAATAACTAAGACATGGTTAGATGAAAGCTATGACTGGGCATTTAACTTACAGGGTTACAGTCTATTTAGAAAGGATTGTAAAAATCGGAGAGGAGGAAGGGTTTGTCTTTATGTAAAGTCTTGGCTAAAGTCCACTTTAAGGGAGGATATTAGTGAAAGGAATGAGGATGTCGAGTCCATATAGGTCGAAATACAGTACAGACCAAAGGTTCGGACACACCTTCTCATTCAAAGATTTTTCTGTATTTTCATGACTATGAAAATTGTAGAATCACACTGAAGGCATCAAAACTATGAATTAACACATGTGGAATTATACACTACACTTTACAAAAAGGTGTGAAACAACTGAAAATATGTCTTATATTCTAGGTTCTTCAAAGTAGCCATCTTTTGCTTTGATTACTGCTTTGCACGCAGAAAAAGTGAACGGATGGACTCTACATGCCTAGTTCCCACCGTGAAGCATGGAGGAGGTGGTATGATGGTGTGGGGTTGCTTTGCTGGTGACACTGTTGGGGATTTATTCAAAATTGAAGTGGTGAGTGGTCCAGCTCACCTCAAACCATCTCGATTGGGTTCAGGTCTGGTGACTGTGGAGGCCAGGTCATCTGGCGTAGCACCCCAACACTCTCCTTCTTGGTCAAATAGCCTTACACAGCCTGGAGGTGTGTTTGGGGTCATTGTCCTGTTGAAAAATAAATGATGGTCCAACTAAACGCAAACCGAGGAATAGCATGCCGCTGCAAGATGCTGTGGTAGCCATGTTGTTTCACTATGCCTTCGATTTTGAATAAATCCCCAATAGTGTCACCAGCAAGGCACTCCCACATCATCACACCACCTCCTCCATGCTTCACGGTGGGAACCAGGCATGTAAGAGTCCATCCGTTCACCTTTTCTGCGTGCAAAGCAGTAATCAAAGCAAAAGGTGGCTACTTTGAAAAATCTAGAATATAAGACATATTTTTAGTTGTTTCACACTTTTTTGTAAAGTGTAATGTATAATTCCACATGTGTTAATTCATAGTTTTGATGCCTTCAGTGTGATTCTACAATTTTCATAGTCATGAAAATACAGAAAAATCATTGAATGAGAAGGTGTGTCCAAACTTTTGGTCTGTACGTACTGTACATGGAGGGAAAAATAGTAACAAAATTCTCATTAGGGTCTGTTACAAATCCCCAAATATAACAGAAATCATGGAAAGTCTACTACTAAGGCAGATAGGTGAAGCTGCAACCCATATGAGGTCCTTGTTAAAGGGGACTTTAACTACCCGGATATTAACTGGGAAACAGAGATCTGCGTAACCCATAAACTAAACAGGTTTCTGCTAATAACCAAGAAAAATTATCTTTCACAATTGGTGCAGAATCCAACCAGAGGAGCAGCACTTTTAGACCTAATACTATCTAATAGACCTGACAGAATAACAAATCGGCAGGTCGTTGGGCATCTAGGAAATAGCGACCACAATATTGTACAGTTTCACTTGTCTTTCACTAGAGGGACTTGTCAGGGAGTCACAAAAACACTGAACTTTAGGAAGGCAAAGTTTGACCAGTTTAGAGATGCCCTTAATCTGGTTGACTTGGATAATGTCCTCAGAAATAAGAATACAGATAATAAATGGGAAATGTTTAAGAACAACCTAAATAGGCACTGCAAGCGGTTTATACCTTGTGGGAATAAAAGGACAAGATATAGGAAAAACCCAATGTGGCTAAACAAAGAAGTAAGAGGGACAATTAACAGTAAAAAGAAAGCATTTAAACTACTAAAGCAGGATGGCACCATTGAAGCTCTAACAAACTATAGGGAGAAAAATACTTTATCTAAAAACTAATTAAAGCTGCCAAAAAGGAAACAGAGAAGCACATTGCTAAGGAGAGTAAAACTAATCCCAAGTTGTACTTCAACTATATCAATAGTAAGAAAATCAAAAGTGAAAATGTAGGCCCCTAAAAAATTGTGAGGAAAGAATGGTTGTAGATGACGAGGAAAAAGCTAATATATTAAACACCTTCTTCTCCACAGTATTCACAGTGGAAAATAAAATGCTAGATGAAATACCGAGAGACAAAGAAAACCCTATATTAAGGGTCACCAATCTAACCCAAGAAGAGGTGCGAAACCAGCTAAATAAGATTAAAATAGATAAATCTCCTGGTCAAGATGGCATACACCCACGAGTACTAAGAGAACTAAGTAATGTTATAGACAAACCATTATTTCTTATATTTAGGGACTTTATAGCGACGGAGTCTATTCCACAGGACTGGCGCATAGCAAATGTGGTACCAATATTCAAAAAGGGCTCTAAAAGTGAACCTGTAAATTATAGACCAGTAAGTCCAACCTCTTTTGTTGGTAAAATATTTAAAGGGTTTCTGAGGGATGTTATTCTGAATTATCGCAATGAGAATAACTGTTGAGCTCCATATCAGCATGGGTTTATGAGAGTCGCTCCTGTCAAACCAATCTAATCAGTTTTTATGAAGAGGTAAGCTATAGACTGGACCAAGGTGAGTCATTGGACGTGGTATATCTTGATTTTTCCAAAGCATTTGATACAGTGCCACACAAGAGATTGGTACCCAAAATGAGATTGCTGGGTCTAGGGGAAAATGTGGGTAAATAGGTAAGTTTCTGACTAAGTGATAGAAAGCAGAGGGTGATTTATAAATGGTATATTCTCTAACTGTTTCGCTGTGACCAGTGGGGCACAGCAAGGGTTGGTGTTGGGACCTATTTTCTTCAACATATTTATTAATGATCTGGTAGAAGGTTTACACAGTAAAATATCGATATTTGCAGATTATACAAAACTATGTAAAGCACTCAATACAAGAGAAGATTGTATTCTCCTACAGATGGATGTGGATAAGTTGGAAACTTGGGCCGAATGGTGGAAGATGCAGTTAACCAATAATAAATGTAAGGTTATACACATGAGAAAAAGGAATCAATATCACCATTACACACTGAACGGGAAACCACTGAGTAAATCTGAAGGACTTGGGGATCCTAGTTAATGATAAACTTGCAAGGAGCACCAGTGCCATGCAGCGGCTGCAAAGGCAAACAGGATCTTGGGGTGCATTAAAAGAGGTCTGGATACACATGATGAGAGCATTATGCTGCCTCTGTACAAATCCCTGGTTAGACCGCACATGGAGTACGGTGTACAGTTTTGGGCTCCGGTGCTCAGGAAGGATATAATGGAACTAGAGCAAGTACAAAGGAGGGCAACAAAATTAATAAAGGGGATGGGTGAACTACAATACCCAGAGAGATTAGCAAAATTAGCATTATTTAGTCTAGAAAAAAGACGACTGAGGGGCGATCTAATAACCATGTATTAGGGGACAATAGAAATATATGTATATAAGGGGACAATAGAAATATCTCTCCGAGGATCTGTTTATGCCAAGGAAGGTGATGGTCACAAGGGGGCATTCTCTGCGTCTGGAGGAGAGAAAGTTTTTCCACCAACATAGAGATGATTCTTTACTGTTAGGGCAGTGACAATCTGGAATTCCTTGCCTGAGGAAGTGGTGATTGCGAACTCAATTGAGGGGTTCCAGAGAGGCTTGAATGTCTTCCTGGACTTAACAATATTGTATCTTACAGTTATTAGATGGACATAGAGATGGGGATTTATTCTGACGAAATAAAGGCTGAACTGGATGGACAAATGTCTTTTTTCGGCCTTGCTAACTATGTTACTATGAGAGCACTAATTAAAGAAGCAGTGAAGTGGCCCATGGTCAGTCTGGAGATCCCCAGTTCAGGTGGGAGAATCTATCCACAGTACAACTATTAGTCGCATACTACATAAATCTGGCTCTTTTGGAAGCGTGGCAACACGAAAGCTATTTTTGAAAGCAAGCCATAAGAATTCCCGTTTATAGTTTGCAAAAAGTCATATAGAGGACACAACATGTGGAAGAAGGTGCTCTGATCAGATGAGACCAAAGTAGAACTTTTTGGGCTAAATACAAAAAGCTGTGTGTGGCGGAAAATTAGCACTGCAAATCACCCTGAAAACAGCATCCCCACTGTCTCAGATAGTGATGGCAGCATAATGGTTTGGGATACTTTTCTTCAGCAGGGACAGGAAAGCTAGTCAGAGTTGAGGACAAGATAAATGGAGCTAAATACAGGGCAATCCTGAAGGAAAACCTGTTAGAGGCTGCAAAAGATTTGAGACTAGGATGTAGGTTCACACTCTAGCAGGACAACTACCCTAAACATACTGGCAGGGCCACAATGGATTGGTTTAGCTCAAAGCATATTCATGTGTTTGAATGACCCAGTCAAAGTACAGACCTAAATCCCATTGAGAATCTATAGCAAGACTTGAAAATTGCTGTTCACAGGCGCTGTCCATCCAATCTGAGCTAGAGCTAGTTTGCAAAGAGAAATGGGCAAACATTTCAGCCTCTAGATGTGCAAAGCAGGTAGAGACATATCCCAAAAGACTTTCAGAATGAATTGCAGGGAAAGGTGGTGAGGGCGCAT
>JARQOD010000004.1:277370662-277398307 GCA_033576555.1 Oophaga sylvatica
GCCCCCAATATTTTATTTTCACAAGGGTAACTGTTGTGAATGGGCTTGAGATGAGTTCTGAGCAGAGGCTCCCTCTGGTGGTTACAAGCGGTACTGGTCTGTTCAGTGAAGATTGTGAGGACTGGGAATCAGGTGTTACTGACTGGTCTTATATAAGGGAGTCACCTTCCCATCAGGGTTGCCGGTGATCAATTGTTCGGGTCTCAATCCTTGATTCCTGTTTCCCTTGTAGCCTGCTGTGTCGTGTCTGCATCTCCTGCTAACAGATAAGACATTTTCTTCTTTTTGTTTCTGTGCTTAATTTTTGCATTTTGTCCTGCACTTCTGTGGGGGCCTTCTGGGTCCCCTCAGGGGGCTTTTGCCCTCTCAGTTTAGTTCAGCCACTGATGTTTGTACTTTTGCTTTTTCCAGTTTTTTCAGTGGCTGCTGTTTTGATTTTGTTACACCAGAGAACTAATTTAGGTGGTAGAGGTCGAGTGATCTCAGGTGTTTTTGAAATTAGTAGAGTTGGTGCTTTCAGGGTTTTTTGGGATTGCAGTAAGTGCCCTTCCTATCCTTTTCTATTTAGGTAGTTTGGGCCCCAACGTTTGCTCATACTATTTTCTGTCTGTGTCAGTATTTCGTCTTGTCTAACCGCCATTACATGTTTGGGGGCTTGCTATTATCTTTGGGGTTCTGCTCCGGGGCAGATAGCTTTCCTATTTCTATCTTTAGGTGTAGTTAGTTTCTCAGGCTGTGACGAGGCGTCTAGGACCAACGTAGGAACGCTCCACGGCTGCCTCTAGTTGTGGTGGTTAGTCAGGGTACTGCAATCTCATAGATTCCAACTGCTCTGGTGTATTGCCTTTTTGCCTGCACTCCTCAGCTACCGAATCATAACAGTATCACCGGCCTAAATTTAAAATTGTATGGTACTCACAGAAGGGAAAAATATTGTGAAAGAAAAAACGGTTGTCAGAGTTATCAGAGATATTTTTCTGTTTGTTGCATTTTTTTTTTTTCCCTCTGTATCTCTGGGTGCTGGGGAGGATTTTTTCTCTCAATGGAGTTTGCACAGTTGTCTGGCCGTGTGGATCAGCTTGCCACTGAGGTTCGGAGTATTGCTGCATATCTTGCTAGGTTGCCTGTTGTGGAACCTAGGATTCCCATGCCAGATTTATTTTTAGGGGATCGAGCTAAGTTTCAGAATTTCAAAAATAATTGTAAATTGTTTTTTGCCTTAAAATCTAAGTCCTCAGGAAACGCAGCGCAGCAGGTTCAAATTGTCATCTCTCTCCTGCGCGGCGATCCTCAGGATTGGGCTTTTTCCCTGACACCTGGGGATCCTGTTTTGAGTGATGTTGATGCATTTTTTCAGGCTTTGGGGTTATTGTACGATGAGCCTAATGTCACTGATCAAGCTGAAAAAGCCTTGTTGGCATTAAATCAGGGGCTTGATGACGCTGAGTTATACTGTCAGAGATTCCGTAGGTGGGCAGTCCTGACCAAGTGGAATGACGACGCTTTGGCGGCCCTTTTTCGGAAGGGGCTGTCAGATAATTTAAAGGATGTTATGGTGGGATTCCCTGTCCCCTCTGGTCTCAATGATTCTATGTCATTAGCGATTCAAATTGACAGACGTTCGCGTGAGCGGAGAAGTATGCGTGGAATAGTGTTGCCTTGTGAACCTGCTTCTGAATCTATGCAGTGTGATAGAGTGGTGTCTGGGGCACAGCGTCATGAGTTTCGAAAGCGCAATGGGTTATGTTTCTACTGTGGTGATGCCTCTCATGCTATTTCAGTCTGCCCTAAGCGGGGAAGACGTTTTGCACGCTCAGTTGTCTTGGGTAGTGTTCAGACTAAGTTTTTACTAACTGTCACTCTGATATGCTCTCTGTCCTCATTTTCTGCTCAGGCTTTCGTTGATTCTGGAGCAGCTATTAACCTGATGGATTATGATTTTGCTAAACGTTGTGGGTTTCCCTTGATAACCCTACAGAAGTCTATTCCCCTTCTGGGGATCGATTCTACCCCTTTGGCTGAGAATAAACCTCAGTTCTCTACTCAGGTGGTAATGAGGGTTGAACCTGATCATCAAGAGTGCTGCAAATTTTTGGTTCTGTATAATCTGCATGATATTATCGTACTGGGTTTCCCTTGGTTACAGTCTCATAATCCTGTTTTGGATTGGAAATCTGTGTCTGTAACCAGTTGGGGCTGCCAATGTGTTAATACCAACACTCCTGTTTTTTCTGCCTCCCCCCAGGCTCAGGATGTTCCTGACTTTTTGATTGATTTTTCTGATGTGTTTAGCGAAAGTAAATCTGCATCCTTGCCTCCCCATAGGAGCTATGACTGCGCTATTGAATTAGTGCCTGGTAGTAAATTCCCTAAAGGTCGCCTTTTTAACTTGTCTGTACCTGAACATGACGCTATGCGGTCTTATATCAAGGAGTCATTGGAGAAGGGTCATATCAGACCATCCTCTTCACCCTTAGGTGCCGGTTTTTTCTTTGTGGCCAAAAAGGATGGTTCATTAAGACCGTGTATTGATTATCGTCTTTTGAACAATATTACTGTGAAATATCAATACCCGTTACCCTTGATTTCTGACCTGTTTTCCAGGGTGAAAAACGCTACTTGGTTTACCAAGCTTGACCTCAGGGGGGCATATAACCTTATTCGCATTAAGCACGGGGATGAATGGAAGACGGCATTCAATACCCCGGATGGGCATTTTGAGTACCTTGTGATGCCCTTTGGGCTCACTAATGCTCCTTCTGTCTTCCAGTCCTTCATGAATGACATTTTCAGGGATTTTGTGGATAAATTTCTGATTGTTTATTTGGATGATATCTTGATTTTTTCTAATGACTGGGACTCTCATGTGAAACATGTTCAAACTGTATTCCAGATTTTGAGAGAGAATGCTCTGTTTGTGAAGGGATCAAAGTGTCTTTTTGGTGTACAGAGGATCTCATTTCTGGGATTCATTTTGTCCCCATCTATTATTGAAATGGACCCGGTCAAGGTTCAGGCCATCTGTGATTGGGTCCAACCTACTTCATTAAAGGCTCTTCAAAGATTTTTGGGTTTTGCCAATTTTTATCGTAAATTTATTGGTAATTTCTCGGTTATTGTTAAACCATTAACTGATTTGACCAAAAAGGGTTCTGATGTGGTGAATTGGCCTCCTGAGGCAGTCTCTGCATTTCAGGAACTTAAGCAGAGATTCACTTCTGCTCCTGTTCTACGGCAGCCTGATGTTTCTCTGCCATTTCAGGTGGAGGTTGATGCCTCTGAAATTGGGGCAGGTGCCGTTTTGTCCCAAAAAGATCCAGAGACCTCTAAAAGTAACCCTTGTGCCTTTTTCTCTCGAAAATTTTCTCCTACTGAACGTAATTATGACGTGGGTAATCGGGAGTTATTAGCCATGAAGTGGGCTTTTGAAGAGTGGAGACATTGGCTGGAGGGAGCCAAACATCGGGTGGTGGTCCTTACGGACCATAAGAATCTGGTTTATCTGGAATCTGCCAAGCGACTCAATCCTAGACAGGCCAGGTGGGCCTTGTTTTTCACACGTTTTAATTTTGTGGTTTCCTTTCTTCCTGGCACTAAGAATGTTAAGGCGGATGCCCTCTCGAGGAGTTTCCTTGCGGACTCTCCTGAGTTATCTGATCCTTCTGTTATTTTGAAAGAGGGTGTAGTTCTTTCCGCCATCTCACCCAATTTGAGACTTGCTCTGCAGGGGTGTCAGGAGGATAGGCCCGAGCGCTGCCCTGTTGGAAAATTGTTTGTCCCGGACCAGTGGAAAAAGAGTGTGATGTCTGAGATTCATTGTTCCGCGTTGGCTGGGCATCCCGGAATTTTTGGTACCAGAGACTTGGTTAGTCGGTCCTTTTGGTGGCCTACCTTGTCTCGTGATGTCAGGGAATTTGTGCAGTCCTGCGGGACTTGCTCTCGCTCCAAGCCTTGCTCTCGCTCTAGTGGTTTGTTGATGCCATTGCCTGTGCCCAAGAGACCATGGACCCATATCTCTATGGATTTCATTTCCGACCTTCCTGTTTCTCAGAGAATGACCGCCATCTGGGTGATTTGTGACAGGTTTTCCAAGATGATACATCTTGTGCCATTGCCTAAGTTGCCTTCCTCCTCTGAATTGGTGCCGTTGTTCCTTCAGCACGTGGTTCATTTACACGGCATACCTGAGAACATTGTGTCTGACAGAGGAGTCCAGTTTGTTTCCAGATTTTGGAGGACTTTTTGTTCTAAACTGGGTGTTCAATTGTCTTTCTCCTCGGCATTTCATCCTCAGACCAATGGTCAAACTGAGAGAACAAACCAGAATTGGAGACTTATCTAAGATGCTTTGTGTCTGCTGATCAGGATGACTGGGTCTCTTTTTTGCCTTTGGCTGAGTTTGCTCTTAATAATAGGGCTAGCTCTGCCACTTTGATGTCTCCATTTTTCTGTAATTCTGGGTTTCACCCTCGATTTTCTTCAGGACAGACGGAGACTTCTGTCTGTCCAGGTGTTAACTCTGTTGTGGAGCGTATGCAACAGATTTGGGACCAGGTAGTGGAGAGGTTGTCCCTCTCTCAGGAGAGGGCCCAGCGGTTTGCTAACCGGCATAGGACTGATGGTCCTCGGTTTAAAGTAGGGGACTTGGTCTGGTTGTCCTCAAAAAATATTCCTATGAGAGTAGCATCTCCTAAATTTAAGCCTAGGTTCATTGGACCTTATAAGATCATGGAGATTCTTAATCCTGTTTCTTTTCATTTGCTTCTTCCAGGGACATTTAAGATCCATAACGTGTTCCACAAGTCCTTGTTGAAGAGGTTTGTTGAGCCAGTGGTTCCTGCTGCTGTGCCTCCTGACCCTGTTTTGGTTGAGGGCAATCTGGAGTATGTGGTTGAGAAAATATTAGATTCTCGTTTTTCTAGACGGAAACTCCAGTATTTGGTTAAGTGGAGAGGTTATGGTCAGGAAGACAATTCTTGGGTGTTTGCTTCGGACATCCATGCTAGGAGACTCATCCGTGCGTATCATAGAACTCATCCTGACCGACCTGGTTGCTCAAATGAGGGTTCGGTGACCCCTCCTCAAGGGGGGGTACTGTTGTGAATGGGCTTGAGATTAGTTCTGAGCAGAGGCTCCCTCTGGTGGTTACAAGCGGTACTGGTCTGTACAGTGAAGATTGTGAGGACTGGGAATCAGGTGTTACTGACTGGTCTTATATAAGGGAGTCACCTTCCCATCAGGGTTGCCGGTGATCAATTGTTCGGGTCTCAATCCTTGATTCCTGTTTCCCTTGTAGCCTGCTGTGTCGTGTCTGCATCTCCTGCTAACAGATAAGACATTTTCTTCTTTTTGTTTCTGTGCTTAATTTTTGCATTTTGTCCTGCACTTCTGTGGGGGCCTTCTGGGTCCCCTCAGGGGGCTTTTGCCCTCTCAGTTTAGTTCAGCCACTGATGTTTGTACTTTTGCTTTTTCCAGTTTTTTCAGTGGCTGCTGTTTTGATTTTGTTACACCAGAGAACTAATTTAGGTGGTAGAGGTCGTGTGATCTCAGGTGTTTTTGAAATTAGTAGAGTTGGTGCTTTCAGGGTTTTTTGGGATTGCAGTAAGTGCCCTTCCTATCCTTTTCTATTTAGGTAGTTTGGGCCCCAACGTTTGCTCATACTATTTTCTGTCTGTGTCAGTATTTCGTCTTGTCTAACCGCCATTACATGTTTGGGGGCTTGCTATTATCTTTGGGGTTCTGCTCCGGGGCAGATAGCTTTCCTATTTCTATCTTTAGGTGTAGTTAGTTTCTCAGGCTGTGACGAGGCGTCTAGGACCAACGTAGGAACGCTCCACGGCTGCCTCTAGTTGTGGTGGTTAGTCAGGGTACTGCAATCTCATAGATTCCAACTGCTCTGGTGTATTGCCTTTTTGCCTGCACTCCTCAGCTACCGAATCATAACAGGTAACAGGAGAAATTGGACCCCAAAATTTGTTGTCCAATTTGTCCTGAGTACGCTGATACCCAATATGTGGGAGAAAACGACTGTATGGGTGCACGTCTGGGCTCGGAAGGGAAGTAGTGATGTTTTGGATTGCAGACTTTGATGGAATAGTCTGGGGGCGTCATGTCGCATTTGGAGAGCCCCTGATGCGCCTAAACAGTGGAAACCCCCCAAAAGTGACCCCATTTTGGAAAATAGACCCCACAAGGAACTTATCTAGAAGTGTGGTGAGTGCTATGAAGCCCCAAGTGCTTCACAGAAGTTTTATAACATACAGCCATAAAAACAAAAAAATCTTTTTTTTTTTTTTACAAAAATGATTTTGTCGCCCCCAGTTTTTTATTTTCCCAAGGGTAACAGAAGACATAGGACAAATTGCACAATAACTCTTGTGGTCCAGAGTACGCTGATACCCCATATGCGGGAGTAAACTACTGTTTGGGCGCATGGCAGAGCTCAGAAGTGAAGGAGCACCGTTTGACTTTTTCAACGCAGAATTTGCTGGAATTGAGATCAGACGCCATGTCACATTTGGAGAGCCCCTGATGTGCCTAAACAGCAGAAACCCTCCAATTCTAACTCCAACACACCCCTAACCCTATTCCCAACCCTGACCACAAACCTAACCCTAACACACCCCTAACCGTAATCCCAACCCTAATCCTAATCCTAACGTTAGCGCCAACCCTAACCCTAACTTTAGCCGCAACCCTAACCCTAACGGGAAAATGGAAATAAATACATTTTTTAAATTTTATTATTTTTCCCTAACTAAGGGGGTGATAAAGGGGGGTTTGATTTACTATTTATAGCGGGTTTTTGTGATTGGCAGCTGTCACGCTAAAAGACGCTTTTTATTGCAAAAAATAGTTTTTTGCATCACCACATTTTGAGAGCTATAATTTTTGCATATTTTGGCCCACAGAGTCATGCGAGGTCTTATTTTTTGCGGTACGAGTTGACGTTTTTATTGGTACCATTTTTGAGCACGTGACATTTTTTGATCGCTTTTTATTTCGATTTTTGGGAGGTTAGAATGAACAAAAATCAGCAATTCATGAATTTCTTTTGGGGGAGGCGTTTGTACCGTTCCGCATGTGGTAAAATTGATAAAGCAGTTTTATTCTTCGGGTCAGTACGATTATGGCGATACCTAATTTATATCATTTTTTTTATGTTTTGGCGCTTTTATAGAATGAAAACAATTTTATATAAAAATTATTATTTTTGCATCGCTTTATTCTGCGAGCTATAACTTTTTTATTTTTTCACTGATGATGCTGTATGATGGCTCGTTTTTTGCGGGACAAGATGACGTTTTCAGCGGTACCATGTTTATTTATCTCGGTCTTTTTGATCGCGTGTTATTCCACTTTTTGTTCAGCGGTATGATGATAAAGCATTGATTTTTTGCTTTGTTTTCTTTTTTTTTTTAAGGGGTTCACTAAAGGGGTTAACTAGTGTGACAGTTTTATAGGGGGGTCGTTACGGACGCGGCGATACCAAATATGTGTACTTTTATTGTTTTTTTTTTTATTTACAGGAAAGAATGAATTTATTGGGGAATATTTTTTTTTTTTTATGATGATTTTTTTTTACCACTTTTTATTTTTATTTTTTTTAACTTTTTTACTTTGTCCAGGGTGGGACATCACTGTATTTTAGCAGATCGCTGGTGTGACAGTGTGCACAGCACTCTGTCACACCAGCGATCGCTCTGGCATCGCTGCAGGCTTCTCAGTGCCTGCTCTCAGCAGGCACTGAGGAAGCCGCCTCCCTGCAGGACCCCGGCGCCATCTTGGATCCGGGGACCTGGAGGGAGGATGGACCCTCGGAACAGCGCGACACATCGCGCTGCTCTGAGGGTCTCAGGGGAGCGCGCAGGGAGCCCCCTGCCTGCGCGATCCTCCCCTGTGCCCCGGGTACACCGCGATCATGTTTGATCGCGGTGTGCCAAGGGTTAATGTGCCGGGAGCGGTCCGTGACCACTCCTGACACACAGTCACGGGAGCGCAGCTGATCGCCCATGACGTACTATTCCGTCCATGGGAATTAGGTCCAGGGTCACATGGACGGAATAGTACGTCTGATGGAATAAAGGGGTTAAAGGGATCATTGGTATGGAAGTTAGGGCAATTCCACAAAGCGCTCTGGTTCTGACTCCAGGCCCCTCTTAAAGGGATCCCCAGTATGGAAGTGAGGGCAAATCCACTCTGCACTTTGATACCAACCCCAGACCTCTCTTAAAGGGATCCCCGGTATGGAAGTTAGGGTAAATCCCAGTTCTTCCAGCGCTCTGATTCTCACCCCAGGCTTCTATTAAAGGGATCATTGGTATGGAAGTCAGGGCAAATCCACTCAGTGCTCTGGTTCAGACGCCAGGCCTCTCTTAAAGGGATCCTCGGTATGGAAGTTAGGGCCATTCCACTCAGCGCTCTGGTTCTGACCCCAAGCTGACGGGATGATGTGGGATATTAGGGGTAGTAGTCTGGTCACTCTGGCTGATGGGATGATGTGGGATATTAGGGGTAGTATTCCGGTGGGTCTGGCTGATGGGATTGTGTGGGATATTAGGGGTAGTATTCCGGTGGCTCTGGCTGATGGGATGATGTGGGATATTAGGGGTAGTAGTCCGGTGGCTCTGGCTGACAGGATGATGTGTGATATTAAGGGTAGTAGTCCGGTGGCTCTGGCTGATGGGACGATGTGGGATATTAGTGGTAGTAGTCCGGTAGCTCTGGCTGACGGGATTGTGTGGGATATTAGGGGTAGTAATCCAGTGGCTCTGGCTGACGGGACGATGTGGGATATTAGTAGTCCGGTGGCTCTGGCTGACAGGATGATGTGGGATATTAGGGGTAGTAGTCCGGTGGCTCTAGCTGACGGGATGATGTGGGATATAAGTAGTCCGGTGGCTCTGGCTGACGGGATAGTGTGGGATATTATAGTGAATGTGGCTATGCGGAGTGGGCAGGGCTATACACTCAGTTTTATATATAGATATAATCATTATAATTTGTTATAACTAACCATAGTTAGTTACTATGCCCCGGCAGCGTCGGGCTCTTCAGCTAGTACTGAATAAAATTCAGTTTAAATACATTGAGAGGAGTTTTCTAGATCAATATAAATAAAGCTAGTTCAATATGTACCAGAAGATTCTGTAAATTTTTATTGTCATACTTCTGTTTCAATTTCTCACCACTCAAGCAGCAAAACAATAATAAAGCTTAAAAGAAAAGTGAAAAGAAACATGAGTCGACAACTACTCAAAAATTAACTTTCCTTTTCTGCAAATATTGGTTGATCATGGGCAATGTTTCACATTAAATTTTGGAACTTGTCAATAAATTGGTTTCACACACAGCATTTTTTTTTTGCATTTTTGCAGCACTTTTTTTCTGGATTCTTTTGCAACTTTTTTCCATGGCAAAACTGTTGTGGTCAGGGTATTAGTATATGCCTTCCTTTTTTTCATTTTCTCATAGGCTTTCTATGGAGAAAAATGTATGAACAAAATATATATATCATAGAGAATATTAAAATCTCTAAGCCCCTAGTGAAGAGGGCACTTACCCACCCTCCTTACCTCTCACACAGATTTTCAATAATGAAGCAAATTGCTGACAGTCTAAAGGTACTGTCACACTAAGCGATCGCACCAGCGATCACGACAACGACACGACCTGGCAGAGATCGTTTGTACATCGTTATAAGGTCGCTAGTAGCTTCCAAACAGGAAGATCTCATAAACGACACATCAGTGATCAGCAATCTGTAGAACGACCTCGGCGGTCGTTGGGACCTGTCACACAGCATGTATTGTTAAAGATTGAGCGCAACCTTTTCCACACCCCTCAGCACAGCTTGGTGGTCACTGTATGTCATATGTCACAGCTCTCGCTTTGTGATTGGACGTCCGCGTCATTAAAGACGACGTATTAGCGCTCCCTTCCATTGTTCTCGAGCGCAAGTGGTTCATACGAATTTCCAGCATCGTTCTATACTGTGTCCTGCTAGCCTTCTGCTTTGCAGCTACTGCAATCCAGTCTGTGCCGCTATTGTGTTTGCCCCGGATTCATTTTTTCAGGATCCCAAAAATGTCTTGTATAAATGGCAAAGATGAAGCACTGTAGCGACTCTGACAGGATCGCAAAACCCACACACACGATAGTATCCTCGCAACAACGCACAAAGGACTAGATATTGTGGCCACCAATCGGAGCTGAGGGGCGTTAAAACCTAGTCCCACCTGTGCCGCTGACATATGAGTCACCAACGAGGTCGCTCGTCATTCATAAAGGGTGTCAAACTCAGCGATTCAGGCTCACCAGCGGGACGCCAACAATCAAAAAATGGTCCAGAACGTTCATGCACAATCAGCGACATCGCAGCAGGGGCCACATCACTGCTACATGTCACACACAGCGACATCGCTGATGATGTCGCTGCTGCGTCATAAATTCGGTGTCGCTTAAGCGACATTGCTAGCGATCTCGCCTAGTGTGACAGTACCTTAAGTCTCTTGGCATAGACTGTACAATGGTTATAAGGACGTAGGAAATTATGTATAGTTGTGAATTGACAATCCTAACTAAAATGCAGGCACCTCATTTTTGAAGAATAGGACCCCTGCAGTACTAATGAGTTATAGATTGGACAGGTAATTGAGACAGAAAACATCTTTTCAGAGGGTTGGATAACAAAGGTACATGTGTTTACACATAGATAGAGAACTGCAAGAAGCTATTGTTGCCGCTAGACTTGGGGTCTCCAAAATAAAATTATGAATATGGGGGCTTTTATAGATCCGATAGTGATGGGACATACATTTTTAGCATCAGGAAGAATTGTGGAAGAAAATCACAATAATAAATATGGCAGTGTTCTCGAACTTCTGCGATCAGCAGGAGTGAAGTTATCACATAAGTTGGGAATTTCATAAAATCCTAAAGGGCAGAGGACAGGCGTGTGCAGCCAGTGCAGCTTCATCGAACAGCACTGATACGTGGAAGTCCAGCAGTAATAAGAAGCAAACGTGTGAACGACACTTATACGTGGAAGTCCAATAGTAATAAGAAGTAAGAGTGCGACCGGCACTTACATATGGAAGTCCAGCAGTAATAAGAAGCAAGAGTGCGACAGGCACTTATACGTGGAAGTCCCGAACTAAGCAGACATAGGAGACGACACCCTTCATGAAAGTCCAGAAATACACGGGTGGAGCATAACAAGGAGAAGGTCTTTAAGTGTACCTTTTGGGCTGAATTGTCTCACTCAAGCCCGCAAAGACACAGTCTTTGAAGTCTGGAAAATAGGTAACCCGAGCCAGGATCTGGAAGCAGCTCAGAGGACTGAAGGCAGCTGGAAGTGGCAAGGCAGAGCACCAAGTAACAAGCAGCAGCATGAACTCCAGAGGCAAGCCAGGAGGAAGCTCAGAAGCAGACAGCAACAAAATATTCAGGCAAGGAGAGTCTCCCGACCCGGACTTAAAAAGCAAGACAGACAGGAAGTTCCAGGACAGGGCAAAGTGCCAGACTCCATCTTGGACAAGGGTAAAACAGGCTCCATGGAACTTCCGAAATCCTTACATTACTTCCACCTTAGAAGCGGTCTCAGGACGATCCAGGACCAGGTTTTCCAAGATATTTCTGATGAAACAGAGCAATCTTTTGAGGAGCACAGATATTACTCACCGGCTCCCAAGAGTTCTCCTCAGACGAATATCCCTGCCACTTAATGAGGTACTGGAGCTGATTCCTGAGTATCCTAAAGTACAAAATCTTCTCCACAACAACTTTTTCTTGCCCGTCCATCAACACAGGCTGAGGAGGAGGCACAATATGAAAAGTATTCGGAGACACAGGTTTTAATAAGGAGTCATGGAACACAGGATGTACCTGTCACGCTGTATAGCAGATATATATATGTGATGTCAGTAATCTATATCAAAAGGGCAACATACTATATAACATGCGCATAGATATATGATAACATAGATTTACCTGACAGAATGTCCAGTGGGTCAAAACGGAATCCGTTATACGCTGTCTCCGGCTAGAGGGTGACCGGGGTCTAAGCTGACCCTAAACTGGGGTCCTAACTAATCCCTCAACCTGGAGGTACTGTTAAAGGTACAGAGGTCCAGGCCACCAGCGTAAACCCTGTCTCCTATCAATCCCTGCCAACTGTATTCTAGTCCTAAGAAGGACCCTGAATACCACCAAAGGGAATGAACAGGTAACGGTTAATGAACAGAAAGACATACAAGAAAGACAAGAAATAAAGTAAATAAAGTCTTACATACAACACTCACACACAGTAGGAACACCTAAGGTCTCAGAGATAAACTATAAGCTATAAGAGTAAAAACAACTAAGGAGCTCTTAGCTTAAGTATTCTCAGAACCGCTCCAGTCTGCTAGACTACATGAATGCTTTCACCGGCGTCTAACACCCAGACTGGCAGGAATATAAAGGAAACTAATTAGAACATAATCAAAAGCAGCCGGGCGAGGCTGGACCTAGTCTTAGCAAAGAGCTAGGTAAAATTAACTCTCTCATTACCAAACACAAAGAAACAGCAGCTCAGCTGTGAGAAGTCAGAATGTGCAATCGCGACGATCTTCGTGGCGATGCACCCATGACAGTACCCCCCCTTCTACGAGGGGCCTCCGGACCCTCATGACCAGGTCTGTCCGGGTAAGTTGTGTGAAAGGTCCGAACCAATCGATCTGCGTTAGCATCAGACGCAGGGACCCACGTCCTCTCCTCAGGACCATACCCCCTCCAATGAACTAAGTACTGAGGGGATCGGCGACTGAGACGTGAGTCAATGATTTTCGACCCATGAAATTCCACGTTATCATTGACTACCACTGAAGGAGGAGGTAGAGGTGACGGTATGACTGGTGCCACATACTTTTTAAGTAATGACTTGTGAAACACATTATGATTTTTAAACGTAGGAGGGAGGTCCAGACGAAATGCCACAGGATTAATTATGGAACTGATCCTGTACGGCCCGATGAATCTGGGACCCAACCTCCAGGAGGGAACTTTAAGTTTTATATTCCTGGTAGACAACCACACCAGATCGTTCACCTTCAGATCTCGACCAGAAACTCTCCCCCTATCAGCCATCCGTTTGTAACGGTTCTCCGTAACCTTCAGTCTTAACCGATCTGGAACTATCAGTCTCCCTGGAAGTCCCACAGGGGCGTCCCCTGAGCCCCCAATACCTCCCCCTCAAGCTCAGAGCATACAGCTGACACTACAACTCCCTCCTGAGGAATAGGAACCGGATCATCCATCCTCCCGGTCCCTGGGAAAGTACGAGATAAGGCATCAGGAAGCAACTTTATAGAGCAGTCATATGCGCGATGAGGAGGTAACTCTTTACACCCCTCCTCTGAGAACATCTCCCCAAAGTCCTCCAGAAAAGGAGGCAAAGTCCTAGGCACAACCGCACCGATGACCGTGCTCATGCAGTTATTCTTGCAAAATTCACCCCACTGGCTTATCTTTCTGGATTGCCAATCAATCACTGGGTTATGTTTAGCCAACCAAGGAAGTCCCAACACAATAGGAGTAGGTAGACCCTCCAACACATAACAAGACAATTGCTCTTTATGTATTGCCCCTACTCGAAGATCTATGTTATGAACAGCTTGTACCAAGCTACCTTGACCAAGAGGTCTAGAATCAATAGAGAGTATAGGGACCGGTTTGGCCAATACACTCAGTTGCATACCATGCACCTGGGCAAACCGAGCGTCCACCAGATTAGCCCCGGACCCACTATCAAGAAAAACAGAAATCCTCTCAGTTCTAGTACCAATCACCACCTCCGCAGGCACGAGAAACTGAGAGGGATTTGGGGACGAAATACACACTCCCAGGTTAACTCCTTGGTTCAAAGAGGTCCGGGATGGACACCCCCCCAACAAAATGTCCCTCTCTCCCGCAAAAGAAACACCTTCTAGTCTTGCGGCGCACCGCCGATTCCCTCCTACAAAATGATGTCCCTCCCAACTGCATGGGTTCCTCAGAACAGACCAGGGGAACCTCAGTATAAGGGACTTTAGTAGTAGGTGGAGTCATCACGGGGGGCGGAGTTACCTCGCGTCTTCCCCGAAGTCGTCTATCAATGCGAATAGCGAGGGCCATAGCAGCCTCCAGTGATGGAGGAGAATCATACTGAGCCAACACATCTTTTAATTTGTCAGACAACCCTTGACAAAACTGGCTCCTAAGAGCTGGGTCATTCCACTGAGTATCTGTTGCCCATCTACGGAACTCAGAAGAATATTCCTCCGCTGGACGATTTCCTTGCCGTATTTTACGTAACCTTGTTTCAGCAAGGGAGACTCGATCCGGATCATCATATACCAGACCCAGGGCAGTAAAAAATCGATCCACTGACTGGAGATCTGGGGAGCCTGGAGGAATAGAGAACGCCCAAGATTGAGGGTCCCCTTGTAAGAGCGAGATAACAATTCCCACCCTCTGCTCTTCACTCCCAGATGACCGAGGCCGCAGCCGAAAGTACAATTTACATGCCTCCCGGAAAGTAAAAAATTTGTCCCGCCCACCAGTGAACCTGTCCGGGAGAGCAACCTTAGGTTCAGATCTGGTTTGCTCCGGGGGGGACAAAACCTTGGACTTAATGTCTGCAAATTCCATGGACAACCCCTGCAACTGCCAGGCCAGCTGGGCTACTGGATCCATGACAGCTGGGGAGAATCTTTAGTTGGGCCGGTGAAAATGTCACGCTGTATAGCAGATATATATATGTGATGTCAGTAATCTATATTAAAAGGGCAACATACTATATAACATGCGCATAGATATATGATAACATAGATTTACCTGACAGAATGTCCAGTGGGTCAAAACGGAATCCGTTATACGCTGTCTCCGGCTAGAGGGTGACCGGGGTCTAAGCTGACCCTAAACTGGGGTCCTAACTAATCCCTCAACCTGGAGGTACTGTTAAAGGTACAGAGGTCCAGGCACCAGCGTAAACCCTGTCTCCTATCAATCCCTGCCAACTGTATTCTAGTCCTAAGAAGGACCCTGAATACCACCAAAGGGAATGAACAGGTAACGGTTAATGAACAGAAAGACATACAAGAAAGACAAGAAATATAAGTAAATAAAGTCTTACATACAACACTCACACACAGTAGGAACACCTAAGGTCTCAGAGATAAACTATAAGCTATAAGAGTAAAAACAACTAAGGAGCTCTTAGCTTAAGTATTCTCAGAACCGCTCCAGTCTGCTAGACTACATGAATGCTTTCACCGGCGTCTAACACCCAGACTGGCAGGAATATAAAGGAAACTAATTAGAACATAATCAAAAGCAGCCGGGCGAGGCTGGACCTAGTCTTAGCAAAGAGCTAGGTAAAATTAACTCTCTCATTACCAAACACAAAGAAACAGCAGCTCAGCTGTGAGAAGTCAGAATGTGCAATCGCGACGATCTTCGTGGCGATGCACCCATGACAGTACCTTCATAGTCCTTGGTAACTTCAGACAGCAGGCAATGGAGCTCATGATCCCAGAGATCTTGAATGAACCGATTAATTTTTGTCCCAGCTTCTATGACGGAGCATTCAATTTCAAATTCTTCGTGGATAACCACACAGAGTCTCCTACCTTAAACATAGGTGCAGGTCTCTGGGACCTATCGGTTGATTTCTTGCATCTCTCCTGTACAGTAGATAGTGATTCATTCAGAGTTTCCAGATTTCATTTAATCACTGCCAACCTCTCATCTACTGCAGGCACCAGAGCATCGATCGGGGATCTGGGAAAAATACTAGGATGATAACCCAGGTTGGCAAAGAAGGGTGTTACCTTAGTAGATGCATTCTATGAGTTATTGTAAGAGAACTCTGCTAGAGGAAAGCAACTCCAACCAGTCATCCTGCAAGTGGCTGATACAACAACGAAGATACTGCTCCAGAGACTGATTAGTCCGCTCCGTCTGTCTATTGGTCTGAGGATGATACGCTGAAGACAGACATACATTGATACCAAGCGCAGAGCAAAATCCTTTGCAGAATCTGGAGGTAAACTGCACTCCCCGATCAGAGATGATCTCATCTGGAACTCCATGCAGCTGGAACACATTCTGAATGACCAGATCTACCATCTCCTTAGCTGAGGGAAGACCAGTAAAAGGAATGAAGTGGGAAGCTTTAGTAAGGCGATCTACTACAACCAGAATAGAGTTCTTTTTCCAAGAGGTGGGCAATTCCACTATAAAGTCCATAGAAATAGATCTGCAAGGGTGAGCAGGAATGGGCAGTGTTTGCAGCAATCCAGTTGGTGATACACGAGGAGTCTTACAATGTGCACATACCTCACAAGAGAGAACGTAGCTCTTCATGTCCCTCAGAAAGGTAGGCAACCAAAAGAAACGGGTCAGAAACTCCTGTGTCTTCTGTACCCCTTGTAGCATGGCTAAGGGTTGTATAGTAGACGGGAGGTATGTGTCACAGAGATGGCTTGTCTCTGTGATGTAACCTGGAGTGTTTCTTTAGTGCACGTTAGCACTAAGGGGTCGGTTGCTACACTTGGGTCCAGGTTACAGGCAGCACTGAGAGATGGGAGGGTCGGGCTGCCCATATACCTCAGCCCTGGGTAGGGGCATCACCATAGCTATGTATATGTTTTAAGGACCTGTGGTGATGTCACTACCACATGAACAGTCATGTGATATGTGTTAACTGGAGGTATCAGCTATACAAAAGTAGACTACTGCTGACCACAGGGTCTGTGGCTGGAGGTGTGGAGACCTCCATTGTGTGTGTGCTAAAGACACTGACCTGAGCGGGCAGACCCGCAGCACTACATGGACTGTTTATTTTCTGTTTGCTATTTTGTGCCGGAAAAGGCTGTTCGATTGCTTTCCTATCCAGAGCAGTTTATGACATTTTAATAAACTTGCTTGGACATTTCAGCAAGACTGCTTCCTGTGCCTATCTCAACCGCAGTTGAGAACGTGTCTCCTGTTTGCCTCCCGTCGAACCTGAGCGAGTCCGATCCCTACACCCTCGATGACCAGCCAACTTGGAGTCATGGACAAACTTGAGGACCTGCAGCCATACGACCTCTGGAACGTAAAAACATCTATCCCGGACCCACGTACGATTCTTGAGAACCAAGTTCACATCATCAGACGGGTTAGCAAGAAATGGGTATGCGTCATAGGCCTCCTTAATAGTCTTCCATAAGTCCTTATTCTGGATTACTCCGACAAAGTTGGCATCTGACAAATGATCTTGGACAAGGTCCCAGGTACGGAATCCATGGCATGGATTTGAGACAAAGCATCCGGTTTCCCATTATGTGTACCTGAAAATTACGAGAGAAAAAAGCACATGGATGTAACAAACCTTTCTCTCCTGTTCTTTGCGAGAGGATGGCCCCCAGAGCACAATCCGAAGCGTCCACTTCCACGATGAAAGGATATGCTGGGTTAGGATGAATCAACAATCAAAAGCCTCTTCAGCCTGTGTAGACCACAAGAAAGTCTTTTCCTTCTTGGTTAGTTGCGTAATAGATTGAACAATCTCAGAGAAATCACGAATAAACCATCTATAAAAGTTAGAAAACCCAATAAAATGTTGTACCTCCTTGACATTCTTAGGTGCGGGCCAATGAAGAATAGCCTGGATCTTACTTGCCTCCATGTTAAGCCCCTGTGGTGAGATGACATAACTCAGAAATTGAATCTCTGTGCGATGGAACTCACATTTCTCAGGCTTGATGTAGAGATGATTCTCTTTCAAGCGTCTAAAAAAAACAGTCTTAACATGTTCTTGATGTTCCTGCAATGAATCAGAAAAATCAAAATATCGTCCAGATAGATTACGACAAAATACTCTAACAGATCTCTAAAAATGTCATTAGCCAAGTGTTGGAAGATTGTCAGAGCATTGCAGTGACCAAAAGGCATAACAAGGTACTCGAAGTGCCCATAACGAAATCTAAATGCCGTCTTCCATTCATCCCCAGAGTGGATCCAAACTAGGTTATAAGCTCCTCAAAGATCCAACTTAGAGAAAATTTTAGCATGTTGTACTCTTTCCAGCAGTTCAGGAATTAATGGCAAAGGTTAACAGTTCCGAATGGTTACCTTGTTGAGCTCCTGATAGTCAATACAGGGTCTAAGAGTTCCATCCTTCTTTTTTACAAAAAAGAAGGGTGCTCCTGCCAGTGATGAGGACGGGCAAATGAAACCCTTAGCCAGATTCTCGTCAATGTATTCCTTAAAGGCATGCAGCTCTAGAGTTGCTAGTGGGTAGACATTCTTAAATGGAATAGCTGCCCCCGGAAGTAGTTCAATAGGACAATCATAGGGTCTGTGAAGAGGAAGCTGATCTGCCATTTTCTTATTACAGATATCAGAAAATTCATTATAAATGGATGGTAACATAGATACCTTAATGGTACATTCCGTATCATGAGATCTTGCCTGACTTGTTACTGGTGTGTCCTTTGGTGGAAAAGTGATCTCCTTGGTCTCCCAGTTGATGATTGGGTTCTGTGACTGCAGCCAGGGAATTCCTAGAATTAAAGAAAAATGTAGCGAAGAAATTAACATAAAGTAAAGCACTTCCAGATGATTGGGTTCTATGCAAATCTCCAGAGGTACCATCTCCTGGGCCACCGGTCTTGAAACTAGAAGGGAACCATCCACTGTTTCCATGGTTACTGGGGTGGCTCTCTGTTGAATCTGGATGCCATGTTCTTTGGCAAAGGTGAGGTCCATAAAGTTACCACCTGCCCCAAAATCCAGCATAGCTGCACAGGAGATCCACTGTCTCGACAACAAGATCTTAATGGGGAGGGAGCAACGTGTATCTTTATCCTTCCATGTCTTAGGAGAGGTAGTCATTGATAGGGAATGAAAGACAACATTCACAGAAAATCTGGACCCAGAAAAAACAGATTCAGCATCCTGATTCTCATACTCCCCTACAGCGGCTAGTACCTTGTGAGGCCGCTTAGGACAGTTAAGCCCTTCATGACCCAGCCTATTTTGACCTTAATGACCAGGCCATTTTTTGCAATTCTGACCAGTGTCCCTTTATGAGGTAATAACTCAGGAACGCTTCAGCGGATCCTAGCAATTCTGAGATTGTTTTTTCATGACATATTAGGCTTCATGGTAGTGGAAAATTTAGGTCGATAATTTTTGTATTTATTTGTGAAAAAATAGGAAACTTGGCAAAAATTTTGAAAATTTCACAATTTTCAAATTTTGAATTTTTATTCTGTTAAACCAGAGTTATGTGACACAAAATAGTTAATAAATAACATTTCCCACATATCTACTTTACATCAGCACAATTTTGGAAACAAAAAATTTTTTTTTTGTTAGGAAGTTATAAGGGTTAAAAGTTGACCAGCTATTTCTCATTTTTATAACAAAATTTACTAAACCATTTTTTTTAGGGACCACCTCACATTTGAAGTCACTTTGAGGGGTCTATATGGCAGGAAATACCCAAAAGTGACACCATTCTAAAAACTGCAACCCTCAAGCTAAGCTACTCAAAACTACATTTTAATTTTTCCAACAAAAATGTTCTTTTAGCATCAATTTTTTTCACTTTCACATGGGCAACAAGATAAAATGGATCCTGAAATTTGTTGGGCAATTTCTCCTGAGTACACCGATACCTCACATGTGGTCATAAACCACTGTTTGGGTGCACGGCAGGGCTCGGAAGGGAAGGAGCACCATTAGACTTTTTGAATGGAAAATTAGCTCCAATTGTTAGCGAACACCATGTCGTGTATGGAGAGTCCCTGTGTGCCTAAACATTGGAGCTCCTCCACAAGTGACCCCTTTTTGGAAACTAGACCCCCAAGGAACTTAACTAGATGCATAGTGAGCACTTTGAACCCCCAGGTGCTTCACAAATTGATCCGTAAAAATGAAAAAGTACTTTTTTTTCACAAAAATGTTCTTTTAGCATCAATTTTTTCATTTTCACATGGGCAACAGGATAAAATGGATCCTAAAATTTGTTGGGCAATTTCTCCTGAGTACACCGATACCTCATATGTGGTCATAAACCACTGTTTGGGCACACGGCAGGGATGGAAGGGAAGGAGCGCCATTTGTCTTCTTGAATGGAAAGTTAGCTCCTATCGTTAGTGGACACCATATACAGTAGGGAACCCCTGTGTGCCTAAACATTGGAGCTCCCCCTCAAGTGACCCCATTTTGGAAACTAGACCCCCCAAGGAACTTATCTAGATGTGTTGTGAGAACTTTGAACTCCCAAGTGTTTCATTAAAGTTTATAGCGCAGAGCAGTGAAAATAAAAATAAAAAATTTCCACAAAAATGATTTTTTAGGCTGCAATGTTTTATTTTCACAAGGGCAGCAGAAAAAATTGCACCCAAAAATGTTTTGTCCAATTTGTCCTGAGTACCATAGTACCCCAAATGTGGGGGGAACCTGTCACGCTGTATAGCAGATATATATATGTGATGTCAGTAATCTATATTAAAAGGGCAACATACTATATAACATGCGCATAGATATATGATAACATAGATTTACCTGACAGAATGTCCAGTGGGTCAAAACGGAATCCGTTATACGCTGTCTCCGGCTAGAGGGTGACCGGGGTCTAAGCTGACCCTAAACTGGGGTCCTAACTAATCCCTCAACCTGGAGGTACTGTTAAAGGTACAGAGGTCCAGGCCACCAGCGTAAACCCTGTCTCCTATCAATCCCTGCCAACTGTATTCTAGTCCTAAGAAGGACCCTGAATACCACCAAAGGGAATGAACAGGTAACGGTAAATGAACAGAAAGACATACAAGAAAGACAAGGAATAAAGTAAATAAAGTCTTACATACAACACTCACACACAGTAGGAACACCTAAGGTCTCAGAGATAAACTATAAGCTATAAGAGTAAAAACAACTAAGGAGCTCTTAGCTTAAGTATTCTCAGAACCGATCCAGTCTGCTAGACTACATGAATGCTTTCACCGGCGTCTAACACCCAGACTGGCAGGAATATAAAGGAAACTAATTAGAACATAATCAAAAGCAGCCGGGCGAGGCTGGACCTAGTCTTAGCAAAGAGCTAGGTAAAATTAACTCTCTCATTACCAAACACAAAGAAACAGCAGCTCAGCTGTGAGAAGTCAGAATGTGCAATCGCGACGATCTTCGTGGCGATGCACCCATGACAGTACCCCCCCTTCTACGAGGGGCCTCCGGACCCTCATGACCAGGTCTGTCCGGGTAAGTTGTGTGAAAGGTCCGAACCAATCGATCTGCGTTAGCATCAGACGCAGGGACCCACGTCCTCTCCTCAGGACCATACCCCCTCCAATGAACTAAGTACTGAGGGGATCGGCGACTGAGACGTGAGTCAATGATTTTCGACCCATGAAATTCCACGTTATCATTGACTACCACTGAAGGAGGAGGTAGAGGTGACGGTATGACTGGTGCCACATACTTTTTAAGTAATGACTTGTGAAACACATTATGATTTTTAAACGTAGGAGGGAGGTCCAGACGAAATGCCACAGGATTAATTATGGAACTGATCCTGTACGGCCCGATGAATCTGGGACCCAACCTCCAGGAGGGAACTTTAAGTTTTATATTCCTGGTAGACAACCACACCAGATCGTTCACCTTCAGATCTCGACCAGAAACTCTCCCCCTATCAGCCATCCGTTTGTAACGGTTCTCCGTAACCTTCAGTCTTAACCGATCTGGAACTATCAGTCTCCCTGGAAGTCCCACAGGGGCGTCCCCTGAGCACCCAATACCTCCCCCTCAAGCTCAGAGCATACAGCTGACACTACAACTCCCTCCTGAGGAATAGGAACCGGATCATCCATCCTCCCGGTCCCTGGGAAAGTACGAGATAAGGCATCAGGAAGCAACTTTATTGAGCAGTCATATGCGCGATGAGGAGGTAACTCTTTACACCCCTCCTCTGAGAACATCTCCCCAAAGTCCTCCAGAAAAGGAGGCAAAGTCCTAGGCACAACCGCACCGATGACCGTGCTCATGCAGTTATTCTTGCAAAATTCACCCCACTGGCTTATCTTTCTGGATTGCCAATCAATCACTGGGTTATGTTTAGCCAACCAAGGAAGTCCCAACACAATAGGAGTAGGTAGACCCTCCAACACATAACAAGACAATTGCTCTTTATGTATTGCCCCTACTCGAAGATCTATGTTATGAACAGCTTGTACCAAGCTACCTTGACCAAGAGGTCTAGAATCAATAGAGAGTATAGGGACCGGTTTGGCCAATACACTCAGTTGCATACCATGCACCTGGGCAAACCGAGCGTCCACCAGATTAGCCCCGGACCCACTATCAAGAAAAACAGAAATCCTCTCAGTTCTAGTACCAATCACCACCTCCGCAGGCACGAGAAACTGAGAGGGATTTGGGGACGAAATACACACTCCCAGGTTAACTCCTTGGCTCAAAGAGGTCCGGGATGGACACCCCCCAACAAAATGTCCCTCTCTCCCGCAAAAGAAACACCTTCTAGTCTTGCGGCGCACCGCCGATTCCCTCCTACAAAATGATGTCCCTCCCAACTGCATGGGTTCCTCAGAACAGACCAGGGGAACCTCAGTATAAGGGACTTTAGTAGTAGGTGGAGTCATCACGGGAGGCGGAGTTACCTTGCGTCTTCCCCGAAGTCGTCTATCAATGCGAATAGCGAGGGCCATAGCAGCCTCCAGTGATGGAGGAGAATCATACTGAGCCAACACATCTTTTAATTTGTCAGACAACCCTTGACAAAACTGGCTCCTAAGAGCTGGGTCATTCCACTGAGTATCTGTTGCCCATCTACGGAACTCAGAAGAATATTCCTCCGCTGGACGATTTCCTTGCCGTATTTTACGTAACCTTGTTTCAGCAAGGGAGACTCGATCCGGATCATCATATACCAGACCCAGGGCAGTAAAAAATCGATCCACTGACTGGAGATCTGGGGAGCCTGGAGGAATAGAGAACGCCCAAGATTGAGGGTCCCCTTGTAAGAGCGAGATAACAATTCCCACCCTCTGCTCTTCACTCCCAGATGACCGAGGCCGCAGCCGAAAGTACAATTTACATGCCTCCCGGAAAGTAAAAAATTTGTCCCGCCCACCAGTGAACCTGTCCGGGAGAGCAACCTTAGGTTCAGATCTGGTTTGCTCCGGAGGGGACAAAACCTTGGACTTAATGTCTGCAAATTCCATGGACAACCCCTGCAACTGCCGGGCCAGCTGGGCTACTGGATCCATGACAGCTGGGGAGAATCTTTAGTTGGGCCGGTGAAAATGTCACGCTGTATAGCAGATATATATATGTGATGTCAGTAATCTATATTAAAAGGGCAACATACTATATAACATGCGCATAGATATATGATAACATAGATTTACCTGACAGAATGTCCAGTGGGTCAAAACGGAATCCGTTATACGCTGTCTCCGGCTAGAGGGTGACCGGGGTCTAAGCTGACCCTAAACTGGGGTCCTAACTAATCCCTCAACCTGGAGGTACTGTTAAAGGTACAGAGGTCCAGGCCACCAGCGTAAACCCTGTCTCCTATCAATCCCTGCCAACTGTATTCTAGTCCTAAGAAGGACCCTGAATACCACCAAAGGGAATGAACAGGTAACGGTAAATGAACAGAAAGACATACAAGAAAGACAAGGAATAAAGTAAATAAAGTCTTACATACAACACTCACACACAGTAGGAACACCTAAGGTCTCAGAGATAAACTATAAGCTATAAGAGTAAAAACAACTAAGGAGCTCTTAGCTTAAGTATTCTCAGAACCGATCCAGTCTGCTAGACTACATGAATGCTTTCACCGGCGTCTAACACCCAGACTGGCAGGAATATAAAGGAAACTAATTAGAACATAATCAAAAGCAGCCGGGCGAGGCTGGACCTAGTCTTAGCAAAGAGCTAGGTAAAATTAACTCTCTCATTACCAAACACAAAGAAACAGCAGCTCAGCTGTGAGAAGTCAGAATGTGCAATCGCGACGATCTTCGTGGCGATGCACCCATGACAGAACCACTGTTTGGGCACACGTCGGGGCTCGAAAAGAAAGTGGTGCCGTTTTGGAATGCAGACTTTGATGGAATGGTCTGTGGGCGTCATGTTGCGTTTGCAGAGCCCTTGATGTGCCTAAACAGTAGAAACCCCCACAAGTGACCCTATTTTGGAAACTAGACCCCCCAAGCAGCTTATCTAGATGTGCGGTGAGCACTTTGAATCTCTAATTGTTTCACAGAAGTTTATAACACAGAGCCGTGAAAATAAAAAATCCTTTTTTTCCACAAAAATGATTTTTAGCCCCCAATTTTTTATTTTCCCAAGGGTAACTGGAGAAATTAGACCCCCAAAGTTGTTGTGCAATTTTTCTTGATGCCCCATATGTTAGGGTAAACTACTGTTTTGGCACACGTCAACTAGAAAATTGTCAAAGTTATTCAGACGAGGGTCACGAGTCTTGATTAGCCGATTTGCCCAAGCGAGTGCTTGTGAGGTAAGTAACATGATTATACATAAAACTTTGAATCAATCTGTATGGAAGTAGGCAGCATGCACATCAAAATACAAAATGCATTGATTAATAAACCCACGAAATTTGTAGCGGTCCCCATTAAATCTAAACAACGGTAACTTGGGAGGGCTAGATGGCGGTAGCTGCCCGGAGGTGAAGGCACCCGTGCTGTTATTTGATTACCTAAGTCCAGAAGCGCCTGCCCGAAATGGGCCTCCCAGTTAGCACCATTGTTTTGTAAAGCCTCCATGTCCCCATGTAAAGAGTTAAGCATGGAGAGCAACTGATCCAACTTTATCTTAGCCGACATTATACCAGCAGATTCTTTAGTGGGCCTGAGTATTCTGTAGCAATTATGTAGATATTATAGAATCTGATTGTGTGGGATAAAATGGATCTGAAACCAAAGTTGAGACAAATAAACTGTATTTAAACAAAGTAAGAAGTACAGCATGAACTAACAGGGACTTTTCTGCAATTACAGCGAAATGCATAGTACAAACAGAAATGTCCAGCAAACATAATAGTGGCGCGCAACCGCTAAAACAAACAAGTCCAGCAGTAATATGACGCAAGAGTGCGAACAGCTCTGATACGTGGAAGTCCAGCAGTAATAAGAAGCAAGAGTACGAACTGCAACTTATGCATGGAATCCAGTAGTTATAAGAAGCAAGAGTGCAACAGGAACTTATACGTGGAAGTCCAGCAGTAATAAGAAGCAAGAGTGCGACTGGCACTTATACATGAAAGCCCAGATCTAAGCAGACAGAGGAGACGAAATCCTTCATGAAAGTCCAGAAATACACGGGTGGAGCATAACAAGGAGAAGGTCTTTAAGTCTACCTTTTGGGCTGAAAAGTCCCGCTTAAGTCCCGCACAGAAGACACAGTCTCAGAAGTCTGGAAAATAGGTAACACCAGCCAGGATCTGGAAGCATCTCATAGGACTGAAGGCAGCTGGAAGTGGTAGGCAGAGCACCGAGTAACGAGCCGCAGCAGGAACTCCAAAGGCAAGCCAGGAGGAAGCTCAGGAGCAGACAGCAACAAAATACTCAGGCAAGGAGGATCTCCTGACCAGGACTTAAATAGCAGGACAGACAGGAAGTTCCAGGACAGGGCGAAGTACCAGACTCCATCTTGGACAAGGGTAAAACAAGCTCCATGGAACATCCAGAATCCTTACACCTTGTGGGCTTGGCTGACTACAGGAGAAAATGGCAGCAGAGCAGAGCTGCAGGGATCCATCCTTCACCTCCTGACTATGTTTCCTGTCTTACACAGCCGCGTGGCTTGATGATGTCAGCATTCAGCTCGGGTCTGTGTCAGATAGAAAACTGCCGGCGATGGTGATGCTGCGAGGGAACGTGCGGAGAGGTGAGAAGTGAGCAGTGGTGTGGGTGTATGTAGGTGAGCGGTGGTGTGTGTGTATATATGGAAGTGGTGGAGAGAGCAATGATGGAGGTGAAGGAGAAGTCAATGATGGGGATGGTAGACAGGGCAATCATGGAGGTGATGGTGAGGGCAATGATGAAGGTGGTGGAGAGAGCAATGATGGGGTGGTGGAGACAGCAATGATGAGGGTGGTGGAGAGGGCAATGATTGAGGTGGCAGGGAGAACAATGATGGGGTGGTAGAGAGGGCAATGATGGAGGTTGTGGAAAGGGTAATGATGGAGGTAGTGGTGAGGGCAATGATGGAGATGGGGAGAGGACAATGATGGAATGTGGGGAATTGGGATGGGAGGAATGGGGACTTATGAACAGAGGGAGGAGAAGGTTAGATATGTATGTAAAATTACTATAAGTGAAAAGAGGGAAAGGCGCAATTGTACTAGGGCACACGTATAAGCTGCAAAAGAAGACAGCACCACAAGACGGTCACAACAGTAGTAGATATTGCAAATAAAGAAGTGTTTGCGCTACAAGAATTTAATCTAATGTGCCCACTGGTCAATCAGCTATATATAGTGGCTGCTGGGGTGTATATAGAGGCTGCTGGGGTGTATATAGAGACTTCTGGGGTGTATATAGAGGCTGCTAGGCGTTATATAGAGGCTGCTGTGCTGTATATAGAGGCTGCTGGGGTGTATATAGAGGCTGTTGGGCGGTATATAGAGGCTTCTGGGGTATATATAGAGGCTGCTGGGGTGTATATAGAGGCTGCTAGGGTGTATAAATATAGGCTGCTGCTGCTGTGTATATAGAGGCTTCTGGTGTGTATATAGAGGCTTCTGGGGTGTATATAGAGGCTGCTGGGGTGTATATAGAGGCTGCTGCTGCTGGGGTGTATATAGAGGCTGCTGCTGGGGTGTATATAGAGGCTGCTGCTGGGGTGTATATAGAGGTTGCTGCTGGGGTGTACGTGGAGGCTGCTGCTGGGGTATATGTGGAGGCTGCTGCTGCTGAGCTATATAGAGGCTGCTGCTGGGGTGTATATAGAGGCTGCTGCTGGGGTGTATGTGGAGGCTGCTGCTGCTGGGGTATATGTGGAGGCTGCGCTGGGGTATATGTGGAGGCTGCTGCGCTGGGGTATAAAGGCGCTGCGGGTGTATATAGAGGCTGCGCTGGGTTAAGGGAGCTGCTGCTGGGGGATAGTGGGGGGGCTGCGCTGGGGGATATGTAGGCTGCTGCGCGGGGGAAGTGGGGGCTGCTGCTGCTGGGGGGAATGTGGGGGGCGCTGCTGCTGGGGATATTGGGGGCTGCGCTGCGGGGGGTAATTTTTGGGAGGCGCTGCTGGGTATATGTGGAGGCTGCGCTGCTGGGGTAAGTGGGGGGTGCTGCTGCTGGGGTAATGTAAAAGGGTGCGTGCTGGGGTATATGTGGAGGCTGCTGCTGCTGGGGATATGTGGGAGGCTCGCTGCGGGGGGTATGTGGAGGGGCTGGGTATATGTGGGGCTGCTGCTGGTGGGGGGTTACAGGAGGCTGCTGTTGGGGGGTTTACGTGGAGGGCCCCGGGCAGGGACTTCCTGCAGCAGAGATGACCCACGGGAACCACAATAGCGGTGGCGTCGTGTTCAAAACCCGCGCTATTTCGCAGCCGACTGCGCCTATAATTAGATGATTA
>JARQOD010000004.1:277398407-277461144 GCA_033576555.1 Oophaga sylvatica
AAGAATCTGGTCTATCTGGAATCTGCCAAGCGACTCAATCCTAGACAGGCCAGGTGGGCCTTGTTTTTCACACGTTTTAATTTTGTGGTTTCCTTTCTTCCTGGCACTAAGAATGTTAAGGCGGATGCCCTCTCGAGGAGTTTCCTTGCGGACTCTCCTGAGTTATCTGATCCTTCTGTTATTTTGAAAGAGGGTGTAGTTCTTTCCGCCATCTCGCCCAATTTGAGACTTGCTCTGGAGGGGTGTCAGGAGGATAGGCCCGAGCGCTGCCCTGTTGGAAAATTGTTTGTCCCGGACCAATGGAAAAAGAGTGTGATGTCTGAGATTCATTGTTCCGCATTGGCTGGGCATCCCGGAATTTTTGGTACCAGAGACTTGGTTAGTCGGTCCTTTTGGTGGCCTACCTTGTCTCGTGATGTCAGGGAATTTGTGCAGTCCTGCGGGACTTGCTCTCGCTCCAAGCCTTGCTCTCGCTCTAGTGGTTTGTTGATGCCATTGCCTGTGCCCAAGAGACCATGGACCCATATCTCTATGGATTTCATTTCCGATCTTCCTGTTTCTCAGAGAATGACCACCAACTGGGTAATTTGTGATAGGTTTTCCAAAATGATACATCTTGTGCCATTACCTAAGTTGCCTTCCTCCTCTGAATTGGTGCCGTTGTTCCTTCAGCACGTGGTTCGTTTACACGGCATTCCTGAGAACATTGTGTCTGACAGAGGAGTCCAGTTTGTTTCCAGATTTTGGAGGACTTTTTGTTCTAAACTGGGTGTTCAATTGTCTTTCTCCTCGGCATTTCATCCTCAGACCAATGGTCAAACTGAGAGAACAAACCAGACATTGGAGACTTATCTAAGATGCTTTGTGTCTGCTGATCAGGATGACTGGGTCTCTTTTTTGCCTTTGGCTGAGTTTGCTCTTAATAATAGGGCTAGCTCTGCCACTTTGATGTCTCCGTTTTTCTGTAATTCTGGGTTTCACCCTCGATTTTCTTCAGGACAGACGGAGGCTTCTGTCTGTCCAGGTGTTGACTCTGTTGTGGAGCGTATGCAACAGATTTGGGACCAGGTAGTGGAGAGGTTGTCCCTCTCTCAGGAGAAGGCCCAGCGGTTTGCTAACCGGCATAGGACTGATGGTCCTCGGTTTAAAGTGGGGGACTTGGTCTGGTTGTCCTCAAGGAATATTCCTATGAGAGTAGCATCTCCTAAATTTAAGCCTAGGTTCATTGGACCTTATAAGATCATGGAGATTATTAATCCTGTTTCTTTTCGTTTGCTTCTTCCAGGGACATTTAAGATCCATAACGTGTTCCACAAGTCCTTGTTGAAGAGGTTTGTTGAGCCAGTGGTTCCTGCTGCTGTGCCTCCTGACCCTGTTTTGGTTGAGGGCAATCTGGAGTATGTGGTTGAGAAAATATTGGATTCTCGTTTTTCTAGACGGAAACTCCAGTATTTGGTTAAATGGAGAGGTTATGGTCAGGAGGACAATTCTTGGGTGTTTGCTTCGGACATCCATGCTGGGAGACTTATCCGTGCGTATCATAGAACTCATCCTGACCGACCTGGTTGCTCAAATGAGGGTTCGGTGACCCCTCCTCAAGGGGGGGTACTGTTGTGAATGGGTTTGAGATGAGTTCTGAGCAGAGGCTCCCTCTGGTGGTTACAAGCGGTGCTAGTGAAGATTGTGAGGACTGGGAATCAGGTGTTACTGACTGGTCTTATATAAGGGAGTCATTTTCCCATCAGGGTTGCCGGTGATCAATTGTTCTGGTCTGAATCCTTCATTCCAGTTTCCCTTGTAGCCTGCTGTGTCGTGTCTGCATCTCCTGCTAACAGATAAGACTTTTTCTTCTTTTGTGTTTGTGCTATATTTTTGCATTTTGTCCTGCACTTCTTTGGGGGCCTTCAGGGTCCCCTCCTGGGGCTTCTGCCCTCTCAGTTTAGTTCAGCCACTGAGTTTTGTTCTTTTGCTTTTTCCAGTTTTTTCAGTGGCTGCTGTTTTGATTTTGTTACACCAGAGAGCTAATTTAGGTGGTAGAGGTCGTGTGATCTCAGGTGATTTTGAAATTAGTAGAGTTGGTGCTTTTCAGGGTTTTCTGGGATTGCAGTAAGTACCCTTCCTATCCTTTTCTATTTAGATAGTTTGGGCCCCAGCGTTTGCTCATACTATTTTCTTTCTGTGTCAGTATTTCCTCTTGTCTAACCGCCATTACATGTTTGGGGGCTTTCTATTATCTTTGGGGTTCTGCTCCGGGGCAGATAGCTTTCCTATTTCTGTCTTTAGGTGTAGTTAGTTTCTCAGGCTGTGACGAGGCGTCTAGGACCAACGTAGGAACGCTCCACGGCTGCCTCTAGTTGTTGTGGTTAGTCAGGGTACTGCAATCTCATAGATTCCAACTGCTCTGGTGTATTGCCTTTTTTACCTGCACTCCTCAGCTACCGAAACATAACACGTTGCCAATGATGACCCAGCCCAGCTCGAGGCGCTGGGCATATGGTTCATTGAGTAGTCCGTGGATTTGTTGACGCATCTTGTGCAGTCGTATAATGTCTCTGCCGAGGAGAATTAGGATGTCTGCCTTATCGTCCAGGGGTGGCATCTCTTTGGCTATCATTCTGAGATGAGGATGCTGAAGAGCGACTTCTGGTGTTGGGATTTCTTCCCTATTGAATGGTATTTGGTTACACTCTACAAGCGTGGGTAGTGGTATCTCTGTGGCGCCTTTCTCAAGAGAAGTTATTATGAGGCCACTGGCCCTTCTTCCAGAGGTTTGTAAAACGCCGCTGCAGGTGCCCAAGGTGTAGGGATAGACGTCTCCTTTTAAGCCAAACAAGTCAAAGAGTTCTGACCTGGCTAATGATTTGTTGCTCTGGTCATCCAGGCTAACATACACCTTGACTGCCTTCTCTGGATGGCCCTTGGGATACACCCATGACAGGCAAATCTTCGCACAGGACTTGTCTCGAAGACCTTCTCCACAGACATTGGTGCATGACGAAGATACTGCAACATGGCTTGTCACTTGGTCTGTACTCTCCCCGCCATGGCTTGTGGTGGGAGAAGGTGAAGACGCAGAGTCAGGCTGTGATGGATGTAGCGCCTGTACGTGGTCTTCGCTGTCGCACTCTAGACACATGATGGGGATGACACAGTCCTTAGCAAGATGTTCGGTAGAGGCGCAGCACCTGAAGCATACTCCAAACTTCTTCAAGAGCTCCTTTCGTTCTTGAAGGGGCTTCTTCCTGAAGCCGATGCACTTCTTCAGGGGATGTGGCAGTTTGTGAATTGGACACTGGCGATTAGGATTCTCAACCTTCTCACCTTTGTCGCTCTTATCTTGTGATACTGAAGGTGCCGGAAGAACATCGGTCTTCTTGATGGACATTGGAGCTTGGTGGCTCCTGTAATTAAGACGTGGACTGTCGTGCTTAGGAGATGAAACAGAGTCGCTGTGTTCTCCATAGAAAAAACTTGGATCAGTCTTACAGTCTGCAATATTTTCGATGAACTCGCAGAAGTAGGAAAATGGAGGGAAGGAGACTTGGTTTTCCCTTTTGTATTTTGATCCAAGCATGGCCCACTTATTTTGGATATTGGACGGCAGCTTGGAAACTATTGGGGTTACCCCATGAGCAGTGTCCAGGTAGCTGAGGCCAGGAAGGTACGGGTCTGCTTTGGCCAGCTGAAGCTCCAACAGGAGGTCGCTGAGCTCTTGGAACCTTGTACAGTCTTTATTAGATACCTTTGGAAAATCCTCTAGTCGTTTGAACAGGGCCCTTTCTATGACCTCAGGACTGCCATAGCTTCTTTCTAGCCTCTTCCATGCAGCAGTGAGACCAGCAATGGGATTACTGATGTGGACAGATTTAAGTCTCTTGACCCGATCCGTGGATTGTGGCCCAAGCCACCTGATTAGCAGGTCTAGCTCTTCAGCGGCGGTGATGCCGAGATCACTGATCGTGGTTTCAAAGGTACACTTCCAACCCCTGTAGTTCTCAGGTTTATCGTCAAACTCTGTAAGACCGGTCTTAGTTAGATCGCGCCGAATCATGTACCTTGCGAGGCCAGTCATATCAGCATTCTCCGATTTTGGAAGGACCGATGCTGGCTGGATAGCTTTGTTCATACAGTCTGTGATTTGACCTGGGAATGCAGGTATATATGGGGCAGCGTAGGCGTTCAGTCCATTAACTGGCTTAATGAGCTTAGTTTCTGCCACACATGGGACTGGAATTGTGTGATTGACCGGAGTGTGGTGACTGGCCTGCATATTGGCCTGTACGTAGGATTCTGAGTATAAGATTTGGTGATTTGCAGGTTTCTGGTACATTTCGGTGCACAGAGGTGGATCAGGATACAAGATTGGCAGCGTATTGTAATTGTACTGACCTTGGGTGCAGGATGGGAATAAACGCTCTGTGTCCTGTTGTCTCAGGGGAGCATCAGTGTGGTCAGGAAGGATTGCAGGAGCAGGGATAGCGCTGTGTTGGCTTTGTACATAGTCTCTAGTACGCTTAAGAGGGTCTTCAGTATCAAAACCCTGTTGTTTCAGGGGAGCATCTGTGTGGTCAGGAAGGATTGCAGGAGCAGGGATAGCGCTGTGTTGGCTTTGTACATAGTCTCTAGTACGCTTAAGAGGGTCTTCAGTATCAAAACCCTGTTGTTTCAGGGGAGCATCTGTGTGGTCAGGAAGGATTGCAGGAGCAGGGATAGCACTGTGTTGGCTTTGTACATAGTCTCTAGTACGCTTAAGAGGGTCTTCAGTATCAAAACCACTTAAACTGATGCTGTCTCTTTGGCTCCCACTGATGGCTTGTTCCAGGACCTTTAACTTTGCCATGGCTATGGCGTGTTGGCGTTCCTTCTCTAGGGCCTCTAGGGCAGCTTGTATTTTAGTGGCCTCAGTTTTCATTTCAGTTTCCTTTTGAGCAAAGGCAGCTTGTATTTTAGTGGCCTCAGCTTCCGCACGTGCTTTTATGAGCTGTTCGCTGAGGGTTGAGGATTTTGGAGAGCGTGACTTAGATGGTCGCTTTGACTGTCTGGCAGAACCAGAAATGCAAGATGACATCTCGGCTATTAGTGCGATTCTTGCCTCTGTTTTGGCTTTTATATCGCGCACCATGCTTTCTCTTTTAGAATTAAGTTTTTGGAAAGCTTGCAGCTCTTTGCAGGTAACTGATGGGTTAAGTCTTTTTAACACTGCGATATATTGGTCTGTTATTTCTGCATAACATTGATAATCTGAACACAGTTGTGCGCCCTCCAGTGGTCGTTGGAGAGAAGCAGGCTGAGATAGGCTATTTATGTGGCATAAGAGTTTTTGCCATAGCTCTGCTGTTGCACGGAGAAGATCATGTTTACTGGATTCTAGATTCTCCCTTATTTTCCATGTTGGCTTTGTGACACATCTAGCCTTCTCACTAAATGGTGGATCAGGGTCTATGCACTCTTCCTCTGACAATGGGTCTGGCAGAGACCGTGTAGTCATTCCTTCAGCCATCCTGATTCACAGGGAGAAGGGGAGCTGTATAGACTCTTATATGTTGAGAGCGGATGCTCTGCAGGAAGTTCTGTAGCTTTATAGAAGCTGTGGGTTTTACAGATGAATCTGAAAAGTCTTTTTTACTATTCTGTCCCGGGGCCTGTGGCTGTAACTATGGCTCTGTGAGATGCTGGATCTCTTTCACCTTACTTACAATTGGCGACGATCGCAGATAGCTTAACTCAGCTGCCGGCACACATGTTATGAAGAATCCAGAAGAGACTTTGATTTCTTTAAGAACTCTTGTTGAATGCATACAAACAGCAGCAGGTAAAAAAGACTTTCTTCAAACAGACTGAAAACACATGTGAATCTGATAAAATCAAGATGGAGAATGAAACACAGGAGAAAGAAGAAGGAAATGACATCACACCAGAAGAGGGAGACAGAGAGACAGAAGGGACAAACTTGATGTAAAGGGAGGATTTCAGCTATGCAAACACAGGGACACATAGCAACAGTAAACAATATGAGAGACTGCAATACAGCATGTAAATACACAGGACAGTCTGTAAAATATCTCATTCATGGGACATAACAATCGTACTTGAAACCAGATAAAAAGGGAAGAAGTTGACTCAGTCTTTGCATAGTGTGTCTGTGTGTACCATACTAAGCAAAGAGAACAGAAAGAGGAAACAGAACTGTCTGAAGACTTGAAAAACAAAATTGTTGAAAAAAATCAATAATCTCAAGGCTAGAAGTTCATCTCCAGAGATCTTGATGTTCCTGTGACGCAAGTCACGGCAGTAACTATGTATACTACTTACTGTAAGTAAAAGGAGGTCAAACAATCCGAGGTCAAGTCCAGGAAATGGCGCAGTACGACAAAGGGAAGTCAGAGACGAAGTCGAATACACTAGCCGAGGTCAGGAAAGCCAAAGAGACAAAACAGTTACAGGGATCAGGCACAAGCAAAGGGCCAGAATCTGGGAAGAGAATAAAGTCAAGCAGGGTCAGGCACAGAGCACAGAGGGATCAATGTTCCACAGGCAACAGCAAGTATACGATTGACACTGGGGGGAGGAACTAGCATGCTTAAGTAGAATCCTGATTAAGGAAAATGAACACAGGTGATTGCAGCACAGACCCAGCATAGACTGACAGCCCTGACACAAAGAAACAAAAAGACAGAAACAGAGTGGAAATCGTGACATTACCCCCAGGTTTCTCCGGAAAGCTCAGATGAAAGGCCTGGATCAACCGATCAACCCTTACAGAACGAGCTGTAACCCAGGATCGTTCCTCAGGTCCATATCCCTTCCAATGTACCAGGTATTGAAGGGAATTCCGGACCATTTGGTAATCAATGACCCTTTGTACCTCATATTCCAAGCTTCCCTCAATAGAAACCGGAAGAGGTGGGGGCGAAGACGACAGAACAGGGGGAATAAATTTAACAATGACTTGTGGAACACATTAGAAATACGGAAAGACCAAGGGAGTTTTAACTGGATATATCACCTCCAGAATTTCATGCGGACCAATGAATCTAGGGCACAACTTTAGCGAGGGCACCCATACCTTATCTCCCACTTTGAAGGCGCCCCTGACGAGCGCCTCCTATCGGCCTTCCGCTTCTGCCGATGTACCCAGCAGATTCCTCATAACAGTGAGTCACCACAGATCCCCATAACAGTGCGTCACCTCAGATCCCCCATAACAGTGCATCATCTGCATATTTCCCATAAGTGTGTACCATGCAGATCCCTATAACAGTGCGTCACCACAGATGCCCATAACAGTGAGTCATTCGCAGATAAACTATCACAGTGATCAAAATAAAAAAAACAGTACATAACCCCCCCTTTATCACCCCCTTAGTTAGGGATATATAATAAAATATAGAATTATGTTTATTTTCATTTTTCCGTTACGGTTAGGGTTAGGGCTAGGGTTAGGGTTAGGGTTATAATTAGGGTTAGGGTTACAATTAGGGTTGGAATTAGGGTTGGGATTAGGGTTAAGATTAGAGTTGGGATTAGGGTTAGGGGTGTGTTGGGGTTAGGGTTGGAGCTAGAATTGAGGGGTTTCCACTATTTAGGCACATCAGGGGGTCTCCAAACACGACGTGGCATTCAAAAAGTCAAATGGCGCTCCCTCCCTTCCGAGCCCTGCATTGCGCCCAAACAGTGGTTTACCCCAACATATGGGGTATCAGCGTACTCAGGACAAATTGAACACCAATTTTGGGGTTCTAATTTCTCTTGTTACCCTTGGGAAAATAAAAAATATCTGGCAAAAAAATTTTTTGAGGAAAAAAATAATTTTTTATTTTCACGGCTCTGTGTTTATAAATTTCTGTGAAGCACTTTGGGGTTTAAAGTGCTCACCACACATCTAGATAAGTTCCTTAGGGTCTAGCTTACAAAATGGGGTCACTTGTGGGGGTTTTCCACTGTTTAGGCACATCTGGGGCACTGCAAACGGAACATGACCCCCATCAACGTCTGCATTCCAAAACGTTATTACTTCCTTTACAAGCCCTGCTGAGCGCCCAAACAGTTTTCCCCCCCCACACACATATTTGGTATCAGCATACTCAGGACAAATTGGACAACAACTTTTGGGATCCAATTTCCCTGTGAAAAAACAAAAATTTGGGAATAAAAAAATCATTTTTGTGGAAAATTGTTTTTTTTTTCACACCCGGGCATGATAAAAGTTTGTGAAACACTTGGGGGTTCAAAGTGCTCACAACAGATCTAGATAAGTTCCATAGGGGGTCTAGTTTCCAAAATGGTGTTACTTGTGGGGGGTTTCCACGGTTTAGGCGCATCAGGGGCTCTCCAAACGCGACATGGTGTCCAATCTCAATTCCAGCCAATTTTGGTTTGAAAAAGTCAAACGGCGCTGCTTCCCTTCCAAGCCCTGCCGTGCGCCCAAACAGTGGTCCCCCCCACATATGGGGTATCAGCGTACTCAGGACAAATTGGACAACAACTTTTGTGGTCTAATTTTCCTGTTACCCTTGGGAAAATAAAAATTTGGGGACTAAACAATCAGGTTTGTGGAAAAAATATGATTTTTTATTTTCACGCCCGGGCGTTATAAACTTCTGTGAAGCACTTGGGGGTTTAAAGTGCTCACCACACATCTAGATAAGCTCCTTTAGGGGGTCTAGTTTCCAAAATGGGGTCACTTGTTGGGGGTTTCCACTGTTTAGACAAATCAGGGCCTCTACAAACGCGACATGGCGTCCAGTCAATTCTGCGTTGAAAAAGTCAAATGGCGCTCCTTCCCTTCCAAGCTCTGCCATGCACCCAAACAGTGGTTTACCCCCACATATAGGGTATCAGCATGCTCAGGACAAATTGCAAAACAACTTTTGGGGTCTTGTTACCCTTGGGAAAATAAAAATTGGGTGAAAAGATCATTTTTGTGGAAAAAATATGATTTTTTATTTTCACGGCTCTACGTTATAAACTTGTGTGAAGCACTTGGAGGTTCAAAGTGCTCACCACACATCTAGATAAGTTCCTTAAGGGGTCTAGTTTCCAAAATGGGGTCACTTATTGGGGGTTTCCACTGTTTAGGCACATCAGGGGCTCTCTAAACACGACATGGCAGCCAGCCAATTCTGCATTGAAAAAGTCAAACGGCGCTCCTTCCCTTGTGACCTCTGCCGTGCGCCCAAAAAGTGGTTTAGCCCCACATATGGGGTATCGGCATGCTCAGGACAAATTGCACAAAAGCTTTTGGGGTCTTGTTACCCTTGGGAAAATAAAAATTGGGGTGAAAAAATCATTTTTGTGGAAAAAATATGATTTTTTATTTTCACGACTCTACGTTATAAACTTGTGTGAGGCACTTGGAGGTTCAAAGTGCTCACCACACATCTAGATAAGTTCCTTAAGGGGTCTAGTTTCCAAAATGGGGTCACTTATTGGGGGTTTCCACTGTTTAGGCACATCAGGGGCTCTCTAAACGCGACATGGCATCCAGCCAATTCTGCGTTGAAAAAGTCAAACGGCGCTCCTTCCCTTGCGACCTCTGGCGTGCGCCCAAAAAGTGGTTTATCCCCACATATTGGGTATCGGCATATTCAGGAGAAATTGCACAACAAATTTTGTAGTTCATTTTTTCATTTAACACTTGTGAAAATAAAAATAATTGGTTCCGAAGTTAAGCTTTTGCAAAAATAGTTAAATGTCAATTTTTTCCTTCCACATTGCTTCAGCTCCTGTGAAGCACCTGAAGGGTTAATAAACTTCATAAATGTGGTTTTGAGCACCTTGAGGGGTGCAGTTTTTATAATTGTGTCACTTTTGGGTATTTTCTATCATATAGACCCCTCAAAGTGACTTCAAATGTGATGTGGTCCCTAAAAAAAATGGTGTTGTAAAAATGAGATCGCTGGTCAACTTTTAACCCTTATAACTTCGTAACAAAAGAAAATTTTGTTCCCAAAATTGTACTGATGTAAAGTAGACATGTGGGAAATGTTATTTATTAAGAAATTTGTGTGACATACAGTACAGACCAAAAGTTTGGACACACCTTCTCATTCAAAGATTTTTCTGTATTTTCATGACTAGGAAAATTGTAGAATCACACTGAAGGCATCAAAACTATGAATTAACACATGTGGAATTATACATTACACTTTACAAAAAGTGTGAAACAACTGAAATTATGTATTTTATTCTAGGTTCTTCAAAGTAGCCATCTTTTGCTTTGATTACTGCTTTGCACGCAGAAAAGGTGAACGGATGGACTCTACATGCCTGGTTCCCACCGTGAAGCATGGAGGAGGTGGTGTGATGGTGTGGGGTGCTTTGCTGGTGACACTGTTGGGGATTTATTCAAAATTGAAGCGGTGAGTGGTCCAGCTCACCCCAAACCATCTCGATTGAGTTCAGGTCTGGTGACTCTGGAGGCCAGGTCATCTGGCGTAGCACCCCATCACTCTCCTTCTTGGTCAAATAGCCTTTACACAGCCTGGAGGTGTGTTTGGGGTCATTGTCCTGTTGAAAAATAAATGATGGTCCAACTAAACGCAAACCAGATGGAATAGCATGCCGCTGCAAGATGCTGTGGTAGCCATGCTGGTTCAGTATGCCTTCAATTTTGAATAAATCCCCAACAGTGTCACCAGCAAAGCACCCCCACATCATCACACCACCTCCTCCATGCTTCACGGTGGGAACCAGGCATGTAGAGTCCATCCGTTCACCTTTTCTGCGTGCAAAGCAGTAATCAAAGCAAAAGGTGGCTACTTTGAAGAACCTAGAATATAAGACATATTTTCAGTTGTTTCACACTTTTTTGTAAAGTGTTATGTATAATTCCACATGTGTTAGTTCATAGTTTTAATGCCTTCAGTGTGATTCTACAATTTTCATAGTCGTGAAAATACAGAAAAATTGTTGAATGAGAAGGTGTGTCCAAACTTTTGGTCTGTACTGTATATCTCTGATTTAAGGGCATAAAAATTTAAAGTTTGAAAATTGCTAAATTTTCAAAATTTTTGCCATATTTCCGTTTTTTTCATAAATAAAAGCAAGTCATATAAAAAATTTTTACCACTAACGTGAAGTACAATATGTCACGAAAAAACAATCTCAGAACCAGGTGGATTCGTTAAAGCGTTCCAGAGTTATAACCTCATATAGTGACAGTGGTCAGAATTGTAAGAATTGGCCCGGTCATTAAGCTGCAAAATGGCTCTGTCACTAAGGGGTTAAAGTATTGTGTAAGAAATAGTCTCACTTGTAGTTTCACTTTCGTTTTGTTCCTGTTTTCCTGATGCAATGCTGAAATGACTGTGCATTTTTCCTTTACCTCATGTTGATAGAAGTAAAAGCTTGTTATACCATGCAGCCTGCTCTGTGAAGTTTTCTACTGCAAAGGTGTGGATTCAGAAGCTGTGCAACAGGTTATGGGCCCAGACACCCAGACACCCAAGCACCAAGAATACCAGATACCCAGGACACTGGAACTCTCAGCAAGACCCTGGTGAATGCAGAAGAATTCTTCAGTGCAAATCTCTCCAAACAAGTAAGATAAGTTAAAAATGACAAGTAGCACAGAGCTAAAACTCGCAGTAGCTAAACTGAATGATGAGAACTATCAGCTATGGAAGTTTAAAGTAGAGATGTTATTGTCTAAAGATGATTTATAGGAAGTAATCACTACAGATAGACCTGATCAGGATAATCAGAGATGGAATAAGAAAAATAGACAAGCGAGGGCCACCATTAGCTTATTAGTGGCTGATGCTCAATACATATAAGAAATGAAGAAACAGAGAAAAGGAATGTGGGAAGCATTAAGAAAGCTATATGAGATACCCAGCTTAAATCACAAATTATTTTTATTAAGAAAGCTTTACAGTATGAGATTAAGTGCAGACAGTGACATGCAGAAGCATATATTCTCAATGATGGAAGTGATATCACAGCTAAGATCTATTGGTGAAGACATTAAAGAAAGTCATATAGCAGCTATATTGTTGTGCAGTTTACCAGATTCGTATACAGCTTTAATAAATGCACTAGAGACAAGACCTGAAACAGACATTACATTAGAGTTTGTGAAAACAAGACTCATAGATGAATATCAGAGAAGAAAAGAACAAAGCAATGATTCTTCTACTGAAAAGAACAGTGAAAACGCTCTTAAAGCTACAGAATTTAAAAAACCCTATAATAAAGAGACAAGAGAATGCTTCAGATGTAAGAAAAAAAGGTCATTTGAAGAAAGACTGTACCATATGGAAAGCAGAACAACAAAAATTACAACATAAAAGGCATACACAGAAAGTAAAAAACACAATTTCCGATTCATGTGAGAATAATTGGAATGGCACATTAAAAATAACAGACAAGAAATCATCACTTGGTTGGTTTATTGATTCAGGAGCAACGAGTCATATGACAAGTGACAAGAATTTCTTTACTGATCTTGATTTAGATAAGAAAGAAACCATTTATCTTGCAGATGGAAGCAAAATAACCGCAGAAGGTATTGGACAAAGTATGCTAAATTGTTCAAACAAGTTCGGACAAGATTCAAAGATACTTGTGCAGGATGTGTTGTATGTTCCAAAATTGGAAGGTGGATTATCTGTGAAACGTTTAACAGCAAAAGGACTTACAGTAAAATTCAAAGACAATGAGTGTGCAATTATTTCAGGAAACAAGATGATAACCAAAGTCAAGGCAGATGAACAATTATATCATTTTGACAAACTAAAGGAACAGATGAAGGTATGTACACATGATCACAAAAACTGTATTCACATGTGGCATAGACGTCTAGGATATAGACACCCGGACAGTATAAGGGAACTACAGAGAAAAGAATTGACAAAATATTTAAAGATATCAGATTGCTCAATTACCATAAGATGTGAATGTTGAATAAAATCCAAAGCCACAAGGATATTTATTCCAAAAGAAAGTGAAATGAAAAGCGAAAGACCACTTGATTTGGTGCATACTGACGTATGTGGACCCATGAAAGTGACTACATCAGGAGGCAATAGATACATGTTGACTTTTATAGACGACTACTCAAGATACACAGTCACATACTTAATTAAGAACAAAAGTGAAGTTTTTGATAAACTTGTAGACTATGTAACAAGATCAAGTAACAAATTTCAAAGGAAGCCAATTGTCATCAGAAGTGATAATGGAGGTGAATTTATAGGTCACAGAATAGAAGACTACTTAAGACAAAATGAATAGAACATCAGAAAACTGTTCCATACACACCTGAACAAAATGGAGTAGCAGAAAGGAAAAACAGAACTCTAACAGAGATGATGAGATGTATGCTGACAGATTCTAAACTACCAGAGAAATATTGGGGTGAGGCAGCAATGATAGCTACATATCTACAGAACTGACTTTTTCCAGAAAACTGAAGAAAACTCCATATGAACTGGGGCAAGGTATGAAACCAAATGTAAATCATTTAAAAGTTTTTGGATGTAAAGTTTTTATATTCATTCCAACAGAAAAACGTTCCAAACTTCAAAACAGATCCATGGAAGGAATATTCATTGGATATAGTGAAAACTGCAAAGGATATAGAATCTTAGATCTCAAAACAGACAGAGTTACAGTGAGTGTGACATTCATTGAAGATTTAAATGAAGACATTATGATTTCAGTTGAAACAAGAAATGAGAAAAACAATAGCGACATAACTGAAGAAATATCTGATGAGAAAGAAGTAGAAATTAATGAAGAACAAAATACTGAAAGTAAAGAATCACAACTAAAAACAGACACAGAACCAAGACGTTCAATAAGAAAGAACAAAGGAAAACCACCAAAACGTCTCTCATACAAGACAAGTATAAGAAAAATCCATGAGCCTACCTCTTGGGAAGACATATCTAAACTTTCTGAAGAAGGAGCTAATAAATGGATAGAAGCAACAGAAACATAAATTAAATCCATGCATGATTCAAATACATGGACACTAACAGATTTGCCAGAAGGAAAAGAAAAGCCATAGGATGTAAATGGATTTTTAAAGTAAAATACCAAACAGATGGCACACCTGAAAGACATCGAGCAAGACTCGTAGCTAAAGGGTATTCTCAAAAATATGGAGAAGACTATGATGAAACATTTGTTTCCATTTGCTCCAGTTGTCAAACACACTACAATAAGAACTTTACTTACAGTTGCAGCAATGGAAAAGATGGAACTAAGATATCTGGATGTAAAGACAGCTTTTTTGAATGGAGATTTAACAGAAGACATTTACATGGAACAACCTCCAGGATTCAAAGATGAAAGAAATCCAAACAAAGTTTGTAAACTACAGAAAAGCATATATGGTTTAAAGCAAGCAGCTAAAGCGTGGAATGACAAAATCACGGAAGTACTAACAAATGAAAATTTCAAAGAAGCAAAGCTGATCCATGCTTGTACACAAAAAGGCTGAGTAATAGATTGATTTATGTACTCATATATGTAGATGACATTTTGATTTGTTTTAAACAAGAAAGGGATAAAGAAAACATTCTAAAAATCCTGAAACAACATTTTGAAATCAAAGACTTGGGAAATGTAAAACAGTACCTAGGAATACAGATAGAAAGAGAAGAAGACGGAAGTTTCCTACTGAATCAAAATCACATGATTCAAGACATGACAGAAAAATTTGAACTAAAGGATGCAAAAACAGTAAAGTCTCCAGTGGAAACTAATTATCTCAAAGAGATGAACAGTGAAGAAAATATGCTACCAAACAATGAAGAATACAGAACAGCAATAGGAAAACTACTGTATCTAGCAACCGTTAAAAGACCAGACATCGCAGCAGCAGTAGGAATCCTGAGTAGAAAGGTATCAAAACCAAATAAAGCTGATTGGAATGCCATGAAGAGAGTAATACGTTATTTGAAAGGAACTAGCAATGTTAAGCTGAAATTACCCACAGGTGATAATTGCATTTTAACAGGATATGTTGATGCAGATTGGGCTGGAGATCCAACTGACGGAAGATCTACCAGTGGACATATTTTTTTTCTCTCAGAAAGGGTGTTGGCATATGCAACAGATCAGGACTTATTATAAGGAAAAGGAGGACTTTATGCTGACCTGACAATAGATGGCGATGTTGTGTAACGTTTCCTTCTGTTTAATGTACTGTATAAGAAATAGTCTCACTTGTAGTTTCATTTTCGTTTTGTTCCTGTTTTCCTGATGCAATGCTGAAATGACTGCATTTTTCCTTTACCTCATGTTGATAGAAGTAAAAGCTTGTTATCCCATGCAGCCTGCTCTGTGAAGTTTTCTACTGCAAAGGTGTGGATTCAGAAGCTGTGCAACAAGATCCCCATAACAGTGTGTCATTTGCAGATCCCCCATAACTGCGTACCCTGAAGATCCCCATAACAGTGCGTCACCACAGATGCCCCATAACAGTGCGTCATCTGCAGATCCCCCATAAGAGTGTGTCACCACAGATCCTCCATAACAGTGCATCACCACAGATCCCCATAACAGTGTGTCATCTGCAGATCCCCCATAACAATGTTTTCATTCATCATATGTGTAGAAGAAGACATGGGTCACACATCTAAAATCATAAGTTGATCTAATGCCATTAGCCGCTAGCACGTCACGGCGAACCTCTTAGTGAGCAAAAATAGGAGGAACCCCTCTTACAGTCTCCAGCCTTGCAGCATGGGTGCTGTGGGGCACCAGGTACCCACCCTGCTAGTTCATTGTTGCTGTGGTGGTGGTTGGCACATTACTCCACACCTTTAAGGCTACAGTATTTAAAGTTATGGACACACTGAGATTCTCCGTGACTTGGCAGTAGGCGTCATAAGTCTGATCATAATGTTAAACTAAAACTTATTGTTCAGTTGAATACAGTACATTTTTGCATAACACCACTAGATCAACTTGTGATTTTTGGATGTGCAGCCCATGTCTTTTCTACAGCAATAGTATTAATTCATGATCTCAGTTGCAATGCTACCATAACTATGATGGACAGAGCTGACAGTTGTTTCAATACTGTATTTTGTTGCAGAAACATACCGTACAGTTGGCTGCTGCATATTGTGCAATTTTCAAGAATGTCAAAGCAGAAAAGGCTTGCCTATAAAATTCCCTTTAAACTGGAGGTTATAAAATATGCTAAAGAGCATGGGAACAGAGCAGCGGAGAGACATTTCGGACCGCCTCCAACTGAAAAAACGATAAGAGAGTGGAAGAAACAGGAGGATGAGCTGCAAAAGAGGGAAAAAGCAAATCTGGTCTTTGTGGGTGTGGTGCAAAGTGGCCAGAGTTAGACGTGGACATAAAAGAGTTGATCACACGCCACAGAAATAATGGCTTTTCGGTCTCAACAAAAATGATAATATGTTAAGCCAAGCGGAATGCTTCTGAGAAAGGCATCAATGACTTTACTGGATCACCATCATCGTGCTTCAGATTTATGAGGAGATGTGGCCTTGCTATGCGCACCAAAGCTAGAACTGTGCAAAAAATGCCAAAAGAATATGAAGCCAAGATTCTATCTTTCCACAAGTTTATAATTGACAGCAGAAAGAAAAATGAATTTGAATTAGGCCAGATTGGGAATATGGATGAAGTCCCTCTAACCTTTGATGTACCATCCAACAGGACTGTTGATGCAAAGGGTGCCAAAACCGTAACGGTAAAAACTGCAGGACATAAAAAAAAAACATTACACAGTTGTGTTGTTCTGCTGTGCCAATGGCACGAAACTGCCACCAATGTTAATTTTTAAAACAAAGAACATGCCCAAAGAAGTTATCCCATGAGGAGTTGTTGAGCACGTTCATGAGAAAGGATGCATGGACGAGAACCGAATGAGATTGTGGGTTGACAAAGTATGGTCCAAACGTCCTGGAGGGCTTCTAAAAAGAACAGCCCTGTTATTGCTAGACCAGTTCAGAGCACATATTAGTGAAAACACAAAAAATATGTTTAAAGAAGTGAAGACCCATCTTGCGGTAATTCCAGGGGAGCTTACCAGCCAGCTGCAACCTCTTGATGCTTCTACAAACAAGCCCTTTAAAGTCTACATGTGAGAAGAGTGGAATAAATGAATGGCTGCTGGCAATCATGACCTGACACCAACTGGACGCATGAAGAGGCCCACTATCACTCAAGTTTGTGAGTCTGTGAAAACATCATGACAACCAGTAAAGGATGAAACGGTTATACGTTCATTCAACGAATGTGGGATTAGCAATGCCTTAGATGGCACCGAAGATGGTTTGCTTTATGAGAACAGTGGCGAAAGTTACACTAATGAATGTGAGGACCTGAGCTTCCTAGACTCTGACAGCAGTGATGAGGAATTCCTGGGATTCCCTGACTAGAAGATTGCGGTGCCTGAGGATTAAAGTTTCTCCTCACTCGTTAGCCAGAGCATGGTTCTTGCTGTTACTTATGGTACATGGGACTGTTCTTACATGTTACCCACAATGCTGCTGTTGACTGCTGTTGATTCTACTATGTTAAAATAATATTTTGTTATTTAATTAAAGGTTTTTGCACACTATTTGGCTCAAAATATTTGCTTTCTTATTTTCCTCCTCTAAAACCTAGGTGCGTCTTATAATCAGGTGCAACTTATAAAGCAAAAAATAAGGTACTTGAGGCTGTACTTCACCTTTTCGAACAATGTAGCCCAAGTATTTTCCCTTCTCTATACCCAAGGAATGCTTCTTTGAGTTTATGATAAACCCCCTTCCTCAGCTCATCCAGCACAGCCTGGACCTTCTGCGGATGACTTCCCCAAACCAGGCTGAATATCACAATATTGTTGAGGTAAGCTGAGGCGTACTTTTTGTGAGGGGCTAAGATCTGGTCCGTGTCACTCCAGAAGGTAGCTGGGGTTCCTTGCAGCCCAAACAGAATTCTGATATACTGGAAGCAAGCGTCAGGAAAGGAAAAATGCCATCTTCTCCTTTGCACTTTGAGAGAGAAGTGTTGTGAATGAGCAGAGACTCCCTCTGGTGGTTACAGACAGTACTGAACCTTCCAGCGAGGAATGGCAATCTGGGATCACTGACTGGACTGATATAAGGGAGGTTCCCTCTCATGATGGTCGCCGGTGATCAATTGTTCTGGTCTTAATTGTGGTTCCTGGTTCATTTGGAAGTTTGCTGGTGTCTTGCCTGCGTCTGCTGCTTTCAGATAAGATATTTTCTGCTTTTCTTTTTGTGCTTGCTATTTGCATAGTTTTCTGCACATTTGTGGAGGACAGCCGGGTCCCCTCCTGGGGCCTGTGCTCCTTACAGTTTGTCTGTAGCCACTGTTGTTTTTTCATTTGCTTTTTCCTGCTTTTTCAGCGGCTGCGGCTTGGTTTTGTTCACACTGAGATCTGATTTAGTGGGTGGCGAGATCGTGTGATCTCAGTATTTTTGTAATCAGAATTGTTGGATTTTTGTAGGGTATTCTGGGTTGCAGAAAGTAATCTCTCCTGTCCTATCCTATTTAGTCAGCTTGTGGCCCCAGCGTTTGCTCATTCTATTTTCTGTCTGTGTCCGTGCTTTCTTCTTGTCTAACCGCCATTACATGTTTGGGGGCTTCCTATTTTCTTTGGGGATCTGCTCCGGGGCAGATAGCTTTCAACTTTCTGCCTTTAGATGTAGTTATCTCTCAGGCTGTGACGAGGCGTCTAGGATCAACGTAGGAACGCTCCACGGCTGCCTCTAGTTGTGTGGTTAGTTTAGGAATCTGCAACCCATTAGTTACCAACATCTCAGGTGTTCGGCTGCCCTGCTGTTCCTGTCCTCCTCAGCTACCTAACATAACAGAGAAGGATCTGCCAGTAACCTCTCGTTAGGTCCAGAGTGGTGAAGTATTTGGCTGAACGTAGCTTCTCTATTAAATCATCGACATGGTGCATCGGATACACGTCACATTTAGACACCACATATAGTTTCCTGTGGTTATTGCAGAAATGTCACTTTCCACCAGTCTTCCACACAAGGACAGTGGGGCTGGACCAGCTGCTCTTTGACTCCTTGATGACGCCCAGACTCACCATTTTCCTCTCCTCCTAAATAACATAATGGCAAGCTTCAGGGATTCTATACAGCTTTTGGTTCACCCACACATATGGTTTTGTCAGGATTTCATGTTTAACAACCTGCATACGTCTGGCAACTCCGAAAACAGGTCTCAGTTCCGCTGAAGCAGTTCTTGGTACTATTGATTCTGGCCGGGTGAAAGTGTCTCTGCCACTGTGACATTTTCAATGTTCCCTTCTGGCTTGTCCAGCTAACATGGAGTTTCAAAGGGGTCCATCTCTTGCCTTGCCTTGATGGGTAGTCACACAAGGCGATTTTGGAAGTGAAAGGTGGGAGTGGTTAACTGGCAAGTGGGACAGGACTTGCAATATCTTAGGATTTCCAGGTGACATCCTGGCCAATAGAACCTCCGCATGACTTGTTCTTGAGTTTGCTCCACCCCAAGATGGCTACCCAAGACATGTGAATGGGCCATGTCCAACAACCTTTATCTGTAGGGTCATGGTACCAACAATTGCTCTACTATCTCCTTCCTCACCTTAGTAACCCAGTAAAATAAGTCCCCATTCAACATGAAACAGGGAAACCTGGTGTCAGCCCCAACTCCTGTGCTATGTCATTTATAATAGTTACCTTATTGAACACTTCTTTTAAAGTTAGGTCCCTATGTTGGGTGAACCCAAATTTTTCTCCGGTCACCGCATCTCTGGAATGGCTGCCTCAGCAGCTAAAACCCTCTCCTCTTCTCCCATTACATAGAAGGGAAGCCTATTAGACTCTGGGGTTGATGAAAGTTTTTTAGGGCCAACCTGTTTCTTACCCGAGCAATCGAGGTCTCTGCCGCTCCCCCACAAGTCCCAAAACAACACAAAGTCCCGGCCTTTGATAATTGTGTGCAATAAATTCTGGACCATGCCAACCTCATTGGACTTAGTACCTCGGGCCATCTCAATGATTACTCTGGCCACCGGATAGATTTTAGCATCCCCGTGAATGCAGCGGACGCCCACCTTCTTCCCAGGGATCAATTGGAGAGGGATTGTAGTCCTCACAAGCATCACCAAACTTCCTGAGCCCAGTCATTTGCAGACCATTCACTTTTACAGGACAAGCTTGGGGCCACTCGCTGGGTGGTTAGTCAACACTGCAAGCTGGATATGCATAGAATGAACACCGGCATCCCATGCTTCAGTCCATTTGCTCGGTGGTCAGGGGACAATGGGCAGCTATATGACCTGGGTGGTGACATTTCCAGCAAACTACATCCCCCTTGTGAGGCCCTTGTCATGACCTCCTCTGCCCCCTTGGACTTTGCACTCCCCACCCCTTTTTTACCTTTTGCCCCCTAGTATGGAGTGGGTTGCCTTCTCAAGGAACAGTAAACCCCCTGATAACGTTCAACCAGTTTGAACAAGTAATCGGCCTTCTGGGGATCTCCCTGGGCAACCCAAGTCTGCATCGGGCTTGTAAGGGAATGCATGAATTGGTCCATTACAACTTGATCTACCACCTACTCTGGGGTAGAGGATTCTGGCTGAAACCATGTTTGGATGAGGTGCAGCCAATCAAACATTTGGAAGCAAGGGGGTTTGTCACAGTGATATGCCCAGTGGTTGACCTGTTGTGCTCTGACAGTCATTGTCATCCCAAGAGCCCCAAAATTTCTGTTTTCAATTTTACATATTCTTTGGCTTACTGTAAGGCCAAATCATGGTAGGCCCTTTGTGGCTCCCTTTTTAAGCATGGCGTCAAGACTTCTTCCCACTTCTCTGGATGGAATTCCCCCTTTCGGTGACTCTTTCAAAACGGTTAAATAGGCCTCTATGTGATCACCTGGGGTCATTTATTGCAAGGCTCCCCTCAACGCCTTTCGGACCTCGAAATCATGAGCTGACATTAGGGTCGCAGCTGCCACAGTGCCATGAATCGCTTCTGTAATTAACTCAATCTGCTGCTGTTGTCGGCTCTGCTGCTGCTGTTGCTGGAGCTGTTGCATCCGCAGCTGACTTGTCTCCTGTTATGCTAGGTGTTGCTGCTGCAGTTGTTGCAGGTGCTGCTGGCTTTGGACCAGGTGCCTGATTTGCTCCTCTATTTTGTCTGACCGCTGTTTTATTCTTACAGCCATCTTCACACAGGACTTGCAGTTTGTCAACAGTCATCACACTTTGCTTCCTGGGGATCTTGCCGGCATCCTCCACCAACTGTCATAGATCAGCTCACTTGGCTGCACATAGAAGTAGACACAGGAACACTGTCTCTTAAATTTTCTAGCGGTTTATTAAAAGTACTGCATAAATCAGTGCAATGTTAACAAAAATAAACACGGCCTTCCTGACCTAACAAGAAAACACAGACATAACATGAATGTATATGGCACAGTCCTTGTTAATACAGAAATCCACCCCCTTCAGGAACAAACAATAAAAAGTTCAGCTTTCTTTAACATGAAAACACAGCTCCAGGCCCACCCCCATTCTGAATACTCTAGAAGGCTGAGTATTTATCCTCTGGACTACTCCCACTCTACAGCTGTTCAAATAACCTAGCACTTAACATGGCCAATTAACCCTCTCAGCACTTAGTGTGCTGGAGCACTTTCCTAGGTTGACATCACTAAAGCCAACACCCCCAGTGAAACATACCTTCCCTCCAGTACTTTGCCAGTGACGTTGTTGCAGCACTTAACATATCCAATTAACAGCTCTTAACTGAACAATATGTCAATATATTAGTAAAAGGTGAACATAGAGTGCAAATGTATCTACTCCTAAAGGAGTTTTCTTCTTCCACAACAGCTCTAAGCTGACTGAATAAATCTGTATCCCAGGAAGAAGAGAGCAGAATACCACCAGTTTATTACAAAAGATCTTTGAGGTCATTGTGTACAGCACTTTGGGTAAAGTTAAGGCATGGTAGAATTTGCACAAAATCAGAGGCGAATCAGCAGTGAATCTAGTAAATCTATATATGTCGTATATTAAAACTGGCCTGCAGAGAACTATAAGAGATGAATATGAATGGGGTTTGATAAAATATCTTTCTATTTTTCTTAAGGCCAATGGAACTTTAGGAAGGCAAAGTTTGACCAGTTTAGAGATGCCCTTAATCTGGTTGGCTGGGACAATGTCCTCAGAAATAATAATACAGATAATAAATGGGAAATGTTTAAGAACATCCTAAATAGACACTGTAAGCGGTTTATACCTTGTGGGAATAAAAGGACAAGAAATAGGAAAAACCCAAGTGGCTAAACAAAGAAGTAAGAGGGACAATTAACAGTAAAAATAAAGCATTTAAATTACTAAAGCAGGATGGCACCATTGAAGCTCTAACAAACTATAGGGAGAAAAATACTTTATCTAAAAAAATAATTAAAGCTGACAAAAAGGAAACAGAGAAGCACATTGCTAAGGAGAGTAAAACTAATCCCAAACTGTTCTTCAACTATATCTATAGTAAAAAAATCAAAAATGAAAGTGCAGGCCTGTTAAAAAAATTGTGAGGAAAGAATGGTTGTAGATGACGAGGAAAAAGGTAATATATTAAACACCTTCTCCACGGTATTCACGGTGGAAAATAAAATGCTAGGTGAAATGCCAAGAGACAAAGAAAACCCTATAAGGATCACCTAATATAACCTAAGAAGAGGTGCGAAACTGGCTAAATAAGATCAAAATATATAAATCTCCAGGTCCGGATGGCATACACCCACAAGTACTAAGAGATCTAAGTAATGTAATAGACAAACCATTATTTCTTATATTTAGGGACTTTATATCAACGGGGTCTGTTCCACAGAACTGGAGCATAGCAAATGTGGTACCGATATTCAAAAAGGCTCTAAAAGTGAACCTGGAAATTATAGGCCAGTAAGTCTAACCTCTATTGTTGGTAAAATATTTGAAGAGTTTCTGAGGGATGTTATTCTGGATTATCTCAATGAGAATAACTGTTTAACTCCATATCAGCATGGGTTTATGAGGAATCACTCCTGTCAAACCAATCTAATCAGTTTTTACGAAGAGGTAAGCTATAGACTGGACCAAGGTGAGTCATTAGACGTGGTATATCTTGATTTTTCCAAAGCATTTGATACCGTACCACACAAGAGGTTAGTACGCAAAATGAGAATGCTGGGTCTGGGGGAAAATGTGTGTAAATGGGTAAGCAACTGGCTCAGTGATAGAAAGCAGAGGGTGGTTATAAATGGTATATTCTCTAACTGTGGTGCTGTGACCAGTGGGGTACCGCAGGGGTCGATGATGGGACCTATTCTCTTCAACATATTTATTAAAGATCTGGTAGAAGGTTTACACAGTAAAATATCAATATTTGCAGATGATACAAAACTATGTAAAGCAGTCAATACAAGAGAAGATAGTATTCTGCTACAGATGGATCTGGATAAGTTGGAAACTTGGGCAGAAAGGTGGTAGACGCAGTTTAAAGGGAACCTGTCAGCTATTTTGGCCGCTATAAGATGCGGCCACTGCCTTTCAGGGCTTATCTACAGCATTCTATATTGCTGTAGATGAGCCCCGATCCGACCTGCAAGATAAGAAAAATACTGTAAGTTTTATTATACTGACCCGGGGGGGCGGTCCGGTGCGGTCCAGTCCGATGGGTGTCACGGGTCCGGCGCCTCCCATCTTCTTGTGATGCCGTCCTCCTGCTTGCTTCATGGCTCCACCACATTGCGCACCTGCGCAGGCGTACTTCGCTGCCCTGTTGAGGAAAGCACAAATTCCTGCTGTGAGCAGGCGTTGGGTCTCTCTGACCTTTCCTGGGCCTGTGTACTGCAGTACTTTTCTCTGCCCTCAACAGGGCAGAGAAGTATGCCTGCGCAGGAGCGTGATGCCGAGAGCCATGAAGCAAGCAGGAGGGCGGCTTCGCAAGAAGATGGGAGGCGCCGGACCCGGACCAGAGACACCAATCAGTCCGGACCGCCCCCCCCGGGTGAGTATAATAAAACTTATTTTTCTCATATTGCAGATCAGATCGGGGGCTTATCTACAGCATTATCGCTAAACGACCTAACGAGAAAAAAATTCACAACGCAATAATTACTTTTTTTGGTCGCCACTACATTGAATTAAAATGCAATAATGGGTGATCAAAATATTGTATCTACACCAAAATTGTATGAATAAAATCGTCAGCTCAATGCACAAAAATAAGCCAGCACCCAGCCCCTGATCACGAAAAATGGAGACGCTACAGGTCTCAGAAAATGGCCACTTTTTTTTTTTAGTATCAAATGTTGGATTTTTTTTTGACCACCTAAATAAAAAAGAACCTATACATGTTTGTTGTCTGTGAACTCGTAATGACCTGGAGAACCATAACAGCAGGTCAGTTTTAGCATTTAGTGAACAAGGTAAAAAAAAAAAATACAACAGTGGACTTGCATTTTTTTGCAATTTCACTGCACTTAGAATTTTTTTCTCATTTTCTAGTACACGATATGTTAAAACCAATGGTGTCATTCAAACATACAACTTGTCCCACAAAACAAGCCCTCACATGGCCATATTGACCAAAAAATAAAAAAGTTATGGCTCTGAGAAAAAAAAAAGGAAAATGCTCCCTGGGGTTAAGGGGTTAATATGCAAATGATGAAAAATATCATCATGCTTTATTCAGTATCATGCGTAAGTACCATGTGCTGAATGAAATACACACATTTACACGCCTAGGCATTGAGGTTATTAATGGTTGTGTGAGGAATGTTCTGCCAAGCTGAATATACTTGAACTCGCAAATCATCAAGGTCCACCGCTGGCAGCTCCCTTTGCAATTACTGACCAATGGCATCTGAAATGCGCTTGATGCCAAACAAATAGCGATGAACAGGCAATCGCCACAATCAGGCTGCCTAGCAGCCGCAAATCATGCAGCTGCGGTGACAAAAACTAAATCTCCGAGCAAACCGAAATACTCGGAGGACACCCAAGCATGCTCAGGAAAACCCGAGCAACAAGTATACTCGCTCATCACTAGAAACAAATCTAAAGATGCTGGAGGCCATAGTAACGTGTTTAGGCCACACAGGCTGCTCTTTGTCTAATATTTAAATTTGTTTGGTGATCTGAAACATTAAGTGTGACAAACATGCAAAAGAATAGGAAATCAGGAAGGGGGAAACACTTTTTTACACAACTGTAAAGAATAATGTTTCCACACATGGTGGTCACCACCGCCCCGATATAAGGTCCCCAACAGCACCCAATACAGCATGGTCACAACCGCACCCGATATAAGGTCCCCAACAGCACCGAATACAGTATGGTCACCCTCTTGTTATATACCCAAAGCCCCTCTTTTAATGTCCCCATAGCCAGCTTCTCTTGTAATGTCCCCTAAGCCAGGCCCCTCTTGTACCAACAGCCTGCTCTTCTTCTAATGTAACCACAGTCAGCTCCTTATGTCCTCATAGCAAGCCCCTCTTGGAATGTCGCTTCAAGCCCTCTTATGTCTTACAGATGCAGATACAATTGAGTTCAGGAAAGGAGTGACGACCGGGGTGCAGGCAGAGAAAGGGTGAGTGGTGTCAGTAACTGACACTGCTCCGCTGTGTGCCCGCACCCAGCCATCACTGTGCAGAATACCTGCATTCTGAGGATAGTGATGGGCGGCAGCAGTCATTCAGCATTGTCGGGGGAGGTTTCTCCAAAATGCGCCCCCCTTGGGTAGGCAGGAGGTAGTGCTCTAGTCAGCTGCCTACAGTCATGGCCAAAAGTTTTGAGAATGACACAAATTTAATTTTTACAAAGTCTACTGCTTCACTTTTTCTAATGGCAATTTGCATATACTCCAGAATGTTATAAAGAGTGATCAGCTTAACAGCAATTACTTGCAAAGTCAATATTTGGCTAGAAAATGAACTTTATCCCCCAAAACACATTTCAACATCATTGCAGCCCTTCCATAAAAGGACCAGCTAACCTCTTTTCAGTGATTGCTCCATTAACACAGGTGTGGGTGTTGATGAGGACATGGCTGGAGATCAATCTGTCATGATTAAGTAAGAATGACACCACTGGACACTTTAAAAGGAGGCTGGTGCTTGGCATCATTGTTTCTCTTCTGTTAACCATGGTTATCTCTAAAGAAACACGTGCAGTCATCATTGCAATGCACAAAAATGGCCTAACAGGGAAGAGTATCGCAGCTAGAAAGATTGCACCTCAGTCAACAATCTATCGCATCATCAAGAACTTCAAGGAGAGAGGTTCCATTGTTGCCAAAAAGGCTCCAGGGCGCCCAAGAAAGACCAGCAAGCGCCAGGACCGTCTCTTAAAAGTGTTTCAGCTGCGGGATCGGGCTACCAGCAGTGCAGAGCTTACTCAGGAATGGCAGCAGGCTGGTGTCAGTGCATCTGCATGCACTGTGAGGCGGAGACTCTTGGAGCGAGGCCTGGTCTCAAGAAGGGCAGCAAAGAAGCCACTTCTCTCCAGAAAAAACATCATGGACAGACTGATATTCTGCAAAAGGTACAGGCAGTGGACTGCTGAGGACTGGAGTAAAGTTATTTTCTCTGATGAATCCCCTTTTCGATTGTTTGGGACATCAGGAAAACGCCTCATTCGGAGAAGACAAGGTGAGCGCTACCACCAGTCTTGTCTCATGCCAACTGTTAAGCATCCTGAAACCATTCATGTGTGGGGTTGCTTCTCAGCCAAGGGAATCGGCTCTCTCACAGTCTTGCCTAAAAACACAGCCATGAATAAAGAATGGTACCAGAATGTCCTCCAAGAGCAACTTCTCCCAACCCTCCAAGAGCAGTTTGGCGATCAACAATGCCTTTTCCAGCATGATGGAGCACCTTGCCATAAAGCAAAGGTGATAACTAAATGGCTCAGGGAACAAAACAGAGATTTTGGGTCCATGGCCTGGAAACTCCCCAGATCTTAATCGCATTGAGAACTTGTGGTCAATCATCAAGAGACAAACAAAAACCTAAAAATTCTGACAAAATGAAAGCATTGATTGTGCAAGAATGGACTGCTATCAGTCAGGATTTGGTCCAGAAGTTGATTGAGAGCATGCCAGGGAGAATTGCAGAGGTCCTGAAGAAGAAGGGTCAACACTGAAAATATTGACTTGCTGCATTAACTCATTCTAACTGTCAATATAAGCTTTTGTGACTCATATGTTTGCAATTATATTTCTGTCTGTGATAAAAACATCTGTCAAACACACATAAAAACCAGAGGGCAGCAGATCATGTGAAAATATAATATTTGTGTCATTCTCCAAACTTTTGGCCATGACTGTACTCTGCCTACCCCTAGTCCCTGCCCAGGGTGTACATAACTTTAAAAAAGTTGGACAGTTTCAGCCAGTCCTCAAGTCATAAAATCTATCTATGCTTCCTATGGGCAGGTGTGAGATATTTTCTGGCTTAAAAATTTGTTAAATCTTTAAGTCATTGGTGGAGTTGTTGTGAATTGATTTATAGTAACCGCTGAATGGGAACCTTTTACCTGATGTAATTTGCTGCTCTGTCTATTAGCTAGCCTTGTTCAATGTCACAAATCACTGATGTGGCCGAGGGACCAGGTCCTATGAATTGATTTGCGCCAACATTAACTATTAGTTATGGCTCATAGTGGAACTCTACATTCACTTTTTCAACTTTGGGTGGTCATAGCGCTAGAACCAATCTACTCCTCCTTTTCCCATCAACACCAACATTCCTACTTCCTTACTTTTTTTCTTTCAAACAAAATATTGAAGACATTTACAAAAAGAGAATTAGGCACCAGTTGCTGAAATCAAGCAATATTTACTGGTTCACACCTCAATATGCCTCCTTAGGATCTCTGTAGGGTCGTGCACTCACATAGGTAACATCAAGATAAATCATAAGAAATAGAAAGAATTGGAGAGCTCACCCAGATCCTTCTTGATGTCATGTTTTACCATGGAATAAAATTGCACATCAAGAAGGATCTGGGTGAGCTCTCCAATTCTTTCAATTTCTTATGATTTACCAAAACATTGAAGACTCTTCTATATTCTCTTTTACATCTTTATTTTGCACTGCAAACGCAATACTACTGGCTTCCAATAAAAACAAAATAAAAAAAATAATTATTTTTCCATGGCATTCCCATTGTGAATGTAATCATTGCACCAATATGTAGCCCATGCTTTATTCACTTGGGGCATTTCAGAACTGTGTCTTCTAGGGATGAGTGTGGATCTAAGGGGTCTTGAGGATAGGTGGCAACTTGCAATCTTTAGAATAATTCTTTAACCCCTTAGTGACAGAGCCAATTTGCAGCTTAATGACCGGGCCAATTTTTACAATTCTGACCACTGTCACTTTATGAGGTTATAACTCTGGAACGCTTTAACGAATCCCTCTGATTCTGAGAATGTTTTTTCGTGACATACAGTACAGACCAAAAGTTTGGACACACCTTCTCATTCAATGATTTTTCTGTATTTTCATGACTATGAAAATTGTAGAATCACACTGAAGGCATCAAAACTATGAATTAACACATGTGGAATTATACATTACACTTTACAAAAAAGTGTGAAACAACTGAAAATATGTCTTATATTCTAGGTTCTTCAAAGTAGCCACCTTTTGCTTTGATTACTGCTTTGCACGCAGAAAAGGTGAACGGATGAACTCTACATGCCTGGTTCCCACCGTGTAGCATGGAGGAGGAGGTGTGATGGTGTTGGGGTGCTTTGCTGGTGACACTGTTGGGGATTTATTCAAAATTGAAGGCATACTGAACCAGCATGGCTACCACAGCATCTTGCAGCAGCATGCTATTCCATCCGGTTTGCGTTTAGTTGGACCATCATTTATTTTTTAACAGGACAATGACCCCAAACACACCTCCAGGCTGTGTAAGGGCTATTTGACCAAGAAGGAGAGTGATGGGGTGCTACGCCAGATGACCTGGCCTCCACAGTCACAGTATCACCAGCAAAGCACCCCCACACCATCACACCTCCTCCTCCATGCTTCACGGTGGGAACCAGGCATGTAGAGTCCATCCGTTCACCTTTTCTGTGTGCAAAGCAGTAATCAAAGCAAAAGGTGGCTACTTTGAAGAACCTAGAATATAAGACATATCTTCAGTTGTTTCACACTTTTTTGTAAAGTGTAATGTATAATTCCACATGTGTTAATTCATAGTTTTGATGCCTTCAGTGTGATTCTACAATTTTCATAGTCATGAAAATACAGAAAAATCTTTGAATGAGAAGGTGTGTCCAAACTTTTGGTCTGTACTGTATTGTACTTCAGGTTAGTTTTAAAAAAAAATTATATGACTTGCGTTTACAGTACAGACCAAAAGTTTGGACACACCTTCTCATTCAAAGATTTTTCTGTATTTTCATGACTATGAAAATTGTAGAATCACACTGAAGGCATCAAAACTATGAATTAACACATGTGGAATTATACATTACACTTTACAAAAAAGTGTGAAACAACTGAAAATATGTCTTATATTCTAGGTTCTTCAAAGTAGCCACTTTTTGCTTTGATTACTGCTTTGCATGCAGAAAAGGTGAACGGATGGACTCTACATGCCTGGTTCCCACCGTGAAGCATGGAGAAGGTAGTGTGATGGTGTGGGGGTGCTTTGCTGGTGACACTGTTGGGGATTTATTCAAAATTGAAGCAGTGAGCGGTCCAGCTCACCCCAAACCATCTCGATTGGGTTCAGGTCTGGTGACTGTGGAGGCCAGGTCATCTAGCGTAGCACCCCAACACTCTCCTTCTTGGTCAAATAGCCCTTACACAGTATGTGTCACGCTGTATAGCAGATATATATATATGTGATGACAGTAATCTATATCAAAAGGGCAACATACAATATAACATGCGCATAGATATATGATAACATAGAATTACCTGACAGAAAGTCCAGTGGGTCAATACGGAATCCGTTATACGCTGTCTCCGGCTAGAGGGTGACCAGGGTCTATGCTGACCCTAAACTGGGGTCCTAACTAATCCCTCTACCTGGAGGTACTGTTAAAGGTACAGAGGTCCAGGCCACCAGCGTAAACCCTGTCTCCTATCAATCCCTGCCAACTGTAATCTAGTTCTAAGAAGGACCCTGATTACCACCAAAGGGAATGAACAGGTAACGGTTAATGAACAGAAAGACATACAAGAAAGACAAGAAATAAAGTAAATAAAGTCTTACATACAACACTCACACACAGTAGGAACACCTAAGGTCTCAGAGATAAACTATAAGCTATAAGAGTAAAAACAACTAAGGAGCTCTTAGCTTAAGTATTCTCAGAACCGATCCAGTCTGCTAGACTACATAAAGGCTTTCACCGGCATCTAACAAGCAGACTGGCAGGTATATGAAGGAATCTAATTAGAACATAATCAAAAGCAGCCGGGCGAGGCTGGACCTAGTCTTAGCAAAGAGCTAGGTAAAATTAACTCCATCATTACCAAACACAAAGAAACAGCAACTCAGCTGTGAGAAGTCAGAGTGTGTAATCGCGACGATCCTTGTGGCGATACACCCATGACAGTACCCCCCCCTCTACGAGGGGACTCCGGACCCTCAGGGCCAGGTCTGCCGGGTGAGTTGTGTGAAAGGTCCGAACCAATCGATCTGCGTTAACATCAGACGCAGGGACCCACGTCCTCTCCACAGGACCATACCCCCTCCAATGAACCAAGTACTGAAGGGATCGGCGACTGAGACGTGAGTCAATGATTTTCGACCCATGAAATTCCACGTTATCATTGACCACCACTGAAGGCGGAGGTAGAGGTGACGGTATGACTGGTGCCACATACTTTTTAAGTAATGACTTGTGAAACACATTATGAATTTTAAACGTAGGAGGGAGGTCCAGACGAAATGCCACAGGATTAATTATGGAACTGATCCTGTACGGCCCGATGAATCTGGGACCCAACCTCCAGGAGGAAACTTTAAGTTTTATATTCCTGGTAGACAACCAAACTAGATCGTTCACCTTCAGATCTAGACCAGAAACTCTCCCCCTATCAGCCATCCGTTTGTAACGGTTCCCGTAACCTTCAGTCTTAACCGATCTGGAACTATCAGTCTCCCTGGAAGTCCCACCGGGCGTCCCCCTGAGCCCCCAATACCTCCCCCTCAAGCTCAGAGCATACAGCTGACACTACAACTCCCTCCTGAGGAATAGGAACCGGATCATCTGTCTTCCCGGCCCCTGGGAAAGTACGAGATAAGGCATCAGGAAGCAACTTTATTGAGCAGTCATATGCGCGATGAGGAGGTAACTCTTTACACCCCTCCTCTGAGAACATTTCCCAAAGTCCTCCAGAAAAGGAGACAAAGTCCTAGGCACAACCGCACCGATGACCGTGCTCATGCAGTTATTCCTGCAAAATTCACCCCACTGGCTTATCTTTCCGGATTGCCAATCAATCACTGGGTTATGTTTAGCCAACCAAGGAAGTCCCAACACAATAGGAGTAGGTAGACCCTCCAACACATAACAAGACAATTGCTCTTTATGTCTTGCCCCTACTCGAAGATCTATGTTATGAACAGCTTGTACCAAGCTACCTTGACCGAGAGGTCTAGAATCAATAGAGACTATAGGGACCGGTTTGGCCAATACACTCAGTTGCATACCATGCACCTGGGCAAACCGAGCGTCCACCAGATTAGCCCCGGACCCACTATCAAGAAAAACAGAAATCCTCTCAGTTCTAGTACCAATCACCACCTCCGCAGGCACGAGAAACTGAGAGGGATTTGGGGACGAAATACACACTCCCAGGTTAACTCCTTTGCTCGAAGAGGCCAGGGATGGACACCCCCAACAAAATGTCCCTCTCTCCCGCAAAAGAAACACCTTCTAGTCTTGCGGTGCACCGCCAATTCCTTCCTACAAAAAGATGTCCCTCCCAACTGCATGGGTTCCTCAGAACAGACCAGGGGAACCTCAGTATAAGGGACTTTAGTAGTAGGTGGAGTCATCACGGGAGGCGGAGTTACCTCCGTCTTCCCCGAATTCGTCTATCCATGCGAATAGCGAGGGCCATAGCAGCCTCCAGTGATGGAGGAGAATCATACTGAGTCAACACATCTTTTAATTTGTCAGACAACCCTTGACAAAACTGGCTCCTAAGAGCTGGGTCATTCCACTGAGTATCTGTTGCCCATCTACGGAACTCAGAAGAATATTCCTCCGCTGGACGATTTCCTTGCCGTATTTTACGCAACTTTGTTTCAGCAAGGGAAACTCGATCCGGATCATCATATACCAGACCCAGGGCAGTAAAAAATCGATCCACTGACTGGAGATCTGGGGAGCCTGGAGGAATAGAGAACGCCCAAGATTGAGGGTCCCCTTGTAAGAGCGAGATAACAATTCCCACCCTCTGCTCTTCACTCCCAGATGACCGAGGCCGCAGCCGAAAGTACAATTTACATGCCTCCCGGAAAGTAAAAAATTTGTCCCGCCCACCAGTGAACCTGTCCGGGAGAGCAACCTTAGGTTCAGATCTGGTTTGCTCCGGGGGGAACAAAACCATGGACTTAATGTCTGCAAACTCCATGGACAACCCCTGCAATTGCCGGGCCAGCTGGGCTACTGGATCCATGACAGCTGGAGAGAATCTTTTGTATGGCTGGTGAAAATGTCACGCTGTATAGCAGATATATATATATGTGATGACAGTAATCTATATCAAAAGGGCAACATACAATATAACATGCGCATAGATATATGATAACATAGAATTACCTGACAGAAAGTCCAGTGGGTCAATACGGAATCCGTTATACGCTGTCTCCGGCTAGAGGGTGACCAGGGTCTATGCTGACCCTAAACTGGGGTCCTAACTAATCCCTCTACCTGGAGGTACTGTTAAAGGTACAGAGGTCCAGGCCACCAGCGTAAACCCTGTCTCCTATCAATCCTGCCAACTGTAATCTAGTCCTAAGAAGGACCCTGATTACCACCAAAGGGAATGAACAGGTAACGGTTAATGAACAGAAAGACATACAAGAAAGACAAGAAATAAAGTAAATAAAGTCTTACATACAACACTCACACACAGTAGGAACACCTAAGGTCTCAGAGATAAACTATAAGCTATAAGAGTAAAAACAACTAAGGAGCTCTTAGCTTAAGTATTCTCAGAACCGATCCAGTCTGCTAGACTACATAAAGGCTTTCACCGGCATCTAACAAGCAGACTGGCAGGTATATGAAGGAATCTAATTAGAACATAATCAAAAGCAGCCGGGCGAGGCTGGACCTAGTCTTAGCAAAGAGCTAGGTAAAATTAACTCCCTCATTACCAAACACAAAGAAACAGCAACTCAGCTGTGAGAAGTCAGAGTGTGTAATCGCGACGATCCTTGTGGCGATACACCCATGACAGTATGGAGGTGTGTTTGGGGTCATTGTTCTGTTGAAAAATAAATGATGGTCCAACTAAACGCAAAATGGATGGAATAGCATGCTGCTGCAAGATGCTGTGGTAGCCATTCTGGTTCACTATACCTTCAATTTTGAATAAATCCCCAACAGTGTCACCAGCAAAGCACCCCCACACCATCACACCACCTCCTCCATGCTTCACGGTGGGAACCAGGCATGTAGAATCCATCCGTTCACCTTTTCTGTGTGCAAAGCAGTAATCAAAGCAAAAGGTGGCTACTTTGAAGTACCTAGAATATAAGACATATTTTCAGTTGTTTCACACTTTTTTGTAAAGTGTAATGTATAATTCTACATGTGTTAATTCATAGTTTTGATGCCTTCAGTGTGATTCTACAATTTTCATAGCCATGAAAATACAGAAAAATCTTTGAATCAGAAGGTGTGTCCAAACTTTTGGTCTGTACTGTATGTATGAAAAAAATGGAAATATGGCGAAAATTTAGAAAATTTAGCAATTTTCAAAATATAAATTTTTATGCCCTTAAATCAGAGAGTCATATCACACAAATTTCTTAATAAATAACATTTCCCACATGTCTACTTTTACATCAACACAATTTTGGAAACATTTTTTTTTGTTACGAAGTTATAAGGGTTAAAAGTTGACCAGCGATTTGTCATTTTTACAACACCATTTTTTTTTTAGGGACCACATCACACTTGACGTCACTTTGAGGGGTCTATATGATAGAAAATACCCAAAATTGACACCATTCTAAAAACTGCACCCCTCAAGGTGCTCAAAACCACATTCAAGAAGTTTATTAACCCTCTACTTGCTTCACAGGAACTGAAGCAATGTGGAAGGAAAAAATTAACTTTTAACTTTTTTGAAAAAAATTTATTCAGAACCAATTTTTTTTATTTTCACAAGTGTTAAAAGAGAAAATGAATCACAAAATTTGTTGTCCAATTTCTCCTGAATACGCAGATACCCCATGTGTGGGGTAAACCACTTTTTGGGGGCACGGCAGAGATCGTAAGGTAAGGAGTGCCGTTTGACTTTTTCAACACAGAATTGGCTGGACGCCATGTCGCGTTTGGAAACCCCCAAAAAATGACCCCATTTTGGAAACTAGACCCCTTAAGTAACTTATCTAGATGTGTGGTGAGCACTTTGAACCTCCAAGTGCTTCACAGAAGTTTATAACGTAGAGCCGTGAAAATAAAAAATCATTTTTTTCCTCAAAAATGATTTTTTAGCCAGCTATTTTTTATTTTCCCAAGGGTAACAGGAGAAATTAGAACTCCAAAATTGGTGTGCAATTTGTCCTGAGTACGCTGATACCCCATATGTTGGGCGCATGGCAGGGCTCGGAAGGGAGTGAGTACCATTTGACTTTTTGAAAGCCATGTCGTGTTTGGAGACCCCCTGATGTGCCTAAATAGTGGAAACCACTCAATTCTAGCTCCAACCCTAACCTCAACACACCCCTAACCCTAATCCCAAGCCTAACCCTAATCCTAACCCCAACCCTAATTCCAACCCTAATTGTAACCCTAACCCTAATTGTAACCCTAACCCTAACCCTAATCCTAACCCTAACGGAAAAATGAAAATAAATATATTTTCATTATTTTATTGTTTGTCCCTAACTAAGGGGGTGATAAAGGGGGGGTTTATTCACTATTTTTTTATTTTGATCACTGTGATAGCGTTTATCACAGTGATCAAAACGTCCTGCACTCAATGAATGAATCTGCCGGCTGGCAAATTTGGCGGGCGCACTGCGCATGCGCCCGCCATTTTATTTTCAGGCAGAAGACCGGGAACTACAAGGAGCCATAGAAGGATGGGGGGACACCAGAAGATACCGGGGGGATCGGGGACCCTATTTCTCTCCCCTCTGATGTGCGATCTCATCAAAGGGGAGAGAAATTAATTGCAGAATCGCTTTTTTTTTTTTTTGCGGTCGCCGTTATATGGTTAATAATGGCGATCACAAAAGCAGGGGACCCGATTAATGTCCTCTGGGGTCTCCCCAGGTAGCCGAGACCCCGGAGAAAATCCGACTCTGGGGGCGCTGTATACTTTCTCCACAGCGCCGTTAATTAAGTACCCTTAACTACCGCCGTTAAAAGTCGTATCAGCGGTCGTTAAGGGGTTAACTTCTCATTTAACACAATACATGTCATTGAAAATGTTTAATGCATCATGATATAATAACACTTGGTAAATGAACATTTGTAACATCTGTAGGACACTAGTCACTTGTATGCGTACAGTAGCACATATCATAAATAACTTTGTGCAGACTCCAAGTTTGACTTTATTACAGAATTCCAGTCCACCACTTGTCTTTCACTAGTCTCTAAACTTAAATGGGCCCTGAACAGCTTTATATTTAATAAATTTCAGTTTTGCTCACGTCTCTCCAGTGTAGGCGTAATCCCTTGTGCCAATGATCACTAATTCCAACTGCTGTATGACGAAGATGCATATTACAAAGCTGTGGAGATGTTTGTATGTCAACATTTAATGTGAAAAACGCGCTTAAATCATCTAAAGAAGATTTGTTTCTACACAATAAATTATTTTTTCTGTAAAACTAAAGTCCCCTAACTGGAATAACAGATTATAATACTAATAAGGGTTCAGAGAGGGTTATTCGAAATGTTAGGCTTAATAAATCATATCCTGTGAATGTCCTATATGCAATACTTTCTGCATTGCTGCCACTATAAAAGTGCAAGTTCAGAATGTTGGTTGAATTCGGTGCTATTGTCATGTTTTTAGTACACTATTTAGTAAACTAAATATTAAATAACTATCAAACCAAGGAGCAGAATGGTGGCTTGGTGGATAGCCCTGTAGATTTGCAGCGCTCAGGTCCTAGGTTCAAATGCCTAGGACAACATCTGCAAGGAGTTTGTATGTTTTTCCTGTGTTTCCTGAAATTCAAATATTCACTCAAATTTGAACACTCTTCAATTCGCAAAGAGACAGATATCAGTACTGCAGAACATATAAGAGATTACAGTAAATTCATAGATAATGACTTGAAGATGACATACTTTCTGATGGAGTCGTTCATTTTTCCCAACTTTTCCATCATCCACAGACCAACATGACAACTTCTCCAGCCACAATTCATCTGCAGAGATTTCAACAAAGACACATTTGAGTTCTCACATTTTCAGCACCGTCCCTGTTATGAGCTCGGTTGCAACAACTTTAATATATAATGGATTGCAACCGAACCCGGGGTCCGCGATGCAGTTTATGTCACTGATGCCAAACACCCTTTGGGTAACGGTAACAACTGACAACTAAAGGATTAAATTAGATCTCGCCTGTGTTACTTCACACTAGGGGAGATGTAGAATTGGCACTATCTCCGTTAACGTCACGGGAGATGTGCTATCGACTGGCGTAGATTTAGCCCTGTTAATGGCACAGAAGCCACTTGCCAGATATTAGGTTTGCACTATGTGCTGCAAGCTGGTATAGATGTAGCCCTGTTGACTGCACAGAAGCTACGTGCCAGCGGCTAGGAAGAGCGTGCGACTAGCGCCAGGCATACGTGCTACCAGCCGGCGTGAGACCGGACTGAGCAACTCTCTGTTCAGCTTGGCAGGCGATGCCCAGATTACGCGCCCCGCAGTCTGCTCAGGGTGTATAGCTACCCTATATTCGTAGCAAGATTGCACCACATTGGCTACAGGTTACGCGCCCCGCAGTCTGCTCAGGGTGTATAGATACCCTATATTCGTAGCAAGACTGCGTCACATTGGCTACTTGCCTGGCATAAGCTAAACCTGCCTGAAGGACCTGTTCTAATTAGTCGAGCGAACTCTGGCATCGGCAGGTCCCGGAGAGCAAAGCTAGAGAGCACGTGGAGCCCAGATTCTGGTATGTCCACACATGAGCACTGCCTATTTTAGTATGATCTGACCGCGCCACGGACAGACAAGCTATTTAACCCCTTCACCCCCAAGGGTGGTTTGCACGTTAATGACCGGGCCAATTTTTACAATTCTGACCACTGTCTCTTTATGAGGTTATAACTCTGGAACGCTTCAACGGATATTCGCGATTCTGAGACTGTTTTCTCGTGACATATTCTACTTCATGATAGTGGTAAAATTTCTTCCATATAACTTGCATTTATTTATGAAAACGCAAATATGGCAAAAATTTTGAAAATTTTGCAATTTTCAAACTTTGAATTTTTATTCCCTTAAAACAGAGAAATATGTCACACAAAATAGTTAAGAAATAACATTTCCACATGTCTACTTTACATCAGCACAATTTTGGAAACAAAATTTTTTTTGTTAGGAAATTATAAGGGTTAAAAGTTGACCAGCGATTTCTCATTTTTACAACAAAATTTACAAAGCCATTTTTTTTCGGGACCACCTCATATTTGAAGTCACTTTGAGGGGTCTATATGGCAGAAAATACCCAAAAGTGACACTATTCTAAAAACTACACCCTCAAGGTACTCAAAACCACATTCAAGAAGTTTATTAACCCTTCAGGTGCTTCACAGGAGCTGAAGCAACATGGAAGGAAAAAATTAACATTTTACTTTTTAGTCAGAAAAATGATCTTTTACAAACATTTTTTTTATTTTCACAAGGGAAAAAAGGAGAAAAAGGACTGATAAAGTTGTTGTGCAATTTTCCTGAGTACGCCGATACCCATATGTGAGGGAAAACCACTGTTTGGGCACACGGCAGAGCTCGGAATGGAAGGAGCGCAGTTTGACTTTTCCAAACCAAAATTGGCTGGAATTGAGAACGGACGCCATGTCGCGTTTGGAGAGGCCCCGATGTGCCTAAACAGTGGAAACCACCCACATGTGACCCCATTTTGGAAACTAGACCCCTAAGGAACTTATCTAGATGTGTGGTGAGTAGTTTGAACCCTCAGTGCTTCACGCAAGTTTGTAATGTGAGCCGTGAAGAAAAAAATCATATTTTTTCCACAAGCATGATGTTTTAGTCCCCAAATTTTTATTTTCCAAGGGTAAGAGGAGAAATTGAACCACAAAAGTTGTTGTCCAACTTATCCTGAGTACGCTGATACCCCATATGTGGGGGGGAACCACTGTTTGGGCGCACGGCAGGGCTTGAAAGGGAAGGAGCGCCGTTTGACTTTCCAAACCAAATTGGCTGGAATTGCGAACGGACCCCATGTCGCGTTTGGAGGGCCCCTGATGTGCCTAAACAGTGGAAACCCCCCACATGTGACCCCATTTTGGAAACTAGACCCCTAAGGAATTATCTAGATGTGTGGTGAGCACTTTGAACCTCAAAGTGCTTCACGCAAGTTTGTAATGTAGAGCCGTGAAGAAAAAAAATCATATTTTTTCACAAACATGATGTTTTAGTCCCCAAATTTTTATTTTCCAAGGTAAGAGAAGAAATTGGACCACAAAAGTTGTTGTCCAACATGTCCTGAGTACGCTGATACCCATATTGTGGGGGAACCACTGTTTGGGCAAACGGCAGGGCTTGAAAGAGAAGGAGCGCCTTTTGACTTTTCCAAACCAAAATTGGCTGGAATTGCGAACGGACGACATGTCGCGTTTGGAGGGCCCCTGATGTGCCTAAACAGTGGAAACCCCCACATGTGACCCATTTTGGAAACTAGACCCCTAAGGAACTTATCTAGATGTGTGGTGAGCACTTTGAACCCTCAAGTGCTTCACGCAAGTTTGTAATGTAGAGCCGTGAAGAAAAAAAATCATATTTTTTACACAAAAATGATGTTTTAGTCCCAAATTTTTATTTTCCCAAGGGTAAGAGGAGAAATTGGACCACAAAAGTTGTTGTCCAACATGTCTGAGTATGCTGATACCCCATATGTGGGGGGGAACCACTGTTTGGGCGCACGGCAGGCTCGAAAGGGAAGGAGCACCGTTTGACTTTTCCAAACCAAAATTGGCTGGAATTGCGAACGGACGCCATGTCGCGTTTGGAGGGCCCCTGATGTGCCTAAACAGTGGAAACCCCCCACATGTGACCCCATTTTGGAAACTAGACCCCCTAAGGAACTTATCTAGATGTGTGGTGAGCACTTTGAACCCTCAAGTGCTTCACGCAAGTTTGTAATGTAGAGCCGTGAAGAAAAAAAATCATATTTTTTCCACAAACATGATGTTTTAGTCCCCAAATTTTTATTTTCCCAAGGGTAAGAGGAGAAATTGGACCACAAAAGTTGTTGTCCAACATGTCCTGAGTACGCTGATACCACATATGTGGGGGGAACCACTGTTTGGGCGCACGGCAGGGCTTGAAAGGGAAGGAGCGCCGTTTGACTTTTCCAAACCAAAATTGGCTGGAATTGCGAACGGACGCCATGTTGCGTTTGGAGGGCCCCTGATGTGCCTAAACAGTGGAAACCCCACATGTGACCCCATTTTGGAAACTAGACCCCCTAAGGAACTTATCTAGATGTGTGGTGAGCACTTTGAACCCTCAAGTGCTTCACGCAAGTTTGTAATGTAGAGCCATGAAGAAAAAAAATCATATTTTTTCCACAAACATGATGTTTTAGTCCCCAAATTTTTATTTTCTCAAGGGTAAGAGAGAAATTGGACCACAAAAGTTGTTGTCCAACAAGTCCTGAGTACGCTGATACCCCATATGTGGGGGGGAACCACTGTTTGGGCGCAACGGCAGGGCTTGAAAGGAAGGAGCGCCGTTTGACTTTTCCAAACAAAAATTGGCTGGAATTGCGAACGGACGCCATGTCGCGTTTGGAGGGCCCCTGATGTGCCTAAACAGTGGAAACCCCACACATGTGACCCCATTTTGGAAACTAGACCCCCTAAGGAACTTATCTAGATGTGTGGTGAGCACTTTGAACCCTCAAGTGCTTCACGCAAGTTTGTAATGTAGAGCCGTGAAGAAAAAAAATCATATTTTTTCACACAAACATGATGTTTTAGTCCCCAAATTTTTATTTTCTCAAGGGTAAGAGGAGAAATTGGACCAAAAAAGTTGTTGTCCAACATGTCCTGAGTACGCTGATACCCCATATGTGGGGGGGAACCACTGTTTGGGCGCACGGCAGGGCTTGAAAGGGAAGGAGCGCCGTTTGACTTTTCCAAACCAAAATTGGCTGGAATTGCGAACGGACGCCATGTCGCGTTTGGAGGGCCCCTGATGTGCCTAAACAGTGGAAACCCCCCATGTGACCCCATTTTGGAAACTAGACCCCTAAGGAACTTATCTAGATGTGTGGTGAGCACTTTGAACCCTCAAGTGCTTCACGCAAGTTTGTAATGTAGAGCCGTGAAGAAAAAAAATCATATTTTTTCCACAAGCATGATGATTTAGTCCCCAATTTTTTATTTTCCCAAGGGTAAGAGGAGAAATTGGACCACAAAAGTTGTTGTCCAACATGTCCTGAGTACGCTGATACCCATATGTGGGGGGAACCACTGTTTGGGCGCACGGCAGGGCTTGAAAGGGAAGGAGCGCCGTTTGACTTTTCCAAACCAAAATTGGCTGGAATTGCGAACGGACGCCATGTCGCGTTTGGAGGGCCCCTGATGTGCCTAAACAGTGGAAACCCCCCACATGTGACCCCATTTTGGAAACTAGACCCCCTAAGGAACTTATCTAGATGTGTGGTGAGCACTTTGAACCCTCAAGTGCTTCACGCAAGTTTGTAATGTAGAGCCGTGAAGAGAAAAAATCATATTTTTTCCACAAGCATGATGTTTTAGTCCCCAATTTTTATTTTCCCAGGGTAAGAGGAGAAATTGGACCACGAAAGTTGTTGTCCAACATGTCCTGAGTACGCTGATACCCCATATGTGGGGGGGAACCACTGTTTGGACGCACGGAAGGGCTTGAAAGGGAAGGAGCGCCGTTTGACTTTTCCAAACCAAAATTGGCTGGAATTGCGAACGGACGCCATGTCGCGTTTGGAGGGCCCCTGATGTGCCTAAACAGTGGAAACCCCACACATGTGACCCCATTTTGGAAACTAGACCCCCTAAGGAACTTATCTAGATGTGTGGTGAGCACTTTGAACCCTCAAGTGCTTCACGCAAGTTTGTAATGTAGAGCCGTGAAGAAAAAAAATCATATTTTTTCCACAAACATGATGTTTTAGTCCCCAAATTTTTATTTTCTCAAGGGTAAGAGGAGAAATTGGACCAAAAAAGTTGTTGTCCAACATGTCCTGAGTACGCTGATACCCCATATGTGGGGGGGAACCACTGTTTGGGCGCACGGCAGGGCTTGAAAGGGAAGGAGCGCCGTTTGACTTTTCCAAACCAAAATTGGCTGGAATTGCGAACGGACGCCATGTCGCGTTTGGAGGGCCCCTGATGTGCCTAAACAGTGGAAACCCCCACATGTGACCCCATTTTGGAAACTAGACCCCCTAAGGAACTTATCTAGATGTGTGGTGAGCACTTTGAACCCTCAAGTGCTTCACGCAAGTTTGTAATGTAGAGCCGTGAAGAAAAAAAATCATATTTTTTCCACAAGCATGATGATTTAGTCCCAATTTTTTATTTTCCCAAGGGTAAGAGGAGAAATTGGACCACAAAAGTTGTTGTCCAACATGTCCTGAGTACGCTGATACCCCATATGTGGGGGGGAACCACTGTTTGGGCGCACGGCAGGGCTTGAAAGGGAAGGAGCGCCGTTTGACTTTTCCAAACCAAAATTGGCTGGAATTGCGAACGGACGCCATGTCGCGTTTGGAGGGCCCCTGATGTGCCTAAACAGTGGAAACCCCACACATGTGACCCCATTTTGGAAACTAGACCCCCTAAGGAACTTATCTAGATGTGTGGTGAGCACTTTGAACCCTCAAGTGCTTCACGCAAGTTTGTAATGTAGAGCCGTGAAGAAAAAAAATCATATTTTTTCCACAAACATGATGTTTTAGTCCCCAAATTTTTATTTTCTCAAGGGTAAGAGGAGAAATTGGACCAAAAAAGTTGTTGTCCAACATGTCCTGAGTACGCTGATACCCCATATGTGGGGGGGAACCACTGTTTGGGCGCACGGCAGGGCTTGAAAGGGAAGGAGCGCCGTTTGACTTTTCCAAACCAAAATTGGCTGGAATTGCGAACGGACGCCATGTCGCGTTTGGAGGGCCCCTGATGTGCCTAAACAGTGGAAACCCCCCACATGTGACCCCATTTTGGAAACTAGACCCCCTAAGGAACTTATCTAGATGTGTGGTGAGCACTTTGAACCCTCAAGTGCTTCACGCAAGTTTGTAATGTAGAGCCGTGAAGAAAAAAAATCATATTTTTTCCACAAGCATGATGATTTAGTCCCCAATTTTTTATTTTCCCAAGGGTAAGAGGAGAAATTGGACCACAAAAGTTGTTGTCCAACATGTCCTGAGTACGCTGATACCCCATATGTGGGGGGGAACCACTGTTTGGGCGCACGGCAGGGCTTGAAAGGGAAGGAGCGCCGTTTGACTTTTCCAAACCAAAATTGGCTGGAATTGCGAACGGACGCCATGTCGCGTTTGGAGGGCCCCTGATGTGCCTAAACAGTGGAAACCCCCCACATGTGACCCCATTTTGGAAACTAGACCCCTAAGGAACTTATCTAGATGTGTGGTGAGCACTTTGAACCCTCAAGTGCTTCACGCAAGTTTGTAATGTAGAGCCGTGAAGAGAAAAAATCATATTTTTTCCACAAGCATGATGTTTTAGTCCCCAATTTTTTATTTTCCCCAGGGTAAGAGGAGAAATTGGACCACGAAAGTTGTTGTCCAACATGTCCTGAGTACGCTGATACCCCATATGTGGGGGGGAACCACTGTTTGGACGCACGGAGGGCTTGAAAGGGAAGGAGCGCCGTTTGACTTTTCCAAACCAAAATTGGCTGGAATTGCGAACGGACGCCATGTCGCGTTTGGAGGGCCCCTGATGTGCCTAAACAGTGGAAACCCCCCACATGTGACCCCATTTTGGAAACTAGACCCCCTAAGGAACTTATCTAGGTGTGTGGTGAGCACTTTGAACCCCCAAGTGTTTCACTAACGTTTATAATGCCCTGGCGTGAAAAAAAAAAATATTTTTTTTTTCCACAAAAGTGATGTTTTAGTCCCCAATTTTTTATTTTCCCAAGGGTAAGAGGAGAAATTGGACCCCAAAAGTGGTTGTCCAATTTGTCCTGAGTACGCTGATACCCCATATGTTGGGGGATACACTGTTTGGGCACACGGCAGGGCTCGGAAGGGAAGCAGTGACGTTTTGGAATGCAGACTTTGATGGAATGGTCTGCGGGCGTCATGTTCCGTTAGCAGAGCCCTGATGTGCCTAAACAGTGGAAACCCCCCACATGTGACCCCATTTGGAAACTAGACCCCTAAGGAACTTATCTAGGTGTGTGGTGAGCACTTTGAACCCCCAAGTGTTTCACTAAAGTTTATAATGCCCTGGCGTGAATAAAAAAAAAAAAAAAAATGTCCACAAATATGATGTTTTAGTCCCCAATTTTTTATTTTCCCAAGGGTAACAGGAGAACTTGGACCACAAAAGTTGTTGTCCAATTTGTCCTGAGTACGCTGATACCCCATATGTTGGGGGGAACCACTGTTTGGGCGCATGGCAGGGCGCAGAAGGGAAGCAGTGACGTTTTGGAATGCAGACTTTGATGGAATGGTCTGCGGGCGTCATGTTCCGTTAGCAGAGCCCCTCATGTGCCTAAACAGTGGAAACCCCACAAGTGACCCCATTTTGGAAACTAGACCCCCTAATGAACTTATCTAGGTGTGTGGTGAGCATTTTGAACCCCCAAGTGTTTCACTAAAGTTTATAATGCCCTGGCGTGAATAAAAAAAAAAAAATTTCCACAAATATGATGTTTTAGTCCCCAATTTTTTATTTTCCCAAGGGTAACAGGAGAAATTGGACCACAAAAGTTGTTTTCCAATTTGTCCTGAGTACGCTGATACCCCATATGTTGCAGGGAACCACTGTTTGGGCGCATGGCAGGGCGCAGAAGGGAAGCAGTGACGTTTTGGAATGCAGACTTTGATGGAATGGTCTGCGGGCGTCATGTTCCGTTAGCAGAGCCCTCATGTGCCTAAACAGTGGAAACCCCCACAAGTGACCCCATTTTGGAAACTAGACCCCCTAAGGAACTTACCTAGGTGTGTGGTGAGCATTTTGAACCCCCAAGTGTTTCACTAAAGTTTATAATGCCCAGGTGTAAAAATAAAAATCCTACTTTTATCCTCACAAAAATGATGTTTTAGTCCCCAATTTTTTATTTTCCAAGGGTAAGAGGAGAAATTGGACACCAAAAATTGTTGTCCAATTTGTCCTGAGTACACTGGTGCCCCATATGTGGGAAAAAACTGTTTGGGCACAAGTCGGGGCTCAGAAGGGAAGTCGTGACGTTTTGGAATGCAGACTGATGGAATGGTCTGCGGGCGTCATGTTCCGTTTGCAGAGCTCCTGATGTGCCTAAACAGTAAAAAAAAACCACAAGTGACATAATTTTGGAAAGTAGACTCCCAAGGAACTTTTCTAAATGTGCCCCCCTTCTGGAACTAATCTTTCCTGTAAAGTAAATTAGTAGTGCGGTACAATTTGAAACAATCCTTCATACACAGGCCAGGTTTTTCGGGGCAGGTGTCGCATTGGTAAGTGGTGTCCTTGCGTATTCCCTTTTTGTGACACACTCGGCACCTTTTTTGCGGCTTACCTTTGCTTCCAGTTGGCGGGACCACCCCCGGGAAATGCTGACCTGGTATGATACGAGCACCTTCAGTTCCAGAAGTACTGGGGCCCGCTGTTTCCTGAGCGCCAAACATCAGGGCCTTAACCACTACCTCCTGGAACTGAAGGTACGTCGTATCGCTGTTGCGTGCACATCGTGACAGCAGGAAAGCGTTGAGCATTGCCATTTGGACGATGTGCACGGACAGCTTCTTGTACCACACCTTGGCCTTTCTCAAAGCACTGTACGGTTGGAGGAGTTGATCAGAGAGATCAACACCCCCCCATGTATTTATTGTACCCCAGTACACAGTCCGGTTTGCGGACCTGTGTAGAGGTACCCCGTACAGTGCTGAGGGCGCTGCCATCACCATGTATGGTGGTCAAGAGAAGGACATCCCTCTTGTCCTTGTACTTGACCACCAACAGGTGGTCGCTACATTGGGCTCTGCTCTCACCCTTTCTGAGCATCTGCCCAAGTAGCGTCTTCGGGAGGCCTCTCTGATTTTTGCGGACGGTACCGCAAGCTGCGTACCTCGCGCAGAGAGGGATTTGTAGAGTGGGACGCTGGAATAAAAGTTATCGGTGTAAAGGTGATAACCTTTATCCAGCAGTGGGTGCACCAAATCCCACACAATTTTCCCACTCACTCCCAGGACGGGGGGACACTCAGGGGGTTCAATCCTGGTGTCCTTTCCTTCGTAAACTCTAAAGCTGTGCGTGTACCCTGAGGTACTCTCGCACAGCTTGTAGAGTTTAATTCCGTACCTTGCCCTCTTGCTGGGCAGGTACTGGCGGAATCTGAGCCGTCCCTTAAAATGAACCAAGGACTCATCCACGCAGATGTCCCTTTGGGGCACGTACACTTCAGCAAACTTTTTGCTGAAGTGTTCGATGACCGGCCAAACTTTGAACAGACGGTCAAAGTTGGGGTCATTTTGTGGGGGACACTGTGCATTATCATTATAATGCAGGAATTTGTGGATGGCCTCAAAAACGCGTCCGAGCCATGACCATTCGGAACAGTGGAGTGTTGTATAAAATATCAACACTCCAATATTGCCGAAGTTCTGGCTTCTTCAGGATCCCCATATGGAGGACCAGGCCCCAAAACTGCATAATTTCACCTGCGTCTACAGGAGACCAGTTGGAAAATGATGACACTGGGTTTTGCGCCAAAAATTGCCGAGCGTACAAATTAGTTTGCTCCACCACGAGGTTAATAAAATCCTCAGAGAAAAAGACTTTGAAAAAGTCTATTTCTCTGAGGCCCGTGGTGTCAAACTTGATTCCTGATTCTGCCACAAAATCAGGAATCAGTGGCTCGTAATTTTTGGGGGGCGGGGTCCATATGGGGTCCGAAGAGGGGTGCGCTGGTTCATTTTCAGGGGTGGGCGCTGCCTCATCTTCTGTCCTGGGGCGTCTGCGTGGCGGTTCCGCAGGACCCGAGGAGGAAGATGAGGAAGAGGAGGAAGAAGAAGAAGAGGATGAAGAATCTGAAAAGTAAAGAAATGTGGGATCCTCTCCCTCGCTATCAGTGTCGGAGGCAAGGAAAGCGTTATGCCTCTTCCACTGAATAGCGCTGTTGGGAAGAACGTGACGAGCGGGACTTTTTTTTGTGAATGTGGTGCTTTGTGTGAACTTTATTTATAACTGTGTGTGTGTGGGGGGGGGATAGTGGTTGGTGCAAACTATGCTGAAAGGAAAAAGCTAAAAGAAAAGAAAGAGAATAGGGAAAAAAATGCCTGTGAAAAAAAGTCTAAACCAGCAGGCACGAGCTCTGATAAGTGACCGGTGTCACTTATCAAAGTTCCGCGGCTGCCGGATGTGCACACAGGAGTGGCGGAAAGGGAAGTGAAAAAAAAAAAAAAACGGCAGGAACGAGCTCTGATAAGTGACCGGTGTCACTTATCAAAGTTCCGCGGCTGCCGGATGTGCGCACAGGAGTGGCGGAAAGGGAAGTGAAAAAAAAAAAAAAAAACGGCAGGAACGAGCTCTGATAAGTGACTGGTGTCACTTATCAAAGTTCCGCGGCTGCCGGATGTGCGCACAGGAGTGGCGGAAAGGGAAGTGAAAAAAAAAAAAAAACGGCAGGAACGAGCTCTGATAAGTGACCGGTGTCACTTATCAAAGTTCCGCGGCTGCTAGATGTGCGCACGGGAGTGGCGGAAAGTGGAGTGAAAAAAAAAAAACTGCAGGAACGAACTCTGATAAGTGACTGGTGTCACTTATCAAGGTTCCGCGGCTGCTGGATGTGCGCACAGGAGTGGCGGAAAGGGGAGTGAAAAAAAAAAATGCAGGAACGAGCTCTGATAAGTGACTGGTGTCACTTATCAAAGTTCCGCGGCTGCTGGATGTGCGCACAGGAGTGGCGGAAAGGGGAGTGAAAAAAAAAAGACGGCAGGAGCGAGCTCTGATAAGTGACCGGTGTCACTTATCAAAGTTCCGCGGCTGCTAGATGTGCGCACAGGAGTGGCGGAAAGGGGAGTGAAAAAAAAAAAACGGCAGGAACGAGCTCTGATAAGTGACCGGTGTCACTTATCAAAGTTCTGCGGCTGCTAGATGTGCGCACGGGAGTGGCGGAAAGTGGGGTGAAAAAAAAAAAACTGCAGGAACGAGCTCTGATAAGTGACTGGTGTCACTTATCAAAGTTCCGCGGCTGCTGGATGTGCGCACAGGAGTGGCAGAAAGGGGAGTGAAAAAAAAAAAAAACTGCAGGAACGAGCTCTGATAAGTGACTGGTGTCACTTATCAAAGTTCCGCGGCTGCTGGAAGTGCGCACAGGAGTGGCGGAAAGGGGAGTGAAAAAAAAAACAAAAACGGCAGGAACGAGCTCTGATAAGGACCGGTGTCACTTATCAAAGTTCCGCGGCTGCTAGATGTGCGCACGGAGTGGCGGAAAGTGGTGTGAAAAAAAAAAACTGCAGGAACGAACTCTGATAAGTGACTGGTGTCACTTATCAAGGTTCCGCGGCTGCTGGATGTGCGCACAGGAGTGGCGGAAAGGGGAGTGAAAAAAAAAAATGCAGGAACGAGCTCTGATAAGTGACTGGTGTCACTTATCAAAGTTCCGCGGCTGCTGGATGTGCGCACAGGAGTGGCGGAAAGGGGAGTGAAAAAAAAAAAAACGGCAGGACGAGCTCTGATAAGTGACGGTGTCACTTATCAAAGTTCCGCGGCTGCTAGATGTGCGCACAGGAGTGGCGGAAAGGGGAGTGAAAAAAAAAAAAAAAAACGGCAGGAACGAGCTCTGATAAGTGACCGGTGTCACTTATCAAAGTTCTGCGGCTGCTAGATGTGCGCACGGGAGTGGCGGAAAGTGGGGTGAAAAAAAAAAACTGCAGGAACGAGCTCTGATAAGTGACTGGTGTCACTTATCAAAGTTCCGCGGCTGCTGGATGTGCGCACAGGAGTGGCAGAAAGGGAGTGAAAAAAAAAAAAACTGCAGGAACGAGCTCTGATAAGTGACTGGTGTCACTTATCAAAGTTCCGCGGCTGCTGGAAGTGCGCACAGGAGTGGCGGAAAGGGGAGTGAAAAAAAAAAAAAAAACGGCAGGAACGAGCTCTGATAAGTGACCGGTGTCACTTATCAAAGTTCCGCGGCTGCTAGATGTGCGCACGGGAGTGGCGGAAAGTGGTGTGAAAAAAAAAAACTGCAGGAACGAGCTCTGATAAGTGACTGGTGTCACTTATCAAAGTTCCGCGGCTGCTGAGATGTGCGCACGGAGTGGCGGAAAGTGGAGTGAAAAAAAAAAACTGCAGGAACGAGCTCTGATAAGTGACTGGTGTCACTTATCAAAGTTCCGCGGCTGCTGGAATGTGCGCACAGGAGTGGCGGAAAGGGGAGTGAAAAAAAAAAAACTGCAGGAACGAGCTCTGATAAGTGACTGGTGTCACTTATCAAAGTTCCGCGGCTGCTAGATGTGCGCACGGGAGTGGCGGAAAGTGGGGTGAAAAAAAAAAACCTGCAGGAACGAGCTCTGATAAGTGACTGGTGTCACTTATCAAAGTTCTGCGGCTGCTGGATGTGCGCACAGGAGTGGCAGAAAGGGGAGTGAAAAAAAAAAAAAAACTGCAGGAACGAGCTCTGATAAGTGACTGGTGTCACTTATCAAAGTTCCGCGGCTGCTAGATGTGCGCATGGGAGTGGCGGAAAGTGGTGTGAAAAAAAAAAAACTGCAGGAACGAGCTCTGATAAGTGACTGGTGTCACTTATCAAAGTTCCGCGGCTGCTAGATGTGCGCACGGGAGTGGCGGAAAGTGGGGTGAAAAAAAAAAACCTGTAGGAACGAGCTCTGATAAGTGACTGGTGTCACTTATCAAAGTTCCGCGGCTGCTGGAAGTGCGCACAGGAGTGGCGGAAAGGGGAGTGAAAAAAAAAAAAAAAACTGCAGGAACGAGCTCTGATAAGTGACTGGTGTCACTTATCAAAGTTCCGCGGCTGCTGGAAGTGCGCACGGAGGGGGGTGCAAAAGAAAAACGAGCACAAGTGTTGATCGGTGAACTGCGTCACCAATCAACGCTCGGCGGCTGCTAAATGTGTGCAAAGGGGGGGTAAAAAGAGGGGGAAAGGGAAGGGGGGAGGGGGGAATGGGGGGATTGGGGTGGATCGGGCAGGGATCAGGGCTCAAAAACTCACGTTTGTAGTCTCTCTTCTTTCTTCTCTCTTCTTTCTTCTCTCTTCTTTCTTCTCTCTTCTTTCTTCTCTCTTCTTTCTTCAGCAGGAGTTGTGGTGTCACAGGCTACTGTGGCACCACAAGGCCCAGCACAGGAGGAGATCTGGCGTGTGACCGCACTGCAGGAATCCTCAACAAGTGTGAGGACCCCTGCAGTGCGGTCAGACAGGTCAGATCCAGTTTGCAGACAGGTCACAGAGCGGTCACATCGCTGCTGTGACCTGTCATTGGTGGGATCGATGATCACATCGATCCCACCAATCAGAGGAGACCCTTGTTTTGCCGGTTGCTAGGCACCGGCCTAGTAATCGGAGCTCACTGCTCCGATTCCTAGGCAGGTCACCGGCAGGTCAGGAAGCAGGGCACAGAGCGGTCACACCGCTGCTGTGCCCTGTGATTGGCGCGATCGTCGATGACATCGATCGCGCCAATCAGCAGCTGCAGGCCCTACTGGGCCTGTCCTAGGCTCCGGCCTAGGATCGGTGCTATTACTGCACCGATCCAGGCAGGTACAGGCAGGGCACAGCGCGGATACACCGCGGCTGTGCCCTGCGATTGGCGCGATCGATGTGATCGGCGATCGCGCCAATCCAGGGGGGGTCTGCTCCTTTCTATGCCCAGGCCTAGGATCGAGTACATCGGTACTCGATTCTAGCCTGGGATCTCACTGTTTCAGCCCATCGGATTGGCTGAAACAGTGAGAAAGGCTGCGATTGGCTGTTCAGAATTGAACAGCCAATCACAGCGATCGGGAGTGAGGGTGGGCGGTGACAGACCCCGGGATGCTGGCGCCATCTCTCCTGAGATAAGATGGCGTCGGAATTTTAATGCGATCATTGCGACTTAAGTCGCAATGTCGCATTAAAGGGCTGGACGTACTATCCCGTCCCCGGTCATACGGGCCCAGGTACCATGGACGGGATAGTACGTCCGATGGCAGTAAGGGGTTAAGGGCTAAGCTCCGCCCCAGCCATCTCGTCAATCGCATCATCGGTGACGTCATCTGTGACCAATCTGTTAAGTTTTGGTAGCTGAGGAGAGCAGGAGCAAAAAAAACGCAAAGGCAGCCAGACACCAGAAAGGTTGGAAACTAATAGGTTGCAGACCCTAAACTAACCGCACAACTAGAAGCAGCCGTGGGATGTTCCTACTGTGCCCTAGACGCCTCGTCACAGCCAGAGAGATTAGCTATCCCTGAAGATGGAAAGAGGAAAGCTAACTGCCCCGGAATAGAGCCCCAAAAGAATAGGAAGCCCTCAAACATATAATGGTGGTTAGACAAGATGAAAACACGAACACAGACAGAAAGTAGAATGAGCAAACGCTGGGGCCCAAAACTGTCTAGATAGGACAGCATAGGAGAGAATACTGTCTGCAACCCAGAAAAACCCTAGGAAAAACTTCAACACTTCTGAATCCAAAAATGCTGAGACCACACGGTCTCGACCACCTATATCAGATCTCTGGTGTGAACACGCAGCTACCCAGCAGTAAAAAATCACAAGAACTGAGCAAATGAACAAATACAAAAAGAGAACAGAGACCAGCACAAGCCCCCAAAGGGGACCCGGCTGAACTCAAAAGCAAGGCAGCAAAAACAAGGAAAATCAGACCACAGAAAAAAAGAAATGAAAGTAACTTATCTGAATGATAGCAGGAGACAGCAGAAAGCAAGCTGAATTCCAACCAAGACCAGGAAGTAACAATTGATCACCGGCGAGGATCATGGGAGGTCAGCTCACTTAAATCAGGCCAGTCCGTCCCACCTGATAACCATTCATCAATAGCAGGTGGTGGACTTTTGCTGTTCAATATAGGTTCAATACCCTCAGCAACCACCAGAGGGAGCTTCAGCTCCGAAGTCATCTCCAGCATGTTCACAACACAATCAGGCAGTACCAGGTCAAAGGATCAGCTGACATTAACCACCAATAATGGCTTGCCATGTCACGGACATGCTCAGTGCAGGCATTTCTGGACTTAGGCTATAACAGCCCTGACTCCTTCTGTAACCTATGCTTAAGGCTACTATTAACAAAGACCCTGGAGACAGCTTGTACTCTCTTGTACTGGCTAGGCGTTGGGATCAACGGCTGAGCAGCATCTGCCTCGGCTGAGACCTTGATGGGGGACCACTGATGCCTCAGATCCAGGTTCAAATCCAGCCGTTGCCCGACGCCTAACAGTCCCCATCTATCCCCAACCTGCACAAAATCCTCATCCTGCTGTCACCTCATTGCTGAGCCTCTGCTGTATGTGTCACTACAACTGCACCTGCTGTGTGGTACAATAACAGGGCTCCTCTTACAGCACCATATAATAAAGATCACCACTGTGCCCCTTACATAGTAAAATGTCTCCTTTGTGCCCTCTAGATGGTAAAATGTCCCCTAGAAAATATTAATGCCCCGTGAAAGTGTTCTAGAAAACAGTGTCTATATTTTACCCCTAGAATGCAGTAATGCACTATGTGCACTTTTGTTGGTCGCAATATTCTGAGCACCCCTATAACAATAATGCTAATGTCACCACAGACCGTTTAATAATGTCTCCTGAGTCCTCCCATGTACAGCTCCCCATATACAGTATGATGGAACCACAGCTCCCTTATACACAGTATAATGACCTCACTGCTCCAATACACACAGTATAATGCCCTCATAACTCCCTATATAGAGTATATTGTGCCCATAGCTCCCCTATACACAGTATAATGCCCTCACAAATCCCCTATACTGAGTTTAATGCCCTCATAGCTCCCTAATATGCAGTATGATGCTCCCACAGCTCCACTATATGCAGTATGTTGGGCCTACCGCTTCCCTATACACAGTATGATGGTCCCACATCTCTTATACACAGTATGATGGGCCCACATCTCTCTTATACAGGGTATGATTGGCCCACAACTCCCCTATAAATAGTATGATGTCCTTGTTGCTCACCTATACCTATGTTCTCACTGCTCACTCAAAACAGAGTATAATGCATCTCACAGTAGTTCTCACACTGTATAATGGCACCAAACTGTATAATGGCCCTCACACTGTATTGTAACCCATTGTGTGAAACATAAATTCCCTCTAAAACTAAATTTTATTGATAATCATAAAAAACACCAACCCAGTGAAAAAGGTATACATAAAATATCTCAAGATAAAAAATCTAAAAAATCTTGATGTTGGTATTGTCAAGTCGCTTACCTGCGGGGAGTCTAATAAAACCTATCACCTATACCACCCAACCAGTAAAATAACCCACCCCAATACGCCGCTCACAAATACACAGAGCCCAAATTATTTGGAATTCTAATGGCCACAGCAGCCTTTTATTAAATACACAAACATTAACAAAAATACCAAATGATGACATAGCTTTACAATACTTGAACGTTGAGGAGGAGTCCTTGAAGCCACAAGATCTTGGTGAATTAACCCGAAATTGCTGTGAACAACACCCATCATCTTGCTCCCAGCCGTTACCCCACAGGCTCAGGAGCACCAACACACACCATGACATGTTGCTCACCCAGCTCCTCGGGGATCCGCCCACTCCTGCCGGAACTCCCCGTCCACATCTCACCAGATCACCATCAACGTAACTTCAGACGGAGGAGACCCTATCCAGAGTCCCCCAAAACCAATTTCCAACCGACTTCAAGGACTCACCCCGAACCGCCACAACGGGGGCCCTTGAACACCTCAATGGCCCGAGACCCCCCCAAACAGCAATGCCATGGCCTTTTCTATACCCTCTTGAAGGCCGAGCACCCAAATATCAGAACCCACCCCATTTAGGTGGACCCCGTCCACCAACCAAAAATCGCCCTCGCCCTTCTCCAGATCAAAATGCCGCACTGACACTCCCCCATTCCTAACAATAAATGAAGAAACTGCCCTATTCACTTTTATCCTGGCCTTGTTAACTTTTACCAAGGACCTCATCGTACGCCATCGCCTGCGTGGAACAATTTCAGACCAAACAATAGTAACGCCTGTATATAATAACCACAAATGCAAACAATCCTGCTTAATGTCCTTTACCAATTCCCGGAAAGGTCGAACTGCCAGATCATTGCCCCCAACATGGAGAACTAAAATGTCAGGAGCACGGTCCATCAAAACACAACCATGTATTTCCTGGAGAACCCTTCTCCATTCCATTCCTCTAAAACCAATCCACCGCACCACAGCCATGCTCCTGTGAAAACTCAGTTGTCGACCTTCGTTCCTGACGTCAGCTCGCAACGCTCCCCAGTAAACGAAGGAATGGCCAAAAAATCCACACAAGCAAAGGCCCGACACCTGAAAAGAGAAAACAAGGCTAAAATCCAAAATACCGGAGTACCCGAAGACATAACACTACCCCCCCAGTCACCTCCCTCCAGCCACTTGACGAAACTAAGGCCTGATGTAACTCCGATACCGACCTGACTTCCAACCGCCAATACTTTGAATGGACGCCGGACTCAAACCCCCTGCCGCTGCCTCCGTCGCTGCCCCGATTCGAAAAGAATGAGGAGAGTCATCCAGGCCCAATACCCGAATAGACTTCTTAAAAATGGCACCGAACTGATACCGAGACAAACTACCCCCATCCTCATGACACAACAAAGAACCATCCAGGCTAGGCCGAAACTCCCGAAAGCGCTGAAAACATTGAACCGGACACATTAAAGAGCCCTGCACACGACACAAAAACACCCGTCGACCCTTACCAGCCTGATCTGTCTTAGACCTCCGCAGCCAAAACTTAACACCCCGCAAAGTCAACACGACATCCCTCGCCAATAACCCGCCTACAACAGGTTTGCTCGGCGAAACCAGCTCACCCACCCGCAAAGCCCCAAAAATGCGAATGAAAAGGCTAAGCGAAACAACGCCACCTCAAAATCCGAGGAACACGTCGACTCTAACGCGAGGCCCAACTGTTATAACAAACCAAATGAAATCGGCCGCCTGGTATCACCCCGACTTTTAACACGAAGAAATCCTTTCGCTGCCTGCTTAACCAAATACGTCTTTGTAAAATCCTGAATCCCGTGTAAACGAAAACCGAAGGATAAGGCGGCCAAAACCCGTGATACCTTCGCGCAAGACCAACCCTCCGTCGCACCCTGTCCCAACCAGGACAACAAAATTCGCTCCCAATCGTGTCCGATGCCAATGCTTGAACCGGCTGCGAAAACCCCCTCCCACATCCTCCAAACCGCCTGATACGCCTCCCAAGTTTTGGGGGCTAGCGAAGACCTGATCAACGACCCTGCGGCCCAAAAGCCACCTTCCATAGCTCCTCCGGACACGTTAGACCCACTACCTCTGCTTCTGGCGCCAATGACCGGAAACGATCCCACTGTGAACGAGAAAGAGAATCAGCAATTTCGTTCTTCACACCAGGAACATGAGTCGCTGTAACATGAGCATTCAAGGACAAACATACCACCACCAATTCCTGCAACACCCGAACCACAGGGGGGGACGATGCGGTAAGACCATTAATCGCGCATACCACTCCCATATTATCACAATTAAAACGCACTCGTTGATTACGAAAATCACGCCCCCACAAATGAACAGCTACGAGGATCGGGAAGATCTCCAACAACATTATGTTACGTACCAAGCCCACCTCCACCCATTCTCTGGGCCAATTAGATGCGCACCACTGTCCCTTGAAATATGCCCCAAAACCAATCCCGCCAGCCGCATCAGTAAACAAGTCCAAAGCATCATTGTCAACAACCTCAGCCATTACCAAGGAACGGCCATTATACCCCTCCAAAAAAGATTCCCAAACTGACAAGTCCGCCCTAAGCTCAGCGGACAACCTGATAAAATGATGAGGGGCTCGAACACCTGAAGTAGCGCTTGCCAGCCTACGTGAAAAAACTCGCCCCATCGACATCACCCGACAAGCAAAGTTCAGCTTCCCTAACAACGACTGAAGATCACGCAAAGACAGTTTTTTCAATCGACGCGCTCTAACCACCTCCGCTCTCAACGCCAATAGCTTGTCCTCAGGAAGCCTGAACTCCCATGCAACGGTGTCAATAACGATACCTAGAAAACACAGACACGTACTTGGACCCTCCGTCTTGTCAGGCGCCAACGGAACACCAAACCGCTCAGCCACCCACTGAACTGCTTTTAAAATCCTAGAACACCGCCATGAATCCGCTGGCCCAACACACAAGAAGTCATCCAAATAATGAATAACCGAATCAAAACCCGAAACGTCTCGTACCACCCATTCAAGAAAAGAACTGAAAGCTTCAAAATACGCACAAGATAAGGAACACCTCATGGGTAAGCACCTGTCAACAAAAAACACACCATCCCAATAGCAACCCAGTAACTTTATGCTATCCGGGTGCACCGGCAACAAGCGAAACGCAGACTCGATGTCTGTCTTGGCCAAAAGGGCCCCTCGACCGCACTTTCTCACCCACCGCGCCGCCTCATCAAACGAGGAGTAAACAACAGAACAAATCTCAGGATCAATGCCATCATTCACTGACCTGCCCCACGGGTATGACAAGTGTTGGATAAGTCGAAACTTATTCGGCTCCTTTTTTGGAACGACTCCCAAAGGGGAGACAACCAAATCTGAAAAAGGGGGAGACATAAAAGGGCCGGCCATTCTACCCAACGAAACTTCCTTTGCCAGCTTATCCGAAACAACTCTGGGATGTAACAACGCCGACTGCAGGTTTCTCAGTACTCGCGGAATATCAAATGAGGGATGGGGAATAACAAAACCATCCTTAAAACCATCCTTAAAACCCGAGTACAACAATGCCGCTTTTTCCCGGTCCCCATATCTATTTAGATAAGGGACCATCCTTTCCAGTTTCACTGGAATCTCCCCTTTGCGAATTACTGCTTCCAAATTTTCCTTTCCCTTTCCTAAAACACAGAGATGTTTGAATTTACAATTCGCCCCAAACTTGCACTGGCCGACATTAAATTGCCAGCATACCCCCGACTTATGCCCTCCTGCCAGTCCTTGCCCACTGCCCCCGGCTGTGCCGAAGGTGTTATTACTCTGGCTGGTGCTCCCAGCCCCCCATGAAAGGAATGGCTAAATTTGTTTTGCGCTATAACCGCATCCACAGACCAATATCTTTTTGATCCCAATGAATAGCAGGACGAACTGCCTTCCTCTGCCGGAATTGTTCATCATACCTAAGCCAAACTTGCCCGCCATACACCCTGTAAGCTTCACCTATGGTATCCAAATAGCAAAATAGGGCCGAACAATTATCCGGAGCCTTTTCCCCAATGACACTTGCCAAAATGGCGAAAGCTTGTTGCCAATTAACAAACGTCTGGGGAATCAGGCGCCACCTGCGTTTTTCCTCCTCTTTTTACTGTCCTCTTTTTTGCCTTTGTCTAAGTTAAATTTCCCAAGCGGCAACAACGAGAAAATCTCCACATATTTGTCCTTCCAAATGCGCTCCCTAACTTCCTTCTTTAAATGATACCGACACCGGCTCGCCGACGGGTCCCGCCAACTCCGACCCACTCGGCCCGGTATGCCCCCCAGCCTGCGACCCAACCCATGCAGCCAACGGAGATGGACCACCCAAACCCTGTTCTAGACGCGACAAGTCCCGCACGCCCACCAACATGTCCCTAACGCCCCCAGTCACTTCCCCACTCACCGCAGAACCCCCACTGCCATGATAATCGCCCACCTGACCCCCCCCAACACTGCGTAGAAGACAAAATCGGGTGACGAACGCCAGACAAAGAGGTGTACTCACCGGGCTGCGAGGGGGCTGTGAGCCCTCCAGCCGAAAAACCTGGATCCTCGGATGCCTCCACTCCGTCCTGGCCAACGACGGCGACTCCAGTGGCCTGCTGCTGATGACTAGGACTCCCCTCGAAAACGACTGGCGTAGAGGGCCCGAACTCCAGAGAGGATCCCGCCCGCTGAGTCCCAAATGACTCCACTACCTGGGTCACCACGTCCCTAGCCCCCATCGCACTAAGGGCCTGTGCAGCGATGGCCCCTGTGATCCCTCAATGCTACCCGGATGACTTCCCCCGCCATCATGTAGCGGGGTCAATGGTCCCGGCCCTGCTGCGCTGCAGGCCGCTGTTGCACAAATTACAGGGCTAGGCATCATGCTACTGGCGGTGAGAGCAGGCCACCCACTCAGGCGACCCCCCGAAAAACCTGGCACCTCACTGCCTGTAAGGGAGGACTGCACCGGCTCTGCCGCCGAGCAGGCCGCTGCCCTGTCATTAATTAATCATGACCTGCGTGATGAGCCAGGCCGCACTGCGGCCCCCGGCTACCACAGCCTGCCGACAGACCTGCTACCCCACTATCAGTGGGGGATGAAGTCGCTGGCCCTGCCGGAACGCAGGCTGCTGCGCCACCAACAATCACCTCTGTACTGCAGGGAGAGGCAGGCCGCACAGCGGCGGTACCGCTGACGCGGCCGCCCGCAGATCCTGTACGTCTAGGCCGCCTAGAGCGTGCTGGCTCCGCCCCCCACTAGCGCGAGGCGGATTCCTGGACACCGCCGCAGGGCCCCGCCGAGCAAGCAGACTCATCCCAGGCTGGGGCCTGCTAGCCTGGGAACAATGTGGCGCCCGGCCTGGAGGGTCCCTAGAGGGGCTCCTACGCCGACGCGAGGTCCTGGGAGCTGCATCTGGGGATAGCCGCTCAGGAGGCCTCACCCTTCTCGACCACCGCTCCCTAACCGGAGATGGGGCTGACTGCCTGGAGGTCCCAGGAGCAATACCTGCAACCTGGGCCTCCAACCACCCTGGAGGCTGTGATAAAGCCGTCTCCCTCAGCAGATCCAGAGCTCTCTCCACATCGGACATGGTAACTGTTTTTGCTAAAAGCGGGAACTGACCTGAAACTTTTTCCACTTCCCTATATAAACCCCTAAATCTAAATACTCCTCCCCCAACTAACCCTTCCAACCCCCCGTCATGTTGGCCTCCGCCCACGCCTCCTGGAGGAGGGGGGGAGGCTTTGCTCCGGCCATTTCTAGCCTGTTGCGTGGCCTGTGCTAATCCTGGATTTTCCTACCTGACCGTGGAGGTAGGCACCACTAGAGATTCGACTTGGCGCCCCCACTCAGCGTAGGCTAGCCCTCACTGCCCTGTTATACCCTACAATACAGGTAGGAAAACAATAATTCAATAGGCAGGAGTGTTGTGAATAGGCTGGAAATGAGTTCTGAGCAGAAGCTCCCTCTGGTGGTTACAAACGGTACTGGACTGTCCAGTGAAGATTGTGAGGATTGGGAATCAGGTGTTACTGACTGGTCTTATATAAGGGAGTCGCCTTCCCATCAGGGTTGCCGGTGATCAATTGTTCTGGTCTCAATCCTTGATTCCTGTTTCCTTGGTAGCCTGCTGTGTCGTGTCTGAATCTCCTGCTAACAGATAAGACATTTTCTTCTTTTTGTTTTTGTGCTTGATTTTTGCATTTTGTCCTGCACTTCTCTGGGGGCCTTCAGGGTCCCCTCTGGGGGCTTTTGCCCTCTCAGTTCAGTTCAGCCACTGATGTTTGTACTTTTGCTTTTTCCAGTTTTTTCAGTGGCTGCTGTTTTGTTTTTGGTTACACCAGAGAACTAATTTAGGTGGTAGAGATCGAGTGATCTCAGGTGTTTTTGAAATTAGTAGAGTTGGTGCTTTTCAGGGTTTTTTGGGATTGCAGTAAGTGCCCTTCCTATCCTTTTCTATTTAGTAAGTTTGGGCCCCAACGTTTGCTCATACTATTTTCTGTCTGTGTCAGTATTTCTTCTTGTCTAACCGCCATTACATGTTTGGGGGCTTTCTATGTTCTTTGGGGATCTGCTCCGGGGCAGATAGCTTTCCTCTTTCTATCTTTAGGTGTAGTTAATTTCTCAGGCTGTGACGAGGCGTCTAGGACCAACGTAGGAACGCTCCACGGCTGCCTCTAGTTGTGGTGGTTAGTCAGGGTACTGCAATCTCATAGTTTCCAACTGCTCTGGTGTATTTCCTTTTTTGCCTGCTCTCCTCAGCTACCAAATCATAACAGTATCACCGGCCAAAACTCAAAATTATATGGTACTCACAGAAGGGAAAAATATTGTGGAAAGAAAAAAGTTGTCAGAGTTGTCAGAGATTTTTTTTTTTTTTTTTTTTCAGTTTGTTGCATTTTTTTTCCCTCTGTATCTCTGGGTGCTGAGGAGGATTTTTTTTTCTCTCTCAATGGAGTTTGCACAGTTGTCTGGCCGTGTGGATGAGCTTGCCACTGAGGTTCGGAGTATTGCTACCTATCTTGCTGGGTTGCCTGTTGTGGAACCTAGGATTCCCATGCCAGATTTGTTTTTAGGGGATCGAGCTAAGTTTCTGAATTTCAAAAATAACTGTAAATAGTTTTTTGCCTTAAAATCTAAGTCCTCAGGGAACGCAGCGCAGCAGGTTCAAATTGTCATCTCTCTCCTGCGCGGCGACCCTCAGGATTGGGCTTTTTCCCTGACACCTGGGGATCCTGTTTTGAGTGATGTTGATGCGTTTTTTCAGGCTTTGGGGTTATTGTACGATGAGCCTAATGTCACTGATCAAGCTGAAAAAACTTTGTTGGCATTAAGTCAGGGCTTGAGGACGCTGAGTTATACTGTCAGAGATTCCGTAGGTGGGCAGTCCTGACCAAATGGAATGACGACGCTTTGGCAGCTCTTTTTCGTAAGGCACTGTCAGATAATGTAAAGGATGTTATGGTGGGATTCCCTGTTCCCTCTGGTCTCAATGATTCTATGTCATTAGCGATTCAAATTGACAGATGTTTGCGTGAGCGGAAAGGTATGCGTGGAATAATGTTGCCTTGTGAACCTGCTTCTGAATCCATGCAGTGTGATAGAGTGGTTTCTGGGGCACAGCGTCATGAATTTCGAAAGCGCAATGGGTTATGTTTCTACTGTGGTGATGCCTCTCATGCTATTTCAGTCTGCCCTAAGCGGGGAAGACGTTTTGCACACTCAGTTGTCTTGGGTAGTGTTCAGACTAAGTTTTTATTAACTGTTACCCTGATATGCTCTCTGTCCTCATTTTCTGCTCAGGCTTTGTTGATTCTGGAGCAGCTATTAACCTGATGGATTTTGAGTTTGCTAAACGTTGTGGGTTTCCCTTGATACCCCTACGGAAGTCTATTCCCCTACTGGGGATCTATTCTACCCCTTTGGCTGAGAATAAACCTCAGTTCTCTACTCAGGTGATAATGAGGGTAGAACCTGATCATCAGGAGAGTTGCAAATTTTTGGTTCTGTATAATCTGCATGACATTATCGTACTGGGTTTCCCTTGGTTACAGTCTCATAATCCTGTTTTGGATTGGAAATCTGTGTCTGTTACCAGTTGGGGCTGCCAATGTGTTAATACTAACACTCCTGTTTTTTCTGCCTCCCCCAGGCTCAGGATGTTCCTGACTTTTTGATTGATTTTTCTGATGTGTTTAGCGAAAGTAAATCTGCATCCTTACCTCCCCATAGGAGCTATGACTGCGCTATTGAATTAGTGCCTGGTAGTAAATTCCCTAAAGGTCGCCTTTTTAACTTGTCTGTACCTGAACATGACGCTATGCGGCCTTATATCAAGGAGTCATTGGAGAAGTGTCATATCAGACCATCCTCTTCACCCTTAGGTGCCGGTTTTTTCTTTGTGGCCAAAAAGGATGGTTCATTAAGGCCGTGTATTGATTATCGTCTCTTGAACAATATTACTGTGAAATATGAATATCCGTTACCCTTGATCTCTGATCTGTTTTCCAGGGTGAAAAACGCTACTTGGTTTACCAAGCTTGACCTCAGGGGGGCATATAACCTTATTCGCATTAAGCACGGGGATGAATGGAAGACGGCATTTAATACCCTGAAGGGCATTTTGAGTACCTTGTGATGCCCTTTGGGCTCACTAATGCTCCTTCTGTCTTCCAGTCCTTCATGAATGACATTTTCAGGGATTTTGTGGATAAATTTCTGATTGTTTATTTGGATGATATCTTGATTTTTTCCAATGACTGGGACTCTCATGTAAAACATGTTCGGACTGTGTTCCAGATTTTGAGAGAGAATGCTCTGTATGTGAAGGGATCAAAGTGTCTTTTTGGCGTTCAGAGGATCTCATTTCTGGGATTCATTTTGTCCCCATCTGTTATTGAAATGGACCCGGTCAAAGTTCAGGCCATCTGTGATTGGGTCCAACCTACTTCATTAAAGGCTCTTCAAAGATTCTTGGGTTTTGCCAATTTTTATCGTAAATTTATTGGTAATTTCTCTGTTATTGTTAAACCATTAACTGATTTGACCAAGAAGGGTTCTGATGTAGTGAATTGGCCTCCTGAGGCAGTCTCTGCATTTCAGGAACTTAAGCAGAGATTCACTTCTGCTCCTGTTCTACGGCAGCCTGATGTTTCTCTACCATTTCAGGTGGAGGTTGATGCCTCTGAAATTGGGGCAGGTGCCGTTTTGTCCCAAAGAGATCCAGAGACCTCTAAAAGTAACCCTTGTGCCTTTTTCTCTCGAAAATTTTCTCCCACTGAACGTAATTATGACGTGGGTAATCGGGAGTTATTAGCCATGAAGTGGGCTTTTGAAGAGTGGAGACATTGGCTGGAGGTAGCCAAACATCAGGTGGTGGTCCTTACGGACCATAAGAATCTAGTTTATCTGGAATCTGCCAGGCGACTTAATCCTAGACAGGCCAGGTGGGCCTTGCTTTTCACACGTTTTAATTTTGTGGTTTCATTTCTTCCTGGCACTAAAAATGTTAAGGCGGATGCCCTCTCGAGGAGTTTCAAGGCGGACTCTCCTGAGTTATCTGTTCCTTTTGTTATTTTGAAAGAGGGTGTAGTTCTTTCCGCCATCTCGCCCAATTTGAGACTGGCTCTGGAGGGGTATTCAAGCAGCTGACAGCAC